>CM035798.1:21719560-21837060 GCA_020466265.1 Siphamia tubifer
ACTCATGATTTAGCCAGCCTTCATTAGCTTATTGGGGTTGTTAATAGGCTTAGTCTGTTCGTGAGAGTTTGTACGTGCAATTTAGGATTAAGTGCGACATTTGTTATCTTTCTACTTCTTATAAGGATTGTGCAATTGATTCACACTTAGACTTGAATAAGGAAAGTGTTTTGTTGTGAAGCTTGGGTAAGGATGCGGAAACTGTTTTGTGATTATATGTGTGATTTGAAATCATATTTCATTTTATGAGCAGAATATAAAACAGGAAGTAACCACGACATAACCCGTAATACTATTTAACCTAAAAAGGCCCAGTACTACTTTTGTGGCATTGCCATTTAACCTTTCCAAAGTTATTTATCACCATTCAATTTCATAATATGTTCTATATTTTGATTTTTTTTTTAAATTTTTTTAGTAATAATCATGTATTTTCCTAAATGTAATTCACAGATCATGTAGGCGTTCATTAAGCTCAGAATAAATTCAAAGGTTATTAAATCAGAAACATAGAAAACTAAAGAAAAAGAAACTTGTTCAACAAATGTATATTTAACTGAATGCAAAAACAAGTGGTTCTTCTGGTGAATCAATGTTGTTGAATATGTTTCCATGGTAACTACGGAGCCTCTGAACATCCAAATCTGATGATCAAGGAAATATGGGAAATTGTATTTTACACCAATTATTTACATGTATTGATAGGATTTATGGATCAGAAGTTATTGATTGAACATTAGTTGAGATTATTGTAGTCTGTGTGTGTGTGTGTGTGTGTGTACAGAGACATATAATGCTATAAATCAATGAATACTTTGAGATATGACCATTAAATTACATGGGCATATACAAATAGCTAATGTGCATCAGATGCAATGATCAATTTAAGTAAAAGTCAAAGGTCAAGGTCGTATTAAGCAGAAAGGTCAAAAATCACATTATTGGCTCTAATTCAAGAACGGGTTGTCATAGAAACTTGAGATTGGCACAAAATAGGGGTGAGCTTAGTCATTGTCTGAATACTTGTTCAACATTTTAGATCATCAGTAAAAAAAAAACAAGAAACATCAGTAGATGGTTTTGGTCATTTGGGTCTTAATGGGTTAACACAGATTGTACATCACATACATGAACACTGGATCCATGTGTTTTCCTGTTTCCCAGTGAGCTTCATTCCTGCTGCTCTGCAGGGCTCAGATGTCCACAGTACACATCTGACTGCAAACATTGATTAAAGACACACATGTGCTGTGAACTGCACATGCTCATATACTTGGATGAGAAACAGAGCGTGAAGCAATCTTCTCCTTTCGCATTCACAATGGCTGAATGTTTTTGAACGTGTCCGGGCACAATACTGCTCTGCTCCTTTCATCCTCCTCCCTCATTAAGATTGTGTTGGATGGACAGAAAGGGAATGTTTACAGTGGATGAGTCCGGCGTTGTTGGTGGTAAACAAACTCCTTACAGTGGATGTTTGTTTTAATCCTCAACTCCTGAAAAATGACATATTTTGAAGTAAATTCATTATTTTATTCCTAAAGTTATAAAAGGGAAGTTGAAGTTTGGTAGTTACTGGTATGTCACCATGTGTCTGTGGCTGTAGAACTGAGATTAGGGTCATATTTTAGTCCACGAGACACTATAGGGACGCCAACATCAGCCTTGTTAATAAGAAAACTAGAGGAAAACTGGGTGTAACTTGGCTGTATTTCATGAGGTACAGATTATGGATTGTGACTTACCTCAAAAGATCTTCTAATGATCTTTTGTCCAGCCTTAATTTTTTTATTGATCCCATGAATAAAAATCTCTGCGTAGGTTCTCTTTTGCTCAGGTCATTATTCTACTTGTTATTTCTTCTTGGTTTAACTGAACTGGTTTAAAGAAGTCTCCGAAATGAGAGATGAAACATTACCAAAAGTGTAAAACCAGTCCAGTTGAACTGAGAACTACCAAAAAAAAAAAAAATAAAATAAATGTTTCAGTTGGAAATTTGACCCAAATGACTGAGATACATTTACTGACGTCACTGTTTTTTTGAAATATGCAACAGAATGTGAGGTTACAAGCTATAAGTGAGGTCAGTGCAAGAAGAAATGGTATAAATTAAAAAACAATTAGTGATAAAAATATGACATTTCTATCCAACTCCATCTCCTTTTATTACAGTGAACGATCATATGTCGCATTTTTTTTTTTTAGCTCCAACTTACTTGAGATAAAGGTGTCATGGAGTAACTATACCTAGATGCCTGCTGAGATGTGACGTGCATAACAGGCTGAACATCTGCCGATTTAGAAGCCAAGTGTACCTTGTAAATATTTGGAAGCATCTCGCAACGTTCAGGAATTGCTTTGAGGTTATCGTCTGCACAGAGGCATGCAACAAAGATGAAAATGAACACAGTCCTGGTAAACAATCCATGTTCTAAAACTCTACGGGGAACCACAGATGTCATTTTCCTTTGCATTGAAATCAGGAGGAGATGTTTCCAAATGATTCCACACAGTGATAAAGACTTGGCGTCTATCAAAGGTTCTTCATTTTCTTGCAAATTTGCATCTTGTCTTGCAACCACAATTATATGCAAATCTGAATTTCCATCTTATCTTCTGGCTATCAGGTGCTTTGCTTACCTGCTAACTGATAGTGACTCCAACTGAAAACCTACAGTTTGTCGGTCCTCAAGATGCTTTGTCTCCTCTAAAACTTTTGAAACAAATGAGTGTTGATTAAAAAAAAAAAAAAGAAAAGAAAAAAAAAAAAGCAGGAATTTAGTTGATTTGTTGAAAATTGTCAGAAAAAAATACGGCGATAATGGTCTTCCTTCAACGTTATCAGTAGTATAGTGCTTGGTAGCAGCGACTGTCACGTCTTGTAGCCATATTTATCTCATCTTTCGGTTCTAAAAGTGTTTGCAGGAATTTGCCAGATCTTCATTGACAGGCCTATTATCAGGCTCAACCCTCCATGCTCCTTTTGGGAAGAAAACCTAGATATTGTCGGAGGCGTATTTGGACAGCCTGCCTGAGTCTCATTTATGCATCAATAAGAAACCACACAAGCTGCCCGGCCCCCCGTGTCAATCACATCTGCACTCCCTGACTGGCTGTTTTATCTGCATCTTTTATGGTGCAGTCAACATCAGAGTTTCACCAAAATGATAAGTGCAGCTGTGGCTGATGCAGTACATGAGATGATAAAACACTTATGACATTTTAGACAAGACCCTCGACCAAACAGTCAGTCACTGTCAATGAAATTAGCTTGCCTGTGTTCTATCGTCAATAAAGTCTGCTGTTGAAGCGAGGTGAGTTCAGGCCAGGGGGTAGAACGGATGAGTCAGTGTAAGAGATGTTCATATCAGTCGAGCCTTGTTGTATGCACTGTAAAGGCTTAAGGTTCTGCATCTTTTGAGTCGATTTAAAAGCATGCTTCTGTATTAGCGGCAAAAATGAGATTAAGCCAATTCAGAGGAGCTGGTTTTTTTGTGTAGACTCCCACACAACACCTCCACAACCCCCAAGCAGTGCAGTGTTCATTTGGGAATTAAAGCACATTGATGTATTTGTTGTATACATATTGGATCTTTCTCTTTTATGATGAGGAGATTGTTGGTCAAGCAAAACAGGAAGCTGTACTTTATATAGTTTTGTGACAGGAGGTGATTTACAGATGGCATGACATGGGCAATAGAAACCCAAGTAGTCCTCCTCCCTCCTTCAGATTGTGTTAGATAGACAGAGGGAATGTTTAGAGTGAATGGGTGCAGCGTTGGTGGTGTCTCCATCGCTGCTCCCACCCTCTGGAACTCCCCTCCCCAAACACATCCGTGACTGTACCGACCTCCCACTATTCAAATCCCATGTCAAAACTCACCTTTTCACAACTGCTTTTAATGTGTGATTAATGTGCCGTGTCATGTAGTGTCATCATGTTCTGTCCTGTGTCAGTTGTCCTATGTGTACTGCTTTTATGATTTTTGCACGAATGTAAAGCATCTTTGAGTGTACAGAAAAGCGGTATACAAAAAAATGTATTTATTATTATTATTATTAATAGTAGTAGTAGTAGTAGTAGTAGTAGTAGTAATATTAGTATTAGTATTTGTATTATTATTATTTTAGTATTTTTGTTTGTTTGTTTTAATCCTCAGCTCCACATGTCACTATAGTGATGCTAATGTCAGCCTTGTTGACTCACATCATTGCATAAGGTGATGGTTGACCAGTGGCAGGTTTCCATACATGATGGTCAGCTTTAAATTATGACACTTGACACTTGAATACCTGAAGCCATATAAAGGCCCAGCACTACATTTGTGTCACTTCCCAAATACATTTTCTCTATATCTAAACTTTCTTAAGTGATTTATCACCAATTATTACAATATTATTTCCTGTATTTTGTATTTTGTTCATATAAATCATGTATTTTCTTAGATATAATTTACCGATCAGGAAGATATTCATTAAAGCTCAGTTGAGGGTAGTCTACTAAACTAGATGAACGTGCCTAGTGGCCAAAAATATTTTTGTTGCTCTAAACTTGTTAAGCCTAGCATTAGCCACACCAGGCTAGCTAACCCAGCCTACCAATCACAATGCAATCTTTTTTATTTTTTTCACCCCTGTTTGGTGCGGAGCTTGGCAGGATGATGACACAGCTACGGCTAGAGAGCAGCATTGGAATTAGTTTTAGAAGATGTAAACTTAGGTTTTTCATTGAAAGATGAACAGAAAGAGGCACTTTATTCATTCCTCTTGAAGAAGGATGTTTTTGGTGTTTTGCAGATTGGTTATGATAAAAGTTTCATATACGAGCTCGCTCCACTGGTAGCGGAAAGGCTAATCTGACTCGTTTATCTCCACGGTATTCCACCTCCCACTGCTTTCTGAGAAAACATCACAGTCACTGTTCCGCTGATTAGCGTTGGCCCACACCTGTACAGACAGTTTGAATGACAACGATTTTGGTCCCACCCACAGCCTTGCAGCTGCTAGTCTGGATCCAGACTATAGTTTTCAATATATATATATCCACAGTAACTACAGAGAATCTGGATGTCCAAATGGGTCATATCTGATTACCATGAAGAGGTGACACACTGACATCATCATATAAGTTGATGTTTGACTGATGGCAGTGGTGGGTTAATTCAAAACATTGAAGGTTTGATGTCCTGTTGTAGTCTTCTGTCCATCTATCCAGTCTTTGTCTGTAAACAATTTTTCAAAAATGTTCCTTTCCAAAATCAGATAATAACTGTCTATATATATATATATATATATATATATATATATATATTAGTTTTTGTGCTCCAACTTCAAATGAATTGAGGACATTAATATGCTGTAACAGGCACTGTGACAGTCAAAGCCAGGATTTGAACCACTGCCCCTTTGGTCATTGGACACCCTACTTTACCTACTGAGCTACAGCTGCCCTTTAATCCCAGTTACTGTCTTTAAATCTGCAGTCTGGCCACAAGAGCACATTTTTGATACATGATGAATAGCTTTAAAACAGTCTGAAGGTTTTCTTTGACAAAAAAGATGAATATATAACAAAAATATACTAGTGGTCAAATTGTGTTTTGTAAACAGTCAGGACATTGCATAAAATGGATTTTGAAATGCTTGGACGTGCAAAACAGGAAGCTGCAGATATGTTTGTATCTTTATTTATATCACTTCCTTTTGTTACAGGAGGTGATTTACAGAGGGGAGAAACTATGAGGTGGCATGACATGTATAAAACTCCCCAAGCAAGCTCAGACAGTGACGTTAGTCTTTTCCTACATTCTTGGTTCCTGTCTTACTCCTTCTATGGTTATTCTCATTCTCTTTCTGTTAGTCATCTAATGTTGGCAATTTGTCCATGTGTTCTTGTGTGATCCAGGAAGCTTACATGTCACTGTTTACCTCCAGCCAAATAAGCCTCAGAAGCAGAGAATAAAGAGAGAGAAGGAGGGGAATGATTGTTAGAGGGACACAAACAGACACATTCTTTTGAAGGGGGGGGGGGGTGTTAGTTTGAAGGGGCTCCTTGACCCAGGCAGGAGGAGCTTTTTCTTTTTTTTTTTAAATGAAAGTTTGGTGCTCTGCAAAGGCACTGGTCTTTGACATTTTGAATAACAAAACAGCGCAGCAGGGGAAAAAAAAAAAAAAAAAGCTCTGAGGCTGCTCATGCATGTTCATATCCCATCAGGCTCATCTTCAGGCTCTTGTCTTTAGTACAAACAAACATCCACTGACAGCAAAAGATCCCAAAACAGGACCTGGAGATTTATGCATGCGCTGCCATGTTGCGTAATTGTTTATATGAGGATTTCTTTGTGCGCACTAGTATAGCTGGTTTTAATGTTTAGAGATTTATCTAATTATGCCCACATGAATTTGTGTGCGTACACTACTGGATGCGTTTCATGTGTTTCTCCAGTGAGAATGTAAAACACATCAATGCACTGTGTGTGAATCAGCAGAGCTTCTCAGAGCAGATTAACAGAAAATGTATTGAAATGCATTTGGCTGTGGCTCCTCGCTTCTCTGTTTTCCATTTTAAGCTGAGTTGACTTAACTCTTTGTTGGGCACTCATAGACATACTCTGAAATGGAAGATTTAGTGTCTTACTCTATACATGGTATTTGCACAGGTCTTGTGCAAATACCATAGGGTGGGGTTGGGACCCCATGTGGAGTAGGCTGGAATTCAAATGGGGTCACATGGTGGCTGAGTGGTTAGCGCTCTTGCTTCACAGCAAGAAGGTGCGCGTTTGATTCCCGGACCGTGCAGGCCTTTCCATGTGGAGTTTGTATGTTTCTCTCCCTGTGTCTGGATGGGTTTCCTCCAGGTGCTTCAGTTTCCCCCATCACCCAAAAACATGTTTGTTAGGGTGAAATCCTGCAACCTGGTGATTCTGACTATGAGCCTGGCTCTAGAGCTGGAGATGGGTCCCCAGGTGCCCCCCATGGCTACCCACTGCTCCTTACAGGTGCCCCAACGGCATGAAGGATGGGTTAAATACAGAGGAAACATTTAATTGTACAATGTTCAGTTCAGTTTTATTTCGAGCACACAATCACCAAAACATCATTGAAAATAGTCAACTTTTTTTTTCTTGTATGATGACAAATAAAGTACTTTACCTTTTACTTTTAAAGTTTGTCATAATTGCTTTAAATAAATAAATAAATAAAGAACTTGGTAATTAAAACATATAAGGTGACTTGAGAGAGGAGAGACAATGACAATACATAAAAGAAAAACTGTGACAAACTGTTGTTACAGGAAGATTTTATATAAAAAAAAAAAAAATAAGATAAGTAAAAGTAGAATTTACTTATTAAACACTTTTATCAGGTAAAAATTGCAAGGCCCTGTGCATAAATTAGGTGAAATAAAACACCATAAGAATATCTGATTAAATAAGTAAAAATGTTAAATCCATCAACCAAAAATTTTCCCTGAGAAAAAACAACTTGAGTTGCTTTATTAAATAAAAAAAGTCTTACAAACATGTGTTTCATCAGGAAAATAGGTTCTGTTTTATCTCAGTAAGTGTTTATTTTTAAAATAGACCCACCCAAAGTACTCCTAAATTAGCTTCATAATACTCCTCTACATCTTGTTTGAATGTTTAACCCCCTTGTCCTCTTTTTAGGACAAGTTTCATAGAATCAGTCAAATAATAATAATAAAAAAAAATAAAAAATAAAACACATATAAGATGAAAGGATCATGTGTATTAGAACTGTTACTGAAAGTATGCAGAAATGACCAAAATACTAATTTCCTGTGTCATATGTATATTCTGTCCTACAAAATAAAAATGCAGTAACTGCACAGACACCAAACAGAGAAAAATGACCTTAAAGTTCTGTTGTTGTTCAGCCCCAGTAGTTGTAGGTAGATTATTGGACATGAGGCCGTTATTGTTACTGCATATATTACCTAGTTCTACAAAAAACACAGTGCACCTTATATGTGGACTAATTCTGGTACTGCTTAATGACTGGGAATTTAGACTTTTTATCTCATAATTTAGACTTTTTGTCTCATAATTTAGACTTTTTATCTCATAATTTAGACATTTTGTCTCATAATTTAGACTTTTTATCTCATAATTTAGACTTTTTTTATCTCATAATTTAGACTTTTTATCTCATAATTTAGACTTTTTGTCTCATAATTTAGACATTTATCTCATAATTTAGACTTTTTACCTCCCAATTTTTACTTTTTATTCCATAATTTTGTCTTTCTACATCACAATTTTTACTTTTTATCTCATGATTTTGAGTTCACTTAATGCGCCTTATATGAAAAACCTTCCTTGACAGTGCACCTTATAGTAAGGGAAATACGGTAATTACATAATCTGTTTCAGTCTAATACAGTGACTGACTGTAAACTATTAGGGCAGGGTCCTAAATGGACATTGGTCAGAACACATTAACAGTCTTTACTGTCTTTTTACTTTGCTTTAGTAGTATTTTTTGCAGCTACTGAACAAACAAACACCTACCAATTTTCTCTAAAACGACAGGCATTTGACATTAAATATTTTATTACATGACAAAGAAGGATTTGAATGTTGCCAAAAACACAATAACTCATTTTCGCCAAAATATGCAGTTACTGCCTTTTTGCTTTGTAGTCCAGTATGGGCCACAGTAAATTTTGCAGTGTTAAATCAACACTTAGAGAGTTTATTTAACTTCTTCTAGAGTGTATTTGGTCCCATTGTCTCCAAATTAACACTGCAAAATCTACAGTGTGAATGTGAACAGGGTCAAAGAAGTCAGTGCTTAAAGTAGGAAAGTGTGTGTGTTTAGTGCTACAGAGGTTATAAAAAAAGCACTTGGGGATAATTTCAATAAGGTTATGCCAAGATAAGAAAATATACAAAACTGTAGGAATGTAAAATAATAAAGCTAGTAAATCAAATATATATCAAAACCAACACACATGAACTGAGGGGAAATGATTGATGTGCTTTACGTCTCATCATCTGGCTCAATCAAAACACCGCCCCCATGTTAATCCATGCCATTTGTCAGTATGATTTCACACCACCATAACTCTCATGGTACTTGGAATAATCAATAATATGCTAATTAATGCTATCCAACCAATCTGCAGTGCCCTTGTGATGTTTTTTTTTTTTTTAAAGTTTGCCTCTGTATACATTTAAACAGTGATATATCTTCATGATTGAATACTGGCATTTTGAAACATTCAGTAGCACAATATTGCATATCTGCAGAAATAGAAAATTGCAGTTTTGCATTCAAGTGCCATTTGCTTTTGAGTGGGGATAAAAATGCTAACTTGTGCTCTTTTTCTCTGTTTTTTCTTTTTTTTTATTTCCTATTTGCTGCTATGCTGATTGCTGCCTCTGCGGTGCCTTTTCAACAGGTAATGTGATTTTACTCCTTCCTTTTTCTTTTCCTCTATAAGCCCTTATCCATGTTATTCTGCAAGGTTGCGCCCTGGAGATAACAGTGTCACACATTTATAATGGCAGTTATTTAATAGATATAACCTCAGCAGGGATGGAGTGTAAATGTAGTCATAATGGGAGAAGGGCAGTTCAATTGTGTGCTGCTTTTAAGTTGAAATTAGAGCTGGAAGTGTACATTGACGTCACATTTTGCTTCATGTCATGGTTGGAACATCACTGTTCGTCATTCAGAAAGGCAAAACACTATTTGATGAGTTGTTTTTCATGTGTTTGTTATAGTTGTTTCATGTACTAAGGAAGATAAGAAAGCATTGAACTTAATTTCAGACATGCATAACATCTTTTCAGCGTCATTTTTTGTGTGGAGGGATGATAATTAATCAGCTTCTGCCTTATCTGTAGCCTTTACACTCCATCTTTGTTATGCCTCTGTTGCCATGGTAATGCTACATAATACTTGCAATGTACACATGCTATACAGCCATGTAACCAGAAGAACATCAGCTAAAAGCTTCATGAAACCAATTTTCAGACAGCAGAAAATGGGTAAATATCAGAAACAAGGTAAAAGTTTTAACCCATAAAGAGCCAGTGCTACATTTGTGGGAGATGTGAGTTGAATTTTTCTCTATTTTAACCTTTGTTCAGTGATTTATCAACATTTATTCTTGTAATTACCGCTGTATTTTATATTCTTAAATGAAATTTTTTTATTTTTATTTATATTTGATTTACTGATCATGTAGATGTTCATAAACCTGAGATTAAAATTGAGGGGTTTTATATTAATAATATTAAAAAACACAGAGAAAACTGAAGAAAAAGTGTTTTTTGTTTTTTTTTTCCCAAATCTATCATTAACTGAACATTTAACCAGTTTCTTGATCCACTGTCATGTATGAGTTTTACTGGTTGTAGAGGATGACTGTGTTTCCATGGTAACTATGGAGCTTCTGAACATCCAAATGGGTCATATCTGATGGTCCTGAAAAGGCAACAAACTGCCTTTTACACCAATTATTTACATGGACTAATAGGATTAATGGATCAACAGGGATTTAACTTTGTATATCAGTAAATGATTTTAGTTGCTAGGGGATGTTTGAGTCTTTATAGGTTAATAGACTAAGGAGAACCAACTACAGGGATTATTTCTGTCATTCTACAACTCACTGAACAAGCCAAGGAAGGTTGTATTATGAAGCAATGATTAGAAATGTTGTCTTACTTTTGCTATTTTCTGATCATAACTTTTTTTTTTTTTCTTTTTTAATATGAATGAAGCTTCTGCTCTCAGCTAATCCATTATTTTGTATTACACTGAAATGATTCAGACAGGGAACAAGTGGCTCATGGTTTAACAGCTTAAATATCCTCTATGGATTAACTATAGTGTTAACCAAACACAAATATCCAGTTGTTCTATGGTTGTAGTTGTTGATTCACACACATGCTCAGCAGACAAATTAGCTGTAGGCGTGTATGAGTTGTACATCCTGTGCTGTCCACACTGATCGTATTGTAACCAGTCATTATTTGAGTGACCTCAAATGCTGTTTGTGTGATAGAGACGCTAAAACATAGAGGAAAATATTGGTTTTGCAAAATGTCTGACGACCTGGATTTTGGCTGTAGTGAAGCACCAATCACTTTGAGCTAGCGTAGCATTTTGCTAAGTTGCAAATAACTTAGTTTGCATTGATTATGCATCATGTGACTGAATGCATACCTTGGCAGTTCAGTATATTAACATCAGTCACTTACATCTTGATATTCTTTTTTTATTATCCCGCCCTCCAAAGGGGAGGTAACGGTTTTGTTTTTTCTTATTTTTTTTGGTCTGTCTGTCTGTCTGTCAGCAATGGGCGGCTGTAGCTCAGTTGGTAGAGTGGGTCGCCCAATGACCGAAAGGTTGGCTCTGGCTGTCCACATGTCGAAGTGTCCTTGGGCAAGACACTGAACCCTGTAGTCCCCCAGTAGGACTGACCTTAGACCTTAGAAGTCTGCTGGTGTATGAGTGTGTGTGTGAATGGGTGAATGAGGGGCTAATCTAAAGCGCTTTGAGCACCATGAAGGTGGAAAAGCACTATATAAATGTAGTCCATTTACACAAAACTACTGGACTAATTTCCATGATATATTCAGGAAAAGTGCAAAGTGGTCCACAATGGATTCAATTAAATTTTAGTGAATGTAGGTCAAAGGTCAAGGTTGTGTTGCATATAATAATAATAATAATAATAATAATAATAATAATAATAATAATAATAATAATAATAATAATAATAATAATAATAATAATCATAGTAATAAGTGTTGGTCAGTGTGTGATTAACACAACAGGAGTGTGACTCAGTGACGCTTCCGTTAAAATATTTAGTCTTTTTAAGCCACAATTGTCCTCATGTAAACAGCCCCTTCATCGACAAAATAATTTTCCTAATGTAACAGCAGTATTTTCACTGTTATTATTTTACTGACCTGGCCCAGTTTACATCATATTGGGCCCCTGAACATGAATTTGACACCCCTGCTATAGTATAAGCTCAACTGCAGGAATTTCCAAAGCATCATTGAGGCATTATTATATTTTTAGAGTTGCCAGTCTGGGGAAAAAAAAAAAAAAAAAAAAAACATGACTCTAGCAGAATCCAGGAGTCTCTTGGAGTGAAAGAGGAGCTCTGGCCGCTGTGTGTGGGGCTCACTGAGGACGAATAAAATCGTTTTAATCCCTGTCGCTCCATCTGGTGTGTGTGTGTGTGTGTGTGTGTGTGTGTGTGTGAGAGCATGCCACACTGCCCTCATTCACAAGTGTCCATATTTCAAATCCTCTGGTGGCCCTTTGTGCCAGCCCCTCCTCCTCCCATGTCCAACCCAAGTGTTGTTGTTTGATGTCGTCCTGCCCTCTCTCTCTCTCCTCTCTCGTCCTCTGACATTTGATAATCTGCCTGTTTTATTGTCTTAAGCCTGTGTGATTGTAAACCACCCTCCTCCTCCTCCTCCTCCTCCTCCTCCTCCTCCTCCTCCTCCTCCTCCTCCTCCTCCTCCTCCTCCTCCTCCTTTTCCCTTGACCCTGTTCCCCTTGAACCACATGGGCTCCACTGCTCACCTTCTCTTGAGCCTCTTTCTCAGATTCAGACACAGTTTTATTGTCATTCAATCAATGGTACATGATAGAAGCGAATAGATTTACCAAAGTCTTGGTTTGTAGCAGAAGAAATGGAAAAGAGATTAAGAAATAAATGGTATGTAGGGTACAAAAAAAATAAAAATAAAACCATCCTTGTTTTCTTCAATTTCTTGTTGATTTTAATGCCTGGTACAACTAAAGGTACATTTATTTGGATAGGTATAATGATAACAAAAATAGATTCTAATAGTTACATTTCAGCTGATATCTTTTCTTAATAAAAAACTGTTTTTACATTACTTTACATTTTACATTACTCATTCCATGTTTTCTTTTCTCTCTGTTTTAGTCACATGATACACACAGTAGTTAGTACAGGATTACATAACCGTTGTTTTTGATCACTTTTTGATGGTCTAATATTTTGAATATGTTTTTGTGGAGTATCTTATTAAAATGTGAAAGGCACATATATTTTAGAACATTAGAACAGATCCAGACCCCTGTCTACACCCACATGATCCCTTTGTACATCAGTCCTTACATTAGTATCATTATTTCATGGTACCTAACAAAGCAGGTACACTCACTAGTGAAGCAGACGTGGTACACATGATCGACTGATGTAATTTTTTTTTTGTGGCCATTTTTTATTATTATTTATTTATTTTACATCAGCCTCAGCTGATGATATTTGAAGCCAATACTGATTATTTTTCTCTGTCAAATGCTAAAAAAATTCAGAAAATCTTCTTTATTTATAATTAGAAAATTAAAAAAAAATGTGACAGTTAATCTTATAAATATTACTACACCCAATATATATATATATATATATATATATATATATATATATATATTGGGTGTAGTAATATTTATAAGATTAACTGTATATATATATATATATATATATATATATATATATATACATATATATATATTTTTTTTCAGAGTGGACAGCAGTGTCTCTAAGAACATGGAAGGGTCATGAACTTCAGCCGTCAGTAAATCATAAGCAGATCAACCAGTGACACACACTGATATCGATACAAGAACATTTTTATGTTGTGTGTGTCTATAGGGGGTAGATTTTTTTTTGTGGTAATTTTGGACATATTGATGGTATAGTATTATGTATAGTTGGACTATGGAGTATGGAGCGGGGTGTGTGTGTGTGGGTGTGTGTGGGTGTGGATGAGTGAGTATTTTGTATTTTGTGTGTGTTTGAATACACCACTGTTTAGTTGTTTTTAAACTTCATAATACATGTCTGCTTATCCAACTGCTTTGTTGATATAAAATGGTGCTGTCTCTGTATATTTTAGTGTATATTTTATTTATTTTTTATTTATATTTGATATATATTTTATGTATTACATCAATCTGCAGAAGGGACTGCAGGTGGAAATTAGCAGGAAATGCTAATTTCCTTCAATGGTTAATGTTTATATGTTCACTGTCCCTTAAATAAAGCAGGAAATTAATATAAATTAAATTAAAAAAAAGGAAATATCAGCCAATATATTGGTCTATTAGTCTAGACCTTACAGACCCTGGACCTGAGGTTGACTCGCTGTCCTCACTGAAACTGCTGCTGTCACTGTCTTGTTATAAAAAAAAATAGTCACTTGCCTGATGCATGGTGAGTTCAGGTAAAACTCTTTGCATGGTTCCTGTTTCGAGGGTGTGAGATGTTGACACCACACATCATCTATGGTGGTAGCAGATGCTGTATGCATGCCAAACAGCTGCTTAAGCCCTGGCTTGTGCTTGTGCTTGTGTTCTCTTTGTCTGCTGCCTATTGAATGTCATGACTCTCACTGTAGTTGTTTACAGGTTATTTGAAGGTTACCACAGAGTATTAATGCTGCTATCTCTCAGCATGTATCTGTCTCGCCTTTTTTCCATCTCTCACTCATGTTTTTGTCGTTACTGCATCATGAATGCCCTCAGGAGACTGTTAATGCACTCCAAATGTCATGACATGACAGGTCCTGTTCCCCAAAATGACTACCCAGTGCTACTTCTAATGCATTATCCACTATCTACTTGTTTTGGGATGTTGTTTTTTTTTGCATTTTACGTGTGCTAGTGCAGTGTCTGAACAACCAGATGCCGTCTGAACCAGGGTCCTGAACAAAAATGAGGCAGCCGCTGGTAGCTTTGACTTTGCCTCGATGGACTGTTTAGTTGGAAGGCGGAGATTATGAACTGATTAATTTGCAGTGGAAGATTTCGGGGGCCAAAGGAGAGGCAATGGCGGTGAGCTAAGCATCTGGGATTATCCAGATTTAATGGAGGGAATAAAGCAGCCTATGGGTGGCAATCCGCTTTTCATCCGCACAGATTTCCGTCACATTGACGTGCGACGCGGCCCCGCTAGGACCCCGCAGAGGCCGAAACACCTGGCCCAATATAGGGTGCTATTTTTGGGTTCAGATAATGTGGAATAACTGCATGTGTTTTATTACCTCCACCAAGGAGGTTATGTTTTTGCCAGTTTGTCTGTTAGTAAGAAAACTCCAAAGGTTATGGATGGATCTTGATGAAATTTACTGGGTAGGTTGGTAATGGGAAGATGGTAATGGGGGGGGGGGGGGGTCCTGGATTCTGGATCACTTTGAAATTTTACATATCGGTAAATGGAGAATACATTTAAAAATTACCAAAATTTTATCATTTGTTCCTTGTGACACTCCCAATAAATTTTATCAAAATCTGTCCATACGTTTTTGAGTTATCTTGACCCCCCCCCCCCCCCTCCCAAGATCACCACCAAAATTTCTAGATCTCCCCATTACCAACCTACCCTAAAAATGTCATCAAGATCCGTCCGTAACTTCTTGAGTTACAAACAGACAGACAGACAAACTCTGGAAAAAAACATAACCTCCTTGTTGGACCTTTCTCCATTCGAGGGGGGGGGGTCTGCCTTGGCGGAGGTTTGCATTTCTAGTTTCTATCTGCGTTTAGGCCAGGATGAAATGTACAAATCCCATGACCATATGGTCCTGTACAGTCTACAGAAGGTGTTTGAGCTCAGACAAAGTGATTATACTTAAAGGGGAACTGAAATCTTCAAGAAAAACAAGCGTAGAACAAATATAAAAAGCTACTGTATCTGTTACATATCTGTGGAATAATTTAGACAAAAACCTTAAAAATGTATTCTTAAATTTATGCATTTAAAAGTATGTATAAATACAGTATAATAACAAAATATAGAGCATTTTTGGAATAAGGGAATATATAGTTATTATGCAGAAGAATGTATTTATGCAGACGATCATTATTAGAAAACATCCATTAAATACTAGTAAAATTAAAAATGCATATAAATATCAGTTTATATCAAAACAGTTGGTTTTGTAAATCTGTTTGTTTGTTTGTCTGTGTACATGTTTTGGTAAAAATATACAGGAAAAAAAGTGTGTTAACAAATGCAAAAGAAGCAGAATTAGTTTGATTATTAGTTTGTAAAAAGGGGGTGGAGCTTATCAATTCTACTTCTTCTCAGTCCTTTTCAAGTGCTGAAAAATGTAGTTTGACCATGTTGTATTGTTCTTTGTTTTCTGATGATGTCATGTGCTCAAAATAAAGTAAACTAACTTAAAAAAAAGTTTATAAACCACAAATCCAACCGTACACAATATTTATTTTAGTTTTTTTCACCAGATGTTATCTTCTTTTTAAAAATACTCTTTTAATTTGCCCATGTGTGGCTTCCACTATACTGAGAAACAAAGTCAAAGCATTAGCTGTCATGGGTTTTCACAAAAGTAACGTTGTTTGTCTACAGTCACCCCAGGCAAACAGGGTCCCGAAGGTCACTTAAACTTCTGCTTTCCTTTGATTTAACCCATAAACACCCAAACATCCCCCGACAATCACAACCATCTACTGATCTAAAATATTTAATACTTGTTGATTCATTCATTCATTTCATTACAGTACAACTCTACTGTATAGGAACCATCTTTCACCAGTATTTGTACATTTATATATGGTATCTGTTTATTTATTTATTTATTTATTTATTTATTTTTCTCTAAAGCTGTTTTTTCTGTACATAAGAGACAGTATTGAAATATATATTTTATTTGTAGTATATATACAGTATATATATATATATATATATATATATATATATATATATATATATATATATATAATTTTTTATTGTTATTATTATTATTTCTAGTTTAATTTTATTATTTACCTCTGTGATTATTTGCACCCCTTTACTTCCTTTTTGCACCTGTGCGCTCCTGTGAGATCAATAAAGTCTTATCCTATCTTATCTTATTAAATTTATCAATACATGTACAGTCTTTTCATGATCATCAGATATGACCCATTTGGATATCCAGATGCTCTGTAGTTACCATGGAAACACTGTCATCTTCTACAACATTGGTGCACCAGTAAAACCCATGGAATTGGATCAATGACAGTGCATGGAGACACTTATTTTCTAGTCAGTTAATGATATATTATACAAAAAATGTCACTTTTTCTTCAGTTTCCCTTCATCTTTTAATGAATATCTATATGAACTGTATATTAACGATTGAAAAAATACCCAATTGTCACTGAGAAATGCAAAACACAGAGGATTATTTCATAATAAATTGTGTTAAAGCACATAGGAAATGTTAAAAATCATTTGGAAACTGCCATAAAAGTTGCACTGGGTCTTTATGATTGGCAGAATGAACCCAGTGTCCTGTCTCACCACATGTTTTTGATTTATCATGCACTGGGAGACAATGTAATATACAGAGAAATGAAAAGCAGTCACTGAAGGAATGAATTGCATTAAACATTTTCAAACAAGCGTATTTGAAGACATGATTTCAGTGGAGATACTAGCCATACAAAATGAAACTGTGCCAGTAGAGCAGCACTGACACGTCACTTTTAAGCCACTTTTTCCTTTTTTATGGGACATGATTAATATTTAGGCTAAAATAAAATCTTTTGTGACTTGTATTCTACTTTTATTGGACCTCATAAAGTTTAGTTCATAGTAGAATGTTAATACTTACCTGGACTCATTGTTTTTTAGTGATTATAAGATTTCTGTGACTGTTACCACAGAAATAAAACATGAAAGAATGTTTAAATGAAAACATTATTTTAAAATAGATCAGGTAGATCTTCATTACACCTGTTCAGCAACTGTAAGAAACTTAAAAATGTCATTTCTGAAATCACATGAATTCTATCCTGTACATATCCTATACTGCCTATTCAAGTCCTTATTACTTTTACATATGTCTTAACTGTATTAAAGACTTATAGTTTCATATATTTTAATAATTTATATATTTCAATAATTCATATTTTTATCTTGTAGTTTTTAAACATTGTTGTAAATCAATATGCTTCTAATATTTTGTGTGATATTTTTCTACAATCTTTTTGTACTATGGATTATGATGGGTGTAAAAATATTATATAACACACTGATCATATTTTTTATTTATGTCAAATCATCATTCATATACCTGAGAAATACATGCTTCTGTCAAACCAGTCCAAGCATCCTACTGCCAGTAGTTATGACAGTCCAGTGCAAGGGACTCTAACCTGAGACCTGCCATCGATGTATACTGTATATATATATATATATATATATATATAATATATATATATATATATATATATATACACACACCAATGATAAGATAATAAATATAACCTTCCCAGCATACAATTAAAAAACTATTGAAATATTGCAATCAAGTAATACTAACAGACATAATCTTTTCATCTGAAAATGTGGCGCACAATACAGCAATTAGAAAAACTAGACACATCAACGAGTTTAACACATCACCCCCAAAAATATAACAAAAATCTGATCAAAATGATAGGTATACATTTCAATTAGAAAGAATATATATATATATATATATATATATATATATATATATATATATATATATATATATATATATATATATATATATATATATATATATATATATATATATATATATATATATCTTTTTTTCTGTCCTGTATCCTGCCCCCCTTCTCTGTGCCTCTCAGTTCAGGCACCCCCTGGTCCTCGCCTCCTCACCCTGAGCGTACTCCCCCTCCCCAGATCCTTGGCCTTTGGTACAGCTGCATCTACCTACTCCCTGTCTGCTCTTCGACTGTTCTCCTTCGTCTGTATGAGACTAATTGGACTGAACTTGGACCTTCATGGTGCCCAAAGTGCTTCACAATTCCTCACATTCACACAATAGGAGCGCTGACTGCTGCCTACTGGGAGCAATTTAGGGTTCAGTGTTTTGCCCAAGGACACTTAAACATGTAGACAATTGGAGCCAGGATTCGAACCACTGACCCTTTGATCATTAGAACACCTGGTCTACCAACTGATCCACAGCTGCTCTGCTTCCTTGTGTATGATCTCTTTTTATCACAGGCTTATTTGTAGTCCATTTTACTATGTATTTGTAGTCCCCATTTAGTATGTCCATATACACCATATGACTGTATTCTGAATTAAGTTTAATTCGGAATGATCATTTTCAGATGGATTTAGGTGTTTACACTTTTATTAGAAATTAAACATGAATAAAAACTCTAATGTTAACAGGGCTAGTCTGTTTAGTTGCATTGTTATAAGGATAAAAGAAAAAAAACAATACGCTTATTGTGGTGTATAGGTGTCTGGGTATAGTGGCATACATCTGGGGCTGATGGAAGTTAAACCTATTTACCAAACAGAATTGTTTTGGATACCTCATAGAAGTGGTCTATTATGGAAAAAAATACTAATGCAATTTGTTCCCTTTTTGGGTCCAAAATCTGATGTTTTGTCTGGACTATAACCGAACACAGACCTCTGGGAAGCACAGGGAAGTTAAATGGACATTTGATGCTTACTGCTGTAGGATGGATGATGTGATGCAAACAGTGGGTGGAAGATTTGTGGTAAAATACCTTCATGTGATTTTTTTTTTTTTTTTTTTTTCTTCCATTTCTCCCCCTGCGGGTTTAATTTACGTTTCTTTGTGTATTCATGTTCATGCAGCGGTGCATGTATTTGCAGGAAGAGGTTTTTAAGTGCACTGCTGTCTGCAGATGGCCCATGCATACACACCCCTGGGCTAAAGAATTCAAAGCAATCCAGCTTTTTCACGCGAGAAATCCTTGAAATCCACAGCGTATGCCCTTGTCGGTGCACCGTTGAAAGATTTATGATCTTTACTGTATTCTATTTCACCTATAGATAGCGATGTGTACCCCTAAGGCGGGATGAGGCGTGTGTCTGTCCACATTCTTGCTTCATAAAGCAACAGACCTTCCTCATATCACCTTGGGTGTCTCAGGCGAGAAATGTGTCACCCAATTACTGCATGTCTCCAACATATCACACCATTTTGTCACCTACACAGTCGTCCCAGCATGCATCATAATAAAGTGTGAGTGTGTCTTCAAGAGGCTTTAGAGAAAAGAAGCAACAGCGGTGTACAGTCACTGAGCTCAGCGTTTCTCTGGTAAGCTGTGGACACCTAACAGCTCCTAGGACTAAATTTCCCAGGTGTCTCTCTGTTTCTACACACAGCGACCTGTTCTGTCAGTGAGGAAGAACACCCCCCCCCCCCCCCCCCCATTCTGTTCTTTCGCTCTTTTTCCTGCCCACATGCTAGTCCTTCAGCTCTATATAGTTAACTTTCTGGACATACTTTTGTTGTGACTAGTTTTACCCCATAAACACTCAGAGCTACTTCTGCGACTGGTCCCAAATGAATGCTTCTGTCTGTATGATTGATTGATTGATTGATTGATTGATCGATCGATCTATTGATTTGTTTATTTCAAGCATTCACAGAATACATGTAACTCAAAAGAAAAAAAAAAAAAAGACAGTCATTTACACCTGAAAAGGAGTGGGAAAAACAAAATATTTAATCCCACCACCATTGTCATCAATAACTTCATATATAGTTTCAAATATTCCATCCTGTCCTTCAATTTCAAGCCAAAATTAAAACTGCGAGCAGTTTCAAAGACATCGTACCCCGGGCGGGATGCAATATTCTGGCAGAAACACACGCTTTTGTAAACATATATAGGGGACGCTATAGAGTAACTTATTTAAAAATGTGTATTGAATGGGTGTAGAACTGTGAGACTGACAACTGAGTCAAATTTGAGTCAAATTTGTGTTTGTATGTGTGAACTACAGCCATTTTAGTAAAGGTGAATTTGTAGGGGGCGCTATAGAGCAAAATCACAATTTCTATTGATAAACTGGTGTAGACCCCAGGATGCCAAATCGCTGTTTGTATGACCGAGCTGAAGCAATTTATGTAGTGGTAATTTATCCCAAAAATGTCGCTAAATTTGCGACATAGTAGCACAAAAAGAACGCAACTTTTTATGTCCCACTTGTCTAGATAGTGTTTACCAATTTTGAGCTTTCTTTCGTTCTTTTGTTCGTTCGTTCGTTTGTTTGTTCGTTGGACTTTTTTTCTTTCTTTCTTTTTTTTCTTTCTTTCTTTCTTTCTCTTTCTTTCTTTCTTTCTTCTTCTTTCTTTCTTTCTTTCTTTCTTTCTTTCTTTTTCTTTCTTTCTTTCTTTCTTTCTTTCTTTCTTTCTTTCTTTCTTTCTTTCTTTCTTTCTTTCTTTCTTCTTCTTTCTCTTTAACCTGTTTTATGGTCAGAAACAAAGTGTGTTAGACTGAGGCAGAAATGCTAATTTCAGACATGGATTAAAACAGACATAATGATATTTTAATTACTACACAATCAAAAATGAGTGTTTTTGGTTTCTCTTCATGTTTGGTATTTCAATACAACACTTGAAGCTGTGTTCAGTCAGTTACAATCTGCAGTTTCACCATTAATTATCACTGAATTTCACACATTAGACCTTTAATGAGCAGGTGAAGTGGAAGAATAAATGTGGTAAAAAAAAAAGAAAGAAGAAAAGCACTGAATATTTTCATCTTAATGTTACATTTTAAACAGACAAAACACATACATTGCTCATATAAATGTTCTGCTCTGCTGTTTTTCATTAGCAAAATAAACCATGCCTTTTATGTTTGTAAATTATGCAGTGGAAATCAAGTCACTATTGTTTCCATTCCTTTGAGTTCATTTTAATGTAGATTTTTTTTTTAATTATTATTAATTCTTAATGTTGTTAATGCGAGAGTATGAATCATAGCAATAAGAAAAAGGTGAAAATGAATCAGTGCTGCTGAGACTTTTTGGCTGAATGGAAGCAGGGAAGTAATACCATTTAAAATCAGGTTTTATACATACATATGAAATAACTTAAAATAAGCTAAAATAGAATATGGATAAAATAGAATAGAATAGAATAATAATAATGTGTACTGGACTGTTGGTTTGTTAACACCAAGTTAGTTCAGTACCATGTCAGAAGTTTATTTTTATGGGATTTTTGCAGAAATAATTCATAAATTGCTTGAGTTAAATCAGAGGTAAAATGCAAATAATACATATTATGGGAAATACAGGATAAAAACTATACATCTTATGGATAATGTAGAAAAAATTACATATATTTATCAATAAGAATTCTATTTTAATGTGTAAAGTTTCCTTTCCAGTCTTTGTTTCCTTTCAAAAGACAGAAACTTAGCTTTTTTTCTGATCTTTGGGTTAAATAAGTGCAGTTTCCATCATAGAAAACTGCTGCGTTTTTGAAGCAAATGCAAAATAGTCAATGCCGACATCTCTATTAAAGTGAATTTGTGATTAATCGTCCTCATGCATGAATCATGCATCAATAACAGCCTAATTTTACCCATGATGATGATAAAGATACAGACACAGACAAATGTATAGTCAGTATTTCAGAGACCACCCCTGTGTTTTCTTTTTAAGCTCCTGCTGGTTCCGCTGTCGTTCCCTCCCTATAATCATGTCTGAATTACTTGAAACAGGACCATCCAAGTACTGCTTTTGTAAAGAAACAATCACATCAATAAGTTCACTGCTAATCCCTTCAAACACTTACATTCTTTTTTTGTTTCCCCGAGTAGCTTTTGTCCATTTTGAACATTTTTTTTTTTTTTTTTTTTTTTTTTTAGAGCTCATTCCTTAATGAATATCAGTGCGTTTGGCGCCATCAATGGAGGTATTTCAAGGATCACATTCATCCGCCTTCGCCTCAACCCCCCCCCCCCCCACACACACACACACACACACACACACACATCAATCTGATAACAATCTTATCTCGATGGCCGCCCTCGCTCTTCTTCACTTCATAGCTCCTCTTTGCCTCAGATCGTCGACTCAAAAATTATTTTTCATCTTTTTGGGGAGTGTGTACACTGTAGCTGCACTTCATTAGAAAGAGGGAAATTGGCGTGTCATTTTTAAACGAAGAAGAAGCTGTTATCGGTGTGTGTTTTCATATCGGGGGTGGAGGAAGGAGAATTTCCCCTGAGGAGGGTCCCTCAACTGAAAAATAGGAGGTGGAAAATAAAGAAGTCATAACTGTCTGTACTCTAGTGTGTTAAAGGTGTTGTAATGCTAATTACCTAATGCTTGTATCTACTACTTGTCTTTAAATGATAGAGGCTCAGACAGCCTGTTTTAAATCCTGTCTAAAACACACTTTTTCTCGTTACCAAGATCATTTTCATTTGTTCCATTGGCAGATTTTTTTTTTTTTTTAGTTTTTTTGTATGTAAGATAAGTAACCTGCCAATGGAACAAGTGAAAATTATCTCATTTGAGTTCTCTTTACATGAGACGTGTCGTCTTCCTGAAAATGTGTAAAATGTGTTTCCATTCCAATGTTATATTTAAACATCTTAAAAAGCAGCTCATGAGAGTGTAAAACAGTTCTCAGTGGTTTTTCTGTCTTTTCATTACTGTTTTTTTTTTATTTTATTGCACATTTATGGACATTTTACACATTTCCACCTAGTGTGAACTGCATTTTTACACCCGTTATTTACATGTATTGACTGGATTAATGGATCAACAGGTTTAAATCAATAGTTTTCTTCACTGGTGTATTTTTACGGGTTAAGTTTCTATCATTTTTCTTTACTTCACAGTGAAAAGATTTATGTGCAATAAACTCCACACTCGGTTATAAACCAGCTTACCCTCCTTGGAGCTGCTTATATGAGGTCAAAGGTCATGTATCCTCCCATCCATTTTCCAAACTACTCAGGTCAAGGTCTGTATTGTCCAGATGAATTGACAGCGTATTGATCCCTGTTTAAATGAAGTCCTAGCTACTATAATACAACACTACAGCGTAACATGGCTCCAAACATCCACAAGTCTGCTCTGGTCGTCGGAACGCTGGGAATGATGTGTTTTTGTGTCTGTGTAATGGAGACAAGACTAAACGCTGCTGTTATCCTTGGTTTACGGTACTGCTGCCGTGTCACTCTGACTGATGGAGGAGGAAATGATGTCATGGAGTCAAGTCTACACCAGGGTCACAGAGGTTAAGAAGGAATGAGGTCCGGTCGGTAATGGGATTGGCCCAGTGTGTGGCCTGTGGGAGAATATGTGTGTGTGTGTGTGTGTGTGTGTGTTACGGTATAGAACACCACATGTATTGCAGGAAGAAACTGAAAAAATAGACTAGATTGGCGCAAATAAGGCTGTATGTGTGTGAGTCATGACTGGGATGGCCGCGTCGTCGCCGCCGCTGTGGAGGGATCGATGCGGTGATTGAATGACTGACTGTTGTCTCTCCCCGTTGCTCTTGAGGTGTAATTACTGAGGTGGAATAGCATGTATCTGAGGGTCATAAATCCCAATCCTGCTGCTGGGGACAGTGATGGTGACCAGGGGCGGTGGAGCGTGTCTGCTGTGGGGAGGCTGTCGTTCACATCCAACTTCGTTTAGTAGTTGTTTGGAATCAGGATGCGAACCCCACAAGTGTAATGACTAACGTAATACCTGCTGAAAATGGCTCTGCTGAGCAGTGCAAGGAGCAACTGAAAGGGTTCTTTCACTACTCTTCTCTTTTACTTTAGTGTAATTGATTTTTTTATATTTTTTGTATGTTTTATCGATTAGGTTTTAACTGTAATTGTGTGTTTTTAACCTGTCTCGTTTCGATTTTTGTGAGGCACTGTGAATTGGCCTATAATAATAATAATAATAATAATAATAATAATAATAATAATGGATTATATTTCTATAGCACTTTTAAAGACACAAAAAGCACTTTGCATTATTGATCCGTTACTCACTCACTCTCACATTCTCCCTCTAATGGTGGTAAACTTCATCTGTTTGACAGAAGCATGTCTGCAAATTTGCCCCCAAACAACCCCTTTGACTTTCACCAAACATTCATACACCAGCATAAGTGGCACTGGAGGCAAGGAAGGTGAAGTGTCCTAGGAGACAGTGGGATTCAAACTACCAACCCTCTGGTTATTGGAGAGCCTGCTCTACCTCCTGAGCCATAGCTCCTTGTGTGTGAATTGTCTTAAATGTCTGTTTCCTTGTCTTTATCCCACAGTGTGCTCCTCTCTCCATTGTTGTCATTATCATATCCAGATGTTTTTTTTATTTCTTGCATGGTTCAAACATATGCTTCTACTATAGTGAAAAACTCAAATAAATGTTAACATACGGTTAAAAAAAGAAGAAAAACTAGATTAAATAAAATAATAATAATAATAATAATAATAATAATAGTATTAATAATGTATATATATATATATATATATATATATATATATATATATATAGTAATTCCGTTTTCAGAAAAAATAATTTTTTATGCTATCATTCTGTGTTCATTTTATTAACTCATATGTAAACTACATTCTTTCCAAATACATTTATATTTGACTATTATTTATATGATATTCTGAAAACACTTTTTAAAAGTATTCATGCATATATGCACATATCTATGCAAAATACATTTTAATGTAATATTAATATTGTTTGTATGTTGTCAATATTGTATTCCAATAGAATAGAAGGAAAACTACATGCCATCTGAAAAGAACATGTATTTTCGAACATTACAACGTCACGTTTAGATCACTAGATGAACATAAGTGCTGATCCAGACCCATGTCCACATCCACATTATTCCTTACATTAGTACCATTACTTCATGGTACCTAACAAAGCAGGTCCACTCACTGATCATACAGAGGTGGACCTTACAGACCCTGTAGACCACATTGGACCTGACATTAATTGACTCACTCATTGGTCCTTACAGGAAGTGTCGCTGTCTTGTCATGTGTTTGGAAATGACGGAAAACAGACACTTGTCTGAAAAAGGTTTCGGGATCAAGAACAGGTCACAATGCAGAACTGATATGAATTCCAACATTACAAAAGCCCACCGAGAATGCAGTCAATAAGGAAAATGCTTTCATTAGCGTACATTCATGCTCAGATATGTGACCTTTCAGGTGACACTATTAGTCAGATCGACACAGATTAATTGGGGTCAAAGTCATGGCCGTGATTTGTGTGACTTATTTATCGCAAGTCATATTGTCGTAGTAACAACGGTGTCATTCCCTTCACATGTCTTTTGTACAGTGGGTTGCAAAGAATGTCCTTGAACACATGCATCTCAGGGAATGGAATCTTTTATAATGCGTAGTGCTCAAAGGGAGTCCTGAATAATGAACAATAAAATTCCTCTTGCAAACAAAGGTTGTTGAAGGAAAAAGGATTTGGACCTAGTTCTCCACTCACCAGTTTTTGATCCTTTTTTTTTCTTAAATATCCACCAGTAACCAAAAATGATTCACTGATAAAAAAAAAAAAAGTGTTTAGTAATTAGTAAGTAAGCTGCATGTAGATAATTGGTTTAAATGGATGTTCAGGGACTCTGTAGTTACCATGGAAACACTGTCATCTTCTGCAACATTGATTCTCCAGTAAAACCCATGGAGTTGGATCAATGACAGTGGATGGATATTTGTGTTAAACTGAAAACGTATGATCATCTACACTTTTTGGACAGATAAATTACAGGCTACTAAGTATCCAGGATTAAATGATGACCTTGATTCTAGTGTTTTCCTCGGATTTTTATTGTAGATTTTTATTTTCGATTGGTTTGGGGTTTTTTTCATTCTTTTTTTAATGTTATTTACTCCTTGGTGTTACTATGTGGTTGTCCTTTTCTTGTTTATATCTTGTTTGTTTTTGTTTTTTTTAATCCCTGTATTATGTACAATTTTATTTTTATGTCTTATTGACTTTTTTAAGGATGACACCTGGTGGAGGTTTTATATATTAAACAGTTTTTTATACTACGCTTTTTACCTGATTAGCACTGCAATGTGGAGGCTTTTGATTGGTTGACACTTTTTTAAAAAAAACCTCTTCCTGCTTTGTGTTATATTTGACTCCTTGATGAAGGCTTGAATGTCGAAACGTTTTGGGGTCTTTTATAGGATTTTATAAGTTTTTATAACCAAGTCAATTTCATGAAGGCTTTTTAAATTTTCACTTATAAGAGAGTGCCTTGGAATTTTCTCTTTTTTTGTGTTACTATTGGAAAATATGTAATTTATACTGAAAAAATACAACATACAGAGGATAATATTCGATGAAATGGTGATAAGTCAATTAAGAATTATTAAATACAGAGAACAATGTATTTGGAAACTTCCACAGAAGAAGTACTGAGTCTTTATGGGTTAAATTGTTGACGTAGATATTCTCATGGCACCGTGTAATTAATAAAACTGACAGCATCTCTAGTTGTTTATCTGAAGAATTAGCATTTTTGGTTTAAATTACAAAAAAAGTGCATTGTTTGAGACAATTACACATGAATGTCAGTGCTTTCCAATTAGTCAAAAATGTGTGTGATATAAGATAAACATCCCGACTATACTCATTTTCTGTGGGGAAGCTTTGCCCATTTTGCCTTTTATTGGAAAAACTAGAGATAGACAGTTAATTGGTAGGAAAGACAGGATGTTTTGTAAACTATCAACATTGGCAAATGAGAACATTAGAGGTTGATGATTAATATTATACTGTGAAACTGGCTTTACCCTAACTTTGGGAAAAGTTGTAACTCCATAAAAGACACAGCCTGGGCAAAAATAGTTCCAGTTGCTAATATTTTATTGTAGGTTAGATATTCCTTTATTAAAGCCACTGGGGGCAACTCCAGGTTCCAACAGCTGCACATAACAGGCTGCCTCTACCACAGGTCCCAAGCAAGATGCCAGGAATACAGAAATAGAATGCAAGCATATACTGTACGATAAAACATACTCTGACAGTTTACATTGGAGACACGGTACATGTGGAAACCATGATGCGACTTTTTGGAGTGATTTGAGTAGGTACACATGAAGAACATTTATTTAAATGATAGGGGGAGGGGCTACAGTAGTGCAGAAGTCTACAGTATTACCGTATTTTCTGGACTATACTGTCAGACGCACCTGTATATAAGCCGTATCCACTGTATTTTTAAAAATGTAATTAAAAAAAAAAAAAAAGGATCTACAAGCCGCACCGTATTATAATCTGCAGATATCTATGTTGAATTTACTGCATGTAAAGAAGGATTTTAAACTGTAAATGTAGTTACATGTTTGTACCTGAACACATTTTTTTCCCAACAGTGACTTTTAACACGGCAGCCACTTTGCTGATTAAAACGGAATGAAACCAAGAGAAAAATAACCAGTATTTACTGTATTTATCTTAATTCCTCCCATGTTTTAAATCACAAATCACTTTAATTATCTTCACTGAAACCCATGAAGTTCTTCTGTGTCAGAGTTGATCAACCTCAGAAGTGTTTCGTCACATCTGTCTCCATGATGAAGGGGTGAGGATTTGATAATTAACAGTTGCTAATTTGTCGTCTGTGTAGCGTATTCTTCTTTGCATTGATTGTTCTTAGTAGTTTTGATTCTAATTCTGGTTAGAGCCCCCCCCCCCCTAGTGGTGGAAGACAACTGCAACTTTGTTTAAGCCTTATGGTTTAAAACATATTAACAAAAAAAAAAGTGGTGGCTTATAGTCCAGAAAATATGGTACTTTATACTTTGGTTTTGGTCCACATTGACTGTCATTGTAGGAATAGTTTATTCAGTTTATTCAGATTTCCTATTGATGAAGACAGATGGATGGCCAGACCAAGCGACATGGTCCTGGTTTGAGCTTGTCTGTCCTTCATGTGTGTCCATGGGTTTTGTCCAAAGACACACACACCTGAACAAGTGTTATCATGCACAACAACAAACCCCACCTCTCATGAACGTTTTACCTGATTGGCTCTATGGCTTATCATTAGGAAAACACACTTTTGGTGACCTTTGACCTTCAACCTACATTCACCAACATTTTATGGGATCTATTCTTTACTGAAAACGTCATGGAAATTGGTCCAGTAGTTTTTGATGTGAAGTTGCTGACAGACAGACAGACAGACAGACAGACAGACAGCCAAATGCACAAACAAACCAACCCCCCCCCACGGCACACATTGTACCTAATTTGCTCTGTCTCTTATCATTGTGAAAACACATCTTGGTGACTGTGACCTTTGACCTACATTCACCAACATTTTATGGGATATATTCTGGACCACCTTGCACCTTTTCTATTGTTTATTGGAGTGAATGTTTAGAACTTGTTTTTGTTTGTTTTAAGTTATTGATAAGAATGGAGTGTGGGATTAAATAAGT
Source organism: Siphamia tubifer (assembly GCA_020466265.1). Taxonomy (NCBI): domain Eukaryota; kingdom Metazoa; phylum Chordata; class Actinopteri; order Kurtiformes; family Apogonidae; genus Siphamia; species Siphamia tubifer. The sequence continues at coordinate 21,748,838 of CM035798.1, forward strand.
GTTTCTTCTTCCCAGTCCTTTTCGAGTGTAAATATTATTATATCTTTTTTTTATGTATGTGTGTATTGTGTGAATTGCTCGAAATAAACAAATCAAATCATAAATAAACCTGCTGACAGACAAACAGACAAACAAAACCAAAAACAATACCCCCTTTAGGTACGAAGTAACAACCAAATAACAAAACAAAAAAGGGTCAGATCTTAATCATTTGTATATAATGTTGAATGAAACCTCCACTGTGTACCTCTCCTACACCAGATGGTAAATGGAACAGGCTCTGCATCCCCTGGAGGAGGCGGTTTGGAAAGTGAATTAATGTATGAATGAAGAAAAGAATGAAGTTGCATCTATAAGATTCCATCAAGACCTACTTTTTCTCCAAACACTTAACTGACTTTAGATCAGAAAAAGAATTTGACTGAAAACCAGAGTCAATATTGGCATTGCTATCAATAAAATATATTCTGCACCCAAGCACAGAATGAAGAACACACCATTTTGTGAGCAGTTGCACAAAGTAATAAGCAGATTTTATTTATTTAATGAACAGCTTCTCATAAGATAATATAAGACATAGGGATATGACTTCATTTGATTGCACTGTGAGGACATTTCACATACATTACATACAAAGATAGATAGAAAAAAAAACACAAATGAGGGGAAATAAAGAAATATAAAGGTTTTTTTTATTTATATAAATATAAAATTTGAATTGCATATTTACAGTGTTTTCTAATTAACATTCTAGGGAGCTGAATTTCTTGAAGTACACACTAACTAATCTCCCTGCTTCCTACACATATCACTCTCCAGTTGGCATTTGTTGTGCTTTTCTAATATGTAGTGCTTGAAATGACAACATGTGAACAACATGAGTCCTGAATAATAGAGGTTCTGAGCTCCCATACAGTACATAACAACGTCTGAGCCAGCTGTAAACAAGGAACAATACTGTATTTCCATTTGACTTCACTTCTTTTACCTGCGCTTTTCTAATTCCACATGACTGCAGTTCTATTCACAGTATGAGGGGTCAGAAGGTTGTGTTTTCTTTGCTAGTTTTTGTGCATTCAGTCGACGATGCTCTTGAGTCAGCGTGTGTTTGTGATCGACTGCATCTGTACAAGTGAGTGGCGATTCCCTCTCTTCCTCCTCAGGTACATGATCAGTATTCAGCCGATGCTCAAGTGGTGTCACAGGTTTCCTCAGAGCAGAGTGCAGTTTAAAAAAATAATAATAAATAAGACAACAAGACTGACTCATTTCTCTGGACTTAATATATGTGGACACTTTGACGTTCTGCATATGTCATTTAAATAGAAGTGTTACACAAACAGGCAGGGTTTTACATGCATCAAATTCATATCCTCTGGAGTACAGGTGTCTTTTTTTCCAGAGGAATTATCCCTCTGACTGTCTTTCAGTTTTACAGTATTACACTTGTTCTTGTTGTCTTTTCGGATCATTTTACATTAACTGACTGAAAATGTAAATGTGGACAGCTGGGGACTCCATTGACCTGCTTCACCATCATACAGGCAGTAAGACTCAATAAATAATTCATTAATTTATACATATATTTATTTAAGTCAGCTGGGATATTCATCTGAATGTCTGATTTATTCATTATATGCAATTATTTACTGTTTACAGAGGAATAATGAGCCGCGTTTGGTGATAATGCTGTATTTTTTTTAATATATTTAAGACACTGAAGAAAATCAAATGGTGGACTTTTTGTGCATCAGTACAAAAACAACAATGTAATCAGTAGTGAAAGTCAGTCTATCATTGAAACATACATTTGAGAGAAAAAGACAAAAAGAAGGCATATGTAATATATGTAACTTAAATAAAAAGACCAGCAAAGCATACATTATGAAAAACAAAACAAAACATAATAATAATGTATAAATAATGTCAACAAACTTTTCTCTCTTTAGAGAGAAAAGTAAAATCACATTATGAAAACAAACATTAGGCTTTAGTTAATCATTTAGATCTACAGATACACAAACTATTTAGTAATAGGTAGAATATTATGAAAATTCTACTTACTTTTCTTAAGACATTTCCAAATTTGTCATATTTGTTCTGATTATTGCCATAAATGAAAAAAAAGGGTACATTTACAAATATATATTTTTTTACATGTCAATATTTATAGGTTATTGTGACACATTGACAAATTGGTCTGAATGTGGACCATGAACTAAAATGATGCATTAGTTAGAATTCATAAATTGGACCTTTTAGGTGGGCCGGATTTGGCCCTGGGGCCTTATGTTGGACACCTGTGCAATAATGTGTTTGAGGTTAAACAGTTCAAAGAGTGTCCAGTCTAAGTCAATGGGAGCCAGGGTTTATTGTGGGATTACAGCTGTAAGACACCTCCAGATGGCTTCATTTTGGAGATGAGGTCCTCACACCTCGGCCCTGATTTAACCTTTGACCCTTTCATTCCCCTCCCCTCTTCTTGATCCACCCATTGGCTTCCCAGTGCACTTTTGAGCTAAGTTCAAGTCACGCAGATAATCAGAGGGCATCCTGTTCCTGCTGCTCTGTCTTGCATTAAACCAACAGCCGTCACATTTGCATTGACATTACATTCCTGCATATTTATTCACAGAGTACTGTCACGATGGTGCCTGAGGAGAATGATAGATTGAGGTAATGTGTTTTACTTAGAACTGGCTGAAAGAACACAAATCAATACATCTCTGGCTGTTTGTACACATAAAGTGGGTGGAAAGGGTTCAAACAGAAGCATGGGTTGTACAGTAGGACAGTACATAAACAGGATGTTCACAAAGGCTATTTACAATTTAAAACATTTATTACAAAAGATATTGGCTGTTGAACACAGATACGGGACTTTAACAACAGGAAGTTCAGCGATGCATTCAATGTTTCCCACAGGACAGGGATGGTGAGCAGAGCCGGCGTTACGCATAGGTACCGGCCGCCTGGGGCACCGGATACCACAGCATTAAAACATAAAGATACCACTAATTTTCCTTTCTCTCTCTCTCTCTCTCTCTCTCTCTCTCTCTCTCTCTCTCTCTCTCTCTCTCTATCTATCTCTCCCTCTCTCTATCTCTAGCTCTCTCTAGCTCTCTCTCTAGCTCTCTCTCTCTCTCTCTCTCTCTCTCTCTCTCTCTCGCTCTCTCTCTCTCTATCTATCTCTCCCTCTCTCTATCTCTATCTCTCTCTCTAGCTCTCTCTCTCTCTCTCTCTCTCTCTCTCTCGCTCTCTCTCTCTCTATCTATCTCTCTAGCTCTCTCTCTCTCTCTCTCTCTCTATCTATCTATCTCTCCCTCTCTCTATCTCTATCTCTCTCTAGCTCTCTCTCTAGCTTTCTATCTCTCTCTCTCTCTCCCTCTCTCTTTATCTCTATCTCTCTCTAGCTCTCTCTCTCTCTCTCTCTCTCTCTCTCTATTTACATATATTTATATATATATATATATATATGGATTCATTCAGGTTGTGCTTAGTGGCTTCACATTTTGACTTTTTCTCTCATAGTTTGGATCATTGTTGTTGACTTTTTATTGACTACGGAGAGAACACGTTACTAGTCGCTTGAAAGTTACATCAGGGCAGTGGTGACACCACCAACTCTATCTACTTCAATAATGGTGACTAGTAACTGCTGGAACAGGGCCAGTTTGACAAGCGTCTAGAGTAGTGCCGTGCTAAAGCGTACCATGCCGTGCCAGTTTTAGGGGTAGAAAAGAACCATAAGGCCACAGAGTCAGGAGTGTTGATCGTAAATCTCAGTAACTTCTTACGGGTGAGTTCTTCTGCATGTTTATACCTAAGGATTTATAAAAATAAACCAAATAAATCCACCTTTATATGGCATAAACTGGAAAAATTTTAAATGATAATAATAATGTTTTGCTCTTATTCTATTCTTGGTGGAAAAATCCAATTCACAATTCATTCATTCATTCATTCTGTTTTGTGCTGCCCTCTCTATAAAGCACATAATAGTAGAAAGTAAGACCCTTTTTCTGTTTGCTGAGTCTCACCTGTTGCCTCTCCCCTAACTGCCTCCTGTTTTCTTCCTCTCATACATCTTCTTGACAACCTCTAGCTCCTCTCCCTTTCTCCTCAGCCTGTCTTACTGCCTCAGCTGCTGCACTAGTAGAAGCCTGAAAATATTGGAAACAAATTAATTTTTACACTAATGGACATCTGTTCACTCATCCATATGAGTTTCTTAAGTGTCTACACTGTTTTGATAATAGCTCCTGTGCTCTGGAAACAACCTCCTGTTCAGGACGAGACCTTTTCTTTTGTTGAATATCTTTTTTAAATACTCAATACTGTGTTAAGGAGTGAACATCCAAAGTGACAGTTCATTACTAAGAAGCAGAACTGTGTTAAATACACTGTCAGCAGCTAAACAGGTGTGATAGGGTTAGCCTGTTTGCTAATGTTAACATTATTATCAGCGTGAGTTAATGTCTGCACATATGGAGCTTCCAGTTGTATTAAAACAAACACAGGCTAATATAACATGTTTTTTTTTTTTACTTGTCTTTGGCTTTCGGTGCTGGTCGTCTTCTTCTTCTTTGGTTTTGTTAGTGGAGTGACACTTTATACTGCCACCTACTGCACTGAAATTGTAATAACTATCTACATTATATTGTTTTCATGACTAAGATCGAGTCAAAAGCAGAAAAAAATTATGAGAGACGGGTATTATTTATTTATGGTGGATTCCATGAATGTATAACAAACACTGTCATTGAATAGATCAATTATCAGGTTTTTTTTTGCTTTTGCTTTTAATTAAGCAAAATAAATCAATCAAAACATAGAAACAAATCCCGTCTAACTTTATTAACCTTTTTTTTTTGTCTATGAATATAACCCCCCCACCCCCACCCCCACTAGGTCAACGTTTGACGGACTGAGGGGAGGGGCGTTACATTGACTGTGTATATTGCAAATATAATAAATGTGAATCCACTGTGTGTTCGGATGCAAATTTATTAGCAGTTTCCTCGTAATATTGCCAACATAACATTTGTATAACGCTCTCTGTTATTATCCTCTCTGCCCCAATGGTGAATGGCTTTGTAGCCTTAGCAATACGGTTAGCCACCACGCATTCACATTCTTTTATGTTCCTGTTTTTTTTTTCTTTCACAATACTCCAAGGTCTTGTCTTTAACCCAGGGTGTTTTGTCTCAAAGTGGCGAAGCAGTTTTGAAGGCTTCATTGCCTCATTAGAGAGCTGGTCACTGTATATTATGTAGAGCAGGCTTGGTTTGTGGGAATCACACACACAATCGCACAATAAATCCATATTTCAAGTACAACTGCTGGTATTGTCTGTTAAAAGCTTTCTTTTTTTGGGCCTTTTCCTCTTTGGAAATCTGTTTTTTTACTCACTTTGCTAACATGTGGGTTAAATATTTGATGCTCAAGTGACAGATATGTAACTGAGAGAATCCAGTCATTTTTCAAAATAAAAGATTATTCAGATTCTGATAATAAATACAACAAAAATAATTAATTATTTAATCGGCAGTCGACGGCCCGGTATCAATTGATCCATGGACCAGTACTGGTCAGCAGCCACTGCTGTAAATAATGTGACAGATATGTTTGTATGGGCTGTAGTGGGTTATGTAGCTCAATAGGTAAATCCCCCCCCCAAATCTCCTAAACCCCTAAAAATACATTTGCAGCTGGAGGGGGAAGTGCCTCTGTTACACGTCAGATCTAATCTGTAAAGCCGCTCAGGTACCCATTTGGATTTAACACACACTCCCACACACACTTTACTGTCCCCTTGAGAAACACTGGTGTAAAACTGCCTCATATAACAAACACACCTCTGTCTGGACAGCAAACAAAAACCTTCGAAATAATAATAATAATTCCCACAGATTTCTTTAATAATTGGCTTTCGTTATAAATTTACTCAATTGTAAAGACACATTATAGACGCCCATGTTTGTATATAAACGTACAAACATTTATTTTGTTATAATTTCAGCAGATTTATCTATTAATGTGCTTAATTGTAAATAGTTTTAATGGACACCCTGTACTTTTCTTATAGTAGGTGGAGCTCTTATTCACCCGTGGGTTCACTTGCTCAGACAGGCGTGATGTTCAGTGATGTTCACTGTCACGACCTGATATTTCATGTTTCAGGATTCATATCAAATGAGACGCTCAGGTTGTAAAACACGATAAGAACCTGGAATTATGGCCTGACCTAATGTCTCTTGGATGAACCTTTTGAAATAAAACCAAGTCCCTTCTGTCTATTTGATTTTATGCTTCTGCTGCCTCGAGAAACTATAACCATTAATCAAGTTCGCGTGGTAAAAGGATTAAGGATCTTTGTTTAGAATCTAAGTGGAACACAGTGAGGGAACAACAAAGATTTATTGCATCTTGGGTAATTTAGTCTCGCCAAACTATAGCGTTAAAATGGATGTTTGCAAGGAAAGTGTAGAGGTAATAAGGCACAATAATAAACCCAAACACATTTACCTCAGCCAGCTGAGGTTATAATCATTGGGGTTTGTTCATCTGTCTGTCTGTCTGTCTGTCTGTCTGTCTGTCTGTCTGTCTGTCTGTCTGTCTGTCTGTCTATCTGTCTGTCTGTTAGCAACCTGGCTCAAAAAGTTATCCACGGTTTTCAACAAAAATTTTCACAGAATGTCCGGAATGATGAAAGCCAAAAACTGATTAGATTTTGGATGTGATCTGATTCACTGTCTGGATCCATGATTTTTTGGAAAGATTTTTTACTGATTGATACAAATATTCAAAACAAACGGACCGAAATGCAGTATTCAGAGACAGGGAATCAAGATGTGTAAGATTCATTAATACAATTAAAACATGTATTCTCCTCCACTAAGGTGATTGCCTGGGGTTTAGAGTCCGATAAGGTACCAGGAAGGAACAGGCATAATCAGGGTCAAAATCAGGCCAAAGGTCAAACACTGGGGAAAAAAAAACATGCCAGAACAAGAGGACAAAACAAAAAGCCAAAAACCAGAAACGCACCAAAAGCCAGGGATCCAAGACAAGGTTATAAGTGCTCATAAGTAACAGACTAGCAGGGAACTAACACACACTCCACACTTATAAAGGACAAGGAACAGGTGAAAACAATCACACCGATTAACTAGGAGGGGAAAAAAACACCAGTGACAGGAAGCAAAACACAGACCAACATAACAAAATAAAAGCCCGGACACTAACAATGACAGAAAAACCTCAAGACTCACAAAAAGAAGACACTGGATACTGGATTCATAACAGGTTCTAACTGCAGTTATGATCTGTTTATAGTATATTCTAGTAGTTTTTCAGCTTTTTTTTAACATAAGACCGATTGATTGATTGATTGATTGATTGATTGATTGATTGATTGATTGATTGATTGATTGATTGATTGATTGATTGATTGATTGATTGTCTTTATTTGAACTCAATTTAAAAGACAAAACAAAATAAAAAAAAAAACCGATAATAATGATCACACTGCAAAAGAAAAAATATAAATAAAGAAAAGAAAAAAAGTGCATTTGTTATTATCATTATGTATTTTACTAAAGTCCAAAAGGAATAGGATGAAGTACAATGCTTCGAGGAAATATTTTCACTTTTATCGCTCTTTCTCATTTGTGCACCGTGTTCTAATTTTCAGACAGCACTTAATAGATGAGCTGTAAAAACTTTGCTAGAATGTCAATAATGTCACAGTCAATTTAATTCCAATAATTCCTGGACCTACTATCGGCAGTCTTTCCTTGTCAGCATATTGTGTCTGGTGTATTAGCAGCAGAATAAGCTTGTGTTTGATAGATGGGTGGCTGTGAAAATTTGCAATGTAGCAATGAGAGCAATACTTTTGTGCCTTATTTTCAACATCGATTATTCTGATCGATTATATGTTCGATGAGTTGATGAATCATTTAGTATAAAGTGTCACAAAATGCACAGGATTTGAAGCAGTTATGGCAAAAGTCCAAACATCTTATATTTCAGTAGAAACACAGACTCATGAGTGGAAACATTGAAAAAGTAGCAGCTCTGAGTGTTAAAGCAGACCTTAGGTAAGATAATTTATAGATTAAAAACTAGTGCTGCAATAACAAATTGATTAAAGTGATCCAAATGGATTGAACAACAAATTCAATTACTCTGCCCTACTTTTTTTTTTTAGAAAGCATTGGCTTCTGACATTAAATGTGTTAAATCTTACATACGTTAATTAGATAAATCAGAAAACAATTGATAGTTCATGTTTTTAATATAGATGATGGTTTGTTATTCCACATATATGCTGGTTTATGAACATATATACAATGGTTTAGTAAATATTCCACTAGAAAGAACCTGTAAAGTACATCTGACACCAATATTCCTTCGGATTAAAACCTATTATCTTGTTAATTCTTCACATTTTGACCCAAACAACATTTAAGACTTCAGTTTTTTTTTTGTTTTTTTTTTAAACCAGTAACACATTATAAAATGTCATTAGTTTTATTCTGGAAGTATTTTACTTGTAGACCAGTGTTGGTCTTGCTCTGTAGTGTACAACAGCTTCGTATGCTAGGACAGATTTTCAAAGCTAGGTTTAAACATAGGACCCTGTTTATATAACAAAACTTAAATATGGAGAAAAAAAAATCCCACAGGCAGTCGTGGCCATAGCAACTTAATGTAAATATCAAAACTAAACTGTATCGAAGTCGTATGGACGTAGCCTATAAATCTTGCTAACCTTTACCCATAACAAGTCTAGGTATTGGGCTCGTGCTTGCTAACTATACACGAAGTGAGGATGTAATCATTAATGACTGCAGCCTAAATATCAATCTTTGACAAATTAGTCTTCTGTTTTTAGACAATTATAAACAATGAACAGTTTTGCATAAGATCAGTGTTCAGTTTCAGTAACAGATGTCGGATCATTATCATGTTTTTTCGTGGTGGTCTACTCTCCTCATTCATTTGGGTTGTTCTCATTTCATGTTTCACATTTTGTCTTTTATGTTTTGTTTTTTTTTTCAGCTTGATTTTCCTCGTATCATGTTTGGCCTTCTATATAATTTTCATAATTGTTTGTTTGTCTATATATTTTTTTTTTCTGTCACTCTCTTCTTGTTGCCTTTGTTGTAGATACAAGGGAATGTATTATCTGTGTTTTTATCCTGTTGTTTAGACGATAAAAATGAATTTCATATACACTGAAGATAAAAAAAAAAAAAAAAAAACTATAAAGAAAAGTTTAAATATTTGGAAAAAAAACTTCAATCTCTTTTTAAGACAGAAGAATCATACAATTGTGATTAAAAATATGGAATATTGCAATATTTCATACAGTATGCTAAGGTACTTGATACTATTATCTCTCTATAATAGGATGTGAACGGCTCCTATTGTTTCTAAATGAATAATAATCAGTGATTTCTATGGATGTCATTCATTCCATGAAGTGAAATCTGTTAGCATTGTTAGCATGGTGCAATTTCTCGTTAATTTTCAATTCTTATATATTTCTTCTTCCACAAGTAGAAACCCTAGAGCTGACAACACCCATATCTTCTTATTACTAACCATCCATTCAATGAATACTAGAACGACTCTTCTTTATGACTCAACATGCTCTGCTGAAAACAATGACTGATGACACTGAGCTCTGGGTTTTGTTCTAGAGAGATGTTCTGTCATTTTCCACTTTTATGTCTCATGCAGGCACAGAACATGTACTCAAGTTGGTCGTCAATTTGTTGTATTCTTCACACTTTTTTGACCGTGTCATGAAAAGACAAGATATGACCGATCAATCCGTCAACATTTCCTGGTGACGATTGACCGTCAGATTGGTGTGTCTTCACCCTAACAGGTCAGATACAGGTCAGAAAAAAAAAATCTGATTGGGGCCACATTTGCCTCCAGTCTGAACTAGCTACAGCATAGGTGTCAAACTTCAGTCCTCGAGGGTCGGTGTCCTGCATGTTTTAGATATTTCCCTCTTCCATGTGATTCAGTTTAACCCTTTAACTCCTGAGAACTAACAAAAATAATTGGTAACATGAGCAAAGTAAGATACAAATGGTAGAAAATCAAAGAATAATACTAACATTAAAAAAAAAACAAAATGTAGAAAAATAAACAAAATGAGCAACAGAAACTAATGAATATTTACAAAATGACAAATAATGTGGAAAATTTTGAAAAAAAAAATTACGAAAGAAGAAAACTAGTATTGAAATTTGGTCCCAGCAATTTTAATTTTTCCTTTAAAAAAATGTTTAAATAAAATTAAATTAAAATTAAAATCTTGCTTTTTGGCACCTTGTCTATGCACAAAACTAAAAGGAAAACGCTTGAATTTTTCTGAATATTTAAACTAAATCATCCATTCAGAACACATCAACACTGACACTTAAAGAGTTAATAATCAGCTCCTCATCAGACTGATAATGATGCAATGGAAGAGGGAAACATCTAAAACATGCAGGACACCGGCCCTCGAGGACCACAGTTTAACACCCCTGAGCTACAGTATTTAGGATTGAAACAGATTTTTTCTAACCTGCATTTTTTTTTCTCTTTCCAATGATAACAAATGTCACAAAATCTTCATTTATTAAACTAAAAATATGAAACTACTAGTAAAAAAGGAAAAAAAAGACAAGTTACAACAAGTAACATTAACAATTTCACAAAACAAAACATATTCAGTGCACTTAATTCTTCAATTTTCGTTCTTTCCAAAATATAAATCAAGTCGAGGTACAACATTTCCAAAACCAGAGGTGCAGTAAACTTCCCCTGTCACTAAATCATGGCAGGAAAAAAATAGCATGAATGTACTACAGTATAATACTAAAATGTACTATAATAAAACAACAGGGTGTACCCCGCCTTCACCCGTTGTAGCTGGATTAGACCCCCAGTGACCCCACTGACCCCCGTGACCCTAGTGAGGATAAATCGGTTTCAGATGACGAGACAAAAACGTATCATCATTCGTCTGAATGTATATTTTTGGTAACGTCACATAGAGTACAGATAGCTGAGTACCATAATGAAGCTATTCATGTCATGTCTTCCATTAGAATGTTGAGTAAATGCTGTTGTTGCTTTAAAATAATGTTTTACTTACTTTTACTTTTTGATTAAATACATCATTAATTGTTTAATCTCCACTCGTATATATTTAAATCGATGAAAAATGTCAAAAATAGTAAAAAAATAAAGCCTATAAAAGTGAGTTACCGTGCTTTATTGGGTCATGGTACTCATTTTAGTGGGTATGGACATGGCATTTAGGAAAATTCATAAATAGGAAATAAAAAACAAACAAACAAACAAAAAAAAAAAACAAAAAACAAAAAAACCTGTGAGATAAATCAAAATTATGTGAAAAAAATTTGAATAATGAGAGAAAAAGTCAAGATTATGAGGGAAAAAAATCATAATTATGAGATAAGAAATGGCAAATTATGAGATAAAAAGTCAAAATTATGATATAGTAAGTCACAATTTTGGATTTAATGACTCATTTTTCAGACTGTCACATTTGTCTAGTTTGAAAAAGTACTGAATCTATTCTGAAAATGTAAAGAGTATAAAGTACAGATATTTATACAAAAATGTAGGGAGTAAAAGTAAAACGTTATCAGAAAAATAAATACTCCAGTAACGTACAGATACCTAAAAATTCTACTTAAGTACAGTAAAGGAAGTATTTTTACTTAGTTACTTCCAACTCTGCTGTACAGAGCATATATATATATATTATTAATTTATTTTTTGGACATATATACAGTGTAAACAAACCCCCAGTTGCTCTCCTCCAGACTCATTTTAACTTTTGCCCTTCACACAGGAACATTTTTTTCCATTTTTACAACCAGTAAAGCCACTCAGGCTTTTCCACTGCTGCTCACTTTATGTTCCCCCTCCAGACCATGTGAAGTGGTTTAGGTGACCCTTCTATGATAGGCGGCCTTTTTACACCTTAGAAACCTTCTTCCTGTTTCCCACTGGCCATAAAGCGCACACATATTCTCCATCTAAAGTAGTCTGCACTCGCTCGCATACTGATCAGCTGAGGCCGTAAGTCAAGGCCGGTATGGTCTGGACCGGCTCAGACCATCTTAAGCAGTAAAGATGAATTGTATTGTGGATGCGGGTTGTTTCTTGGCTGCGTTTATGGGGCTTGAGGGACTGCTGTTATATGTCTGGGGTGTTTGGTAATCAGCCTCAGGACGAAAGCGGAGGTATATGTATATTTATAGGTCTGCAGCGGCTGAAACACTTATTGTCGAGGCTCACAGAGGTTTACCATGTAGCACCGAGTCTGGTCTGGATGTGATACTTGTGCATCTAAATGACTCGCTGACGGTCTATTGCAGGGGTGTTAAACTGTGGTCCTCGAGGGCCGGTGTCCTGTATGTTTTAGATGTTTCCCTCTTTCATTACCCCTGGAGGTCATTGCATCATTATCAGTCTGATGAGGAGTTGATTATTAACTCTTTAAGTGTCAGTGTTGATGTGTTCTAAATGCATTATTTAGTTTAAATATTCAGAAAAATTCAAGCGTTTTCCTTTTAGTTTTGTGCATGGATAAGAAAAACATTTATTTAAACATTTTTTAAAGGCAAAATTACAATTGCTGGGACCAAAATTCAATAGTAGTTTTCTTCTTTAGTAATTTTCTTTCAAAATGTTCCACATTATTTGTCATTTTGTAAATATTTATGAGTTTTTGTTACTCATTTTGTTTATTTTTCTACATTTTTTTTTTTTTTTTTGTAGTATTTTTCTTTGATTTTCTATTTGTGTCTTACTTTGCTCAATGTTATCAATTATTTTGTTAGTTCTCAGGAGTTAAAGTGTTAAACTGAATCACATGGAAGAGGGAAATATCTAAAACATGCAGGACACCGACCCTCGAGGACTGGAGTTTGACACCTGTGATCTATTGGGACAGTGCAGACCTTTACCAAAGCATCTGCCACAATCACTACCAAAATATAATCCTTTGGTTCTAGCGTCAGTGTCAACATGTCCTGCAAATTTCATCAACATCTGTCCATAACTTTTTGAGGCAGATACACAAACGAACCCCAATGAAAATATAACATCCTGAAAAAAAAAAACGTTTCAGATTCCAGATTCACTGATTTGACCATCAATGTTCAGCTCCAGTTTGTTTATAGCCTGAAGGTGTGATGGATTATTGGTATCACTGTGTCCATCTGTCCATCATTTATAAACAAGAATCTTATCCAAAACTGTCAGTCAGTATGAGTTGATATTTATTGTGGATTATCTTTGGGCTAAGAGTGATCAAGTTTGTTCAAAGACTTGGGAAATATTGATTTTTTTTTTTATTAGATTTTTGTAAATATTTGAAAAGTTAAACATCCTCATTGTTTTATAATGATACTGTATTTTAAAGTGCAGCTTCAACATATTGCTGCTGCCTTAAAAAGAGGTTATTAATCTTAAAATGATATTTCCTGGTTAAATAAAGGTTGACATAGAAATAGAAAACAGTTCAAGATATTCATATAATTACTATTGGCAATAAATAGGAAGTTACCTATGGGCTTTCATAAGGTGCAATGAACTTTGACTGTCTTTGAAAGGTCAAACCAATGTCACTTAATGTCTTTAAATTTGCTGTTGGACTCCAGCAGTGGTTCTCAAACCCAGTCCTGCATGTTTTAGATATCTCCCTAAGTTCAATTCATCACACGCTCTTCAGAAGTCTGATAATGATGTAATGGTTTCCAGGTGTGATGTAAGAGAGTGATATTTTTTATATTTATTTATTTATTATACAAATAATACATTTTTAAACATTATTTTATTTGGTATTTATTAAGTTTTAAAAATTGAAAATGTATTTAAATAATTTTATTTTATTTTTTTATTTTATTTTTCTTTTTTTAGTTAAAAAAGAGAGATATCTTTTAAATAGTTTTTTTTCTTTTTTATTTAAAAAAATATTTTAGATTTTTTGATTATTTGATTTAATTAATTTTTAAATTGTTATATATATATATTTTTTTACATTTTATTTATTTAAATATGTTATTTAAAAAAAGGGGAGATAATTTTTTTAAATTTATTTTTGTCATTTAAAATATGTTTTATTTTTTAAAAATGTAATTTTAAATTCTTAAATATTTAATAAAATATTTTTAAAAATAATTTCTATAAATTTTTATTTCATATTTATGTTTAATCATTTATGTATTTTAAGAAGAAAAGGGAGATATGTAAAACATGCAGGACACTGGGGCCATGAGGACTGGATTTGAAAACCACTGGTCTACACGATCTTTGGTCTTATTTTTCCCCAAACACTCTTATTTCATGTCACACACAAAATTGTGTTTAGTAATACAGTATACCTATGTGGAATTTTATTTCATAATTGTTGATTAAATAGAAATGAATTAAATGGCAATGAATGTTGAACAACTATTCACAGGATTCCTTCAGGAGTTTTACAAATCCATTAAGTCTAGAATTAACCAAACTACATTTAATAACTGAACCCTTTGTCAGTCATGTGACTAATATTAGTTATTTCCACATACGTACATTACAAGACAATGATACAAAGTGAGTCATCAATGTCAGGTCCAATGTGGTCTACAGGGTCTGTAAGGTCCACCTCTGGACCTGCTTTGTTAGGTACCATGGCATAATGGTACTAATGTAAGGAATGATATTTAAAGGGATCATGGGTTCTAATAAACATGATTCTGCTTCTGATGAGTTTAAAAGATCTGACATTGCAGCTGTTCTTACATAGGGCCACAAATGGAATCAAGTGTATTTTATTACTTGTTTGTGCTACCCTGTACATTTTTAATGTTTGCATTGTCTTTTTATGAATAAATTAAATAAATAAAAAAAAAAAAAAACATAGGTGAATGGAAACCACTGTCACAATGCAGATTGTGATAGACTTACAGTATGTAATACAGCAGTAGTTTTTCAAAAACTGCATGTTTTTTTTTTTTTTTGTTATGATTACCCACAAACCATTAGCAACAACAGGTGTCTAACAGTATATCATTATAAAAATGAATTTACATTTCTACCGCATTGCTGTGGTACTCTCATAAGGGTCTGGGCAATGCAGTGTGTGATCGACTGGAGTCACACAACATTACTTTGTGTGGTTTTAATGAACTCTAATGAACTGTAAGTCAATATGAAGTCAGTGAATGATCCAAAAATAAGCCTCGTGCTACTGATGGCAAGGAGTTCACAGCCAGGACACAGAGACAGTGATTAGCATCCCAAAAATAAATATATTGTTTGAAAATACATCAGATTTTGGTCAGAAAAGTGTATGAGATAAAGTTCTACCCAGACAGGCCTCATATATACTTTAAATATGTAGATAAAGCATCAATACAGAGTGTAATGTACAGTGACCATAGAAACACAAAAATAGAAATATAATATAAAATAGAAATATATAATTTTATTTATTTCATTTAAACTTTTATAACATTTTATTTTTGTTTAAATTTATAGAGGAAGAAGTTCATTAAAAGTTAACGCTTCCAGAGTTATAAAATCCATGTCCAATCACTTGTTCTTTCATATAATTTGTACCGTAATTTCCGGACTATAGAGCGCACCTGATTATAAGCCGCACCCACCTCATTCTAAGAGGAAAACCGATTTTGTACATACACAAGCCGCACCTGTATATAAGCCGCATGTGCCCACATTAAAACATGTAACACAAACACAAAATTAACCCAAACCCGACTTCAAGTCCCGCGAATGAAACTAAATGTCCTTCATTAAAGTCCACTGTCCAAAAATCACAGCCGGCAAAAAGAACGGAAAATGATACTTAAGGTTTGATGCAGACCTGCAGAGTCCGGGTCCCGTTGAAAGTAATCCAAGGAAAAAAAAGTGTATATTTCCAAAGGTAAGGGAGGGAAAAATATATATCCACTATTGTCCGCCGCGTCCACAAACAGGTGGCTGGTCGCCGCCTCGCCTCATCTATCGCAGAGTCAGTGATAACTTTAATCTTTGGCAGAGAGTTCAGGTCAAACTCCTCCGTGCCAACGTGCAAAAATAATCCACAGGGTCTGGTGGAGCCTCTGTCTTCTCTCACACACCGCCACGGGTTTTTCTTTAAGCAACTTTTTACCCCCTGTACACCTGTCCGTCACCTTTACCGTTCCTACTTAAACCCGTCACCCCGCGTTTGTTCCGCCCCTCCTTTTTCATTCAGTCTTCCTTCGACGCATATATTCCACCGGTCTAAATCTTACCTTTTCTACTCGAGCGCCTCTGGCGGCCGTTAGAAAAATTACATAAATTGGCCGCATCACTGAAAAAGCCGCAAGGTTGAAAGTTTGGGAAAAAAGTAGCGGCTTAAAGTCCGGAATTTACGGTAATTTACTTTTCTTAAAGTCTCGTCTCATGAGTTGAGTGTCTCGTCACACCCCTAATAATAAGTCATTCTTTTTTCATTTTTCTCTGTTTCTGATAAAAACTAACTCCCTAACTTTAATCTGAGGTTTTATGAACATCTACAGAATCAAATGATTAAATATTTGGAAAACACCAGATTTTTACCATAAACATACAAAAATACTATAATATTATAATAAATGTTGACAAATCACTGACGAATGATAATAGACCGAAAAAAACACCCCTCTAAAAACATGTAAAATACATTAATTCAATATTTTTTTTGCTTCAATTAATCAAAATAAAAAACAAAAAATCTCCCGATTGTCTACATATAAGTTCTTATATCTCATTGAGGAGTTACTCTTTAGGTAATATCTTATTTTAAGTGTGATGATATATTTTGACTACAAATGAGAAATGAGAAACTAAGCCGGGTCTTTATAGATTAAAGGTTTCTAATTCTTATGTTAATATATGGACACGTTCTCTATTTTGATATAATAACCTTTGGATTTATCCTGAGTTTTCAAGAGCATTTACATCAAATATAAGGAAATGTATATTAAAAAGTGTAACATACAGAGGATAATATTATTATAAACGGTGATAAATCATTGAAGAAAGGTTAAATAGAGAGAAACCTCATTTAGGAGCAGACATTAATGTAACACTGAGTCTTCTTTATGTTAATATATGCACACTTTGATATCACTCATGTGTTCTCTCTGTTCTTCTGTCTTATGTTGTTTCTACATTTAATTTTTTTTCTAAGTAATTAATTAGAAAAACTCGTTTTGGACCCCTGTTTGTGTCTTCTTCTTTTCTGATGTGGTGCCAGGTTTGTGTTTATACACCATAGCATATTAAAATGCCTTAAGTCAATTAAATATGCCTTTCACTGACTTTCACAATTACTTAACAGACTCAAAGCACTATTTAATTTAACTTCCTCCACAATTCCATGTGTCCCCACAGCGAGTCCACTAAATTACCCAGAGTGCCCGGTAAAGGGGACAGGTGGACTAACCTCCTTGTGTGTGTGTGTGTGTGTGTGTGGGAGGACGTGTCTCACACACACACACACACACACACACACCGTACGGCCGTATAACTCTCTCTGACTTCCATTAAATTGCTTCTAAATCAAACGGTGTCATCTTCGAGGCCGTCTTTTTATTTTCTGAAGAATTTACAGCGTGGGCTTCAGCTGTTTCTTCCAGCTGTTTGTTTTTTTATGAGTTTATAGATTTCATACCTGGCTGCTCTCACTGGACAGCTTTAGCAGTAGGAATAACGACTGTTCTTTTTTTTCTTTTTTTTTTTGATTTCTCTGTTTGGCCAAGTGTTGATAATTTGATTTGGTACGATTCCTGACAGCTTATTCCGATGGTGGCTCATATGCATTAGGGAAATTTCATAAGATGCACACTTGTGATCATCCATGGATGATTTTTGTTACTCAATATTAAACCCATAAAGACATAGTGCTAACTGTTGTACCAGTTCCCAAGTTATTTTTTCTCTCTATTTAACCATTTTGTGATTTATCAGCATTTATTACAATGTAATAATATATTTAAGTATTTTATATAAATCATGTATTTTCCCATATTTAATTCAGATGTTAATGAAATTGCAGAATAAATGTAAAAGATATTGTATCAAAACTTTTTTTCAGAAAATATCTTTTTATTACCCACTTTATTGATGACATTTTTTACTTCATTTTGTTTTTCCACACAACTTATTATGTAAGTTGGTCCTATTTGTTTGTTTGGTGATATTTAAATTATTTTATTTATTATTTAACATAAACAAATATGTAGAGGCAGTGATGAGCAGTAACGTCGCTACATGTAGCAAAGCTATTAGTTAAACTACATTTTCCGGTAGCTTGAGCGTAGTGTTGCTGCTTTATGAATCAAGTAACTTTCCTGCAGTTACGTTAGCATAGCATCCACAATAGCTACAAATTCAGCAATACCATTGCGGAGTCAATATCTGGTTTAAACTGTTTACCCGCCCTGGTGGTACTACCCACAGTAGTGAAGTGTCTTTGTATTAAACCCAAGTCATTTTAATTAAATGTTAGAAATGAGTAAAAAAAAAACAACAAAACAGTGACATTATAACGAACATGAAACCAGCTAGCTAGCAGAGGGAAACTAGCCAAATATCAGTAGGTCCTAGATATTGTAAATAAATGCTTTAAACAGTGTACCTAACTGTCATTTTGAATTAATCTGACATTAAAACTGATACAACATGAAGTAGCTTCTGATGTAGTGAACTACTTAGCTATATTTCTGTAGGTGCTAGCTTATGTGCAGTGAAGCTTCATTTATTGTTGAGTAACTGATAGCTTAGCTCACTACACTTTACAAGTAACTTGGCCAACACTGTGCAGAGGTGGACCTTACAGACCCTGTACACCAGTGGTCCCCAACCTTTATGGGGGGGGTTATGTAGATTGTTTACATCTGATATCAGTCACCAAAATTATACAGAGCGGGGTTGGCCTGTGGGAATCACCAACTCCTGGTATTAGCTGTTAAAAACTTTCCTTTTATTGGAAGTTGGAGGCTCTTCTTCTGTCTCTTCAGTGTGCGTTTTCCTCTTCGAAAACAAACTTTCCAAAGACATCTGTTTTTTACTTATTTTGTAAACATGTGACTTACAAGTATAACTGAGAGAATCTGGTCATTTTTCAAAATAAAAGATTCTTCAAACTCGGATAATAAATACAATAGAAATAATTAATTAATTATTAGGCAGCCGGCGGCCCGGTACCAAATGATCCTCAGACCGGTCGGGGGGCCCGGGGTTGGGGTCCACTGCTGTAGACCATATTGAGATTGTCAACTGACTGGAACTGTCGCTGTCACTGTTTTAAAAAATAACTGAACATTATATATATATATATATATATATATATATATATATATATATATATATATATATATATATATATATATATATATATATATGAAGGATCATTTTGCTGTAATAGCTGCTGTTTTTTCTTCCATTCACACCACATATCTGCACCAATCTGAAACATAAAATTTTGACCCCCCCACCCCCCGTCTGTTGCTCACTGTTTTCTTTTTGTCGTCTTCTTAAAACTCTCTGTTCGTAACGTTGAAGTTCCACAGACAAACACCACAATTACCTCACTTCACACAGTCTTAGCATCGGCTCTGTTCAGGTTTCGTCCGCAGAGGAAATAACAAAAGGACTGATGAAGTACTGGAGTTTATTCTGCTTTCAACGACTCCTTGTGGATGGAACAGTTTTGTGCTATTTGTAGGAGTCGCCCTTGTTGCTTTTGTGCGTTTGTCTCTCAGTTTGTGACATGAGCAACAAATTCAGATATATATAAAGAGAGACACAAAGAAAAACAAAACAAAACAAAAAAAACCCCTTTTTTTTCTGCTCATATTATCCCCCGCTGGTCCTTTCTTTTTTCTTTTTTTTTTTTTTTTAAGTGTAAATGTTCCAACCCAGTGGGAATAAACCCACCTCACTGCTGACCTCAGACAACATTAACATTCAAAGCAACTCAGACCCTAAAGGTTTCCAGTTTCCGTCCTTCTGTCCGACACTTCCCTTACTGTATTTCACCTTTTGTCTTCTTTTTCTATTACTCTCTATCCTTTACGTGCTCCTCCGGTTTCGCCTTTATACCCGTGTCTTCCTTAGAGTTCACCCACATACTCTCCCATTCCCTATCATCTCCGTATAGTCTTTCTGTCTTTGTTTTTAGCTTATGGAGGAGCCTTTGAATAATTGTGTCAGATGATTCTATGCCAGGACCATGGGGGACTGGGATGGGCTTGTCTCGGGCTTTTGTCAATATGTTTTTCACAGGGTACGATCAATGCTAACTTCATCTGCCCTCTCAGCAGAAGGAGGCCTGGTAGGAATCCTTATGCACCCTCTTGGATTGAGGGAGGGAGGGTGCGGTGGAGGGTTGGAGGAACTCGGTAGTTGCTACTCAACATCGAATAATTAAGAAAGAACAGTTCCTTTTAGGAATGGGAATTGATAAGATTTTTACGATTCCTGTTCCATTATCGATACTGCTTAACCCTTTAAACTTCCAAAGGTCCACATAGAGGCCGGAAGTACAGTAGTCGCTCAAAAAATACTGAGCAAAACCACCCAAACCTGTCCCAAATGTCATATGACCTAATGTAGGTAAATGTAATTAAGCCACTTTCAGATAAAATATTCACAGCAGGTACAATCACTCATTTGTTCAAAATACAAATGTTAAACAGCTGATCTGAACCATTATGTCTCATAATTATCCACAGGGGAACCATATTCCAACAAACAAAGTCATAGTCCAACAAAAACACCCAAAACAACCAAAGAAAATGTCCAGATCTCGTTAAAAAAACCCATCAAAACATCAATGAATATTGCCAAATATCTATTGCATCATTTAACAGGACCCGCCTCCAATATCACACTTTTCATCTTAATATTTTCATTGATGATACTATAAGCAAACACCAACTACATGTTATTAAAATGGTTCAAGAACAGCATTCAATTGACTTTATTAAGAATTTTTGCTGAAATTGAGTGGAAGTTTAAAGGGTTAATTAGGGGAAAAAAACCTTTACATTTAATTTAGCATGTTTTGATGGTTTATAACATGGATATGGTTAATATTATAATAATATATGCAATTAATGTATTACTAAGTACTGATATAAGTCATATATGGGCTTTAATTTAATTAGCTGAGTGAAAGTACTGTCTACTTCTGTTGGCAGATTGAACACCACAGGATTCTAACATCAGTAGAACCTGACAACCTCACACATTTAAGTTGTTATTGATTCCTTTTAGAACATGTTGGTGCGATACAGGGACACTGGTCTTATTTTTCTTTAGTAACTATAATGTGTGTGACAGATGGTGATGCTGTCTGCTGTATAGATCTTTCAAGTCCAAGAATCTATTATCCTGAGGGACTGTTGTGCCATCCTGTGTGCAGCCAGCAGTACATTAAGACATGGACAAAAACACATGACACAACAATTCACAGAACACAACTCAAACTATTCAAGAATACAATAATGAATTAAAATGTGCTTTTTTTTTCGGAAATCTTGTCACGAAGTGCATTGTGGGAATGGGAAGTCCACACGTGCAGTGATTCCACCTTCTCTTTTTGAGTATTGAACCCAAATGTCATCTTTATCTATAGTTTATTAACCCTTTAACTCCTGAGACTTTAGAAATTCCACAGTAAAAAAATTAAATAAGATAAAATAAGCAACAAAATGAACAAAAACTGCTAAAGTGATGAGTAAAATGAACAAAAACGAAATATTAAACTAATAAACTAATATGTAATGTGAACAAAGTAAGATACTAACAGATCACAATTGAAGACAAATAATAAAATAAAAAAGACAAAAGATAGAAAAAAAGCAACAACAACAGAAACTAATCATTATTCACAAAATAACAAATAACATGAAAAAATCCAAAAAAACAAAAAAAACAAATGAATTAAAAAAATAAAAAGAATAAATAACTGGTATTTTAATTTTCTTCCGGTAGTTTTAGTTTGAGCTTTTTCTAAATCAGTTACTTTTTGACACATGTACATCAGTTCCATCAACAAAATTCTCAGTGAAATAGCAGTTAAAAAAAAACACTTGAATTTTAGTAAATATTTAAAGTAAACCATCCATTCAGAACGTGTCAGCGCTGACACATCAGGAGTTAAAGGGTTAAAACAGCCTTGGTTGACTGGATACGTTTACGTTGTCACAATTTGGTTAATTTTCTGACAAAATCTGTGAGAAATAGCTTTGACTTCCCACAATGCATTTTGTGACAACCTTTCTGAAAAGACCAGAGTGATGTTTCAGTTTGTTGTAGACTGTTTATGATGAAGCCATCTTTTAAAGTCATTCACCATGAGGGAAGTGCATAAACATGCAAAGACTAATGGATCAGTGATAATTAAGCTATTACCAGGGTTTTACAAATTTGAAAAAAAGGGATGAAAGTCATGCACATCTTTAATTTTCACTGAAAAGAAAAAAAAAAATCAAACGTTATCGTAGTTAGAGTTTGTAACACAGAAGTATGCTGCCTCATTTCTGGTGGAAAATATGTGTAGATCAAGGTGGTATATACATTTTTTAGGGAAAAATAATAATAATACAACTGGCTATGGTACAAATGTTGCTGTATCTGTTCTGCATTAACCCTCCTGAAACCATAAGACATGACTGTGTAGTAGCACATTGACTTACATTAACACACTTACATTAATCAACTATTATTACCTTGATATTGTAATAGTCACATAAAATCAACAGATACAGACAAATGACTGATATACTCAGGTGCAATGAAAACGCAACACTTTAAATATTGGTTTATTTTTGCTCCAATTTGACTTCTTGAGTCATAATGGGCACCTTGTTCCAGAGTCCTGCACGGCTTCGGGTACCCGTGGGTGAACCGCAAATTTTCACGAAACGGGTGAAAAATATTGTGTTGTGTCGGATACAGGTTCAGTTCGGGTTGGACGTGGGTGATCGTGGGTGTAATTTGCGGTTCATAGGCTAAAAAGAGCTGTAGGTTAACAACATTTTCATTTGGCTCTGCCTTGGCTATGTCACTGTTCAGTATATTTGTGGCAATAAATGTTTGTAATTAAGTTTGGCTATCTGACATTTTCTTTCGGGTTCGGGTCGGATATCGGGTTCATTTATAGCGGGTCGGTTCGGGTGCGGATTTTTTTTTTTTTTTCGTCGGAAAACGGGTCCCATACGAGTTTAAACATGACGGGTACGGGCAGTTCCGGTATGTCAAAATCAGAACCGTGCAGGACTTGTTCCACATGACTTGTCATCATGTAAACTAAAATGTTGGGTTGTACTCTTTTATTTAACAATATATAATTAAAGAGTGGTTGTCTTCCCAATATAAAGGCATGATTAGACACACATGAAACATTGTCAAGTGTCAGTAGAACATGTGTGGAACCAACTGGGACAAACTCTTTCAGTACCCAGACCTTAAACCAGGCAGAAACTCCAGAATGTTCCGCAGGCAGAGTGGCAACAACTCCCCCAAGACAACTGCAGACGTTTGGTAATGTCCATGAGGAGACGTTGTACTACCTGTGTGAGTGTTCGATAATGACTGTTTATGTTTGAATGCTTGTTCCATTCAGTGTTTTTGTGATTTTTAGTTTTCAACTTGTGCTCGTTATGTTTAATGCATGTGTTTATTATTGTACAATTCAGCCAAATAAAACATTTAATTAATCAAAATCAACCCACCTAATATATTGAAATTGTTAAAAAAAAAAATAAAATTAAATAAAAATAATAATACTTTCAGGCAAAAAAAGGAAACAGCTCCAAAGACCACATCAGTTAACACTGACAGATTGAAGACAAAATATTTATTTTATTTTATTTTTTATTTCAATGTTATTGCACACTGTAAACCTGAATAAGTTAGCAGAACTTAAAACATTTCAGCCAATTGATTGCCTCAATTATTTTAAGTTGATGAAACTTAAAAAACACAAGTTTCCAGAACTTAAAATGTAGATGCTTATTAAAGTATACTTAAATTAAAACATTACTTATTAACTTAGTATTCTAAGGTACTGTCAGTCCTACTGGGAGACTAAGTCAGGGTTCAGTGTCTTTGTCCAAGGAAACTTGGACATGTGGACAGACAGAGCCAGGACGTGAACCTCTGACTCTTCAGTCATTGGACGACTCGCTCTACCAACTGAACCACAGCTGCTCCTGAATAAAATGACTGTGTTTTATGATTGTAATGTTATTGGTGTGATAGATATTCGTGGTTATTTGGAGTGATTTGAAATTATATTTTAGCATCTACTGCATCAGTTAAGTTTATTTTTTTTTTCATCCTTATTTGAAACAATAGAAATAACAGAACAATATCATTCTCAGCATTTAATGACTTAATTCCACTCAGTTTTTCCTCATCTATGTTTTTCACTTATATCCACAATAGTTCCCATTAAAAGAATATTAGTTGGAAGTATTTAAAAAGAAGAACATGTTACAGTCAGTAGTAATATTTCTGAAACTTTGAGTATTCACAACTGAATATATTTAATTATTCTGAACATTTGGGTTTACAGTGCAGGTTTAACAAGCAGCTACAATAGAGGAGATACTGTCGAGTGTTAAAGGATGTAAGCACTTATTTTAGAGACCACTATTCCACTGTGGTCCAGGGAAAATGTGGCTATAGCAAAAAAAAAATAAAAAATCAGCAATATCATGTAATTCAAATATGAACAATGGGCTTTTTTTTTTTCCATTACTTTGACATATATTGTATTTGTGACAGGAGGCATGATTTATTGGAAGTAGTAATATATGCATTTCATTTTCACTGAAAAACAAAACAACAAAACAAAACATTATTATAGTCAAAGTCTGCAAGAAAGCATGTTGAATAAGATGTGCAGGTCAAGGAGTTATTTATTTCTTTATTTATTTTAGAAAACACAAATACAATACATTTAATAATGCGACTGGCTGTATAACAACATTTGCCTTAATTACATTATGTGAACATAAATCCTTCTGAAACCAGTGGACATGTTTGTCTGCAATAACAGACGTATATTATTAAGCTATATTGTAAAGCTACGGACACACCAAACACGAATTTCTGCATGTACGCTTGTAACGTGCCGCCTAAACACCTGAGTTTGGACGCTAGATAATTCACGGCTACTCTGAACATACAACGTTTTACACTCTGAACGCACAACACCCGAGTCTGGACGCTGGACAAACACAGATAAACCAAATCTGTCCCTCCACTTCAGTCTGTCCTCAACTATGGCTCCGATCACTCGGGTTACTGTTCTGGAGGTCCCATACGTCTGAGGCCCAGACACGGTCGTTATTGGCTTGTGCCTCCTCCAGGAACTGTCGTCTGGATGAAGTCCGCTTTCACTGCTATTCCAGGCTCAGTTTTTCTTTCTGCCTCCTTCCGGGTTGTTCCGAGCGTCATACATCATTCCATCACGACGTTGGCAGCATCTCAAAGCTGATTGGCTTTCATAGCACGGTGTCACGCGAAGTCGCCTGAAAAGTTCAATATTTTCAAGTCCAGCGTTTACGTGGATTTGCGGCAAAACGTGCAGCTCCAACGCACTGCAGAAACTCCTCCTTCGCACCGCAACGTGTCTGCATTCAAACGCGTCTCTCCATTGACTTTGTATGTCATTTCAATGCATGGATGTGAAAATTCATGTTCGTGTAGCTGTACCATAATAATGACATAAAATCAACATGTAGAGACAAATGATGAGTACAGTATATTGTGACAGTGTTAAATAAAGGTGGGGGCTCCACAGACCATAGTGGTTAACACTGGCAGATTGAAGACATTTGGATGTTATTGTGGGTTTAACATGCAGGTGCGATGGAGGAGATAGAGTTTTAAAGGATGTCAGCTCTGCTTTCAAAGACCACTATTCCATTGTGATCCAGGCCTGGATTTCCCTCTTTAATCAATGTCTTGGTCAGTGAAAACCATCTATCTGGAGCAGTAGGTTTGGATTAGGTCCTGATGGGTATTGATCAGCATGTGGCTGGATTGCTGCAGGAAGGTAAATCACAGGACAGAGATGGGTGTGAATTCAGCGAGAAATGAAATTGAACGTGCTAGTGTGTGTGTGTGTGTGTGTGTGTGTGTGTGTATGTGTGTATGTGTCTGCACGCCGTCACTTTTCAACCCATTTTAGGACCTGGCTTTCAGACATTTACGATTGTTCATATCTCCCCCACTGTTGCTCATCGGCGGCCATATTCAGATCATAGTTTATCATTTCTGTCACATACATTCTCAGTATGAGACAAGGAACATGACGGAGTAGATATTTATCACGCTCTTATTTACAATCTCTGATAAACTCTGTTGCCTTTGAGTCAGCTACCTGCGGGTTTCAGCACCGCCGAGTAAATAACGCCAGCAAAGACGGAGACACCTGCCTCGAACCACCGCCGAGCAGATTAATAACAAATGCTCCCAGCTCCTCTCTTCCATTTGCTTTAGTGTTTTTCTCATACATCCAATCAGACTAGTAGTTTGTATCCTGGTCTTTGTTTCTCTATGTGTGTGTGTGTGTGTGTGTCTCTGTCTTCACATAAACACACACACACTAATAATAAGTAAAAGCCCCAGGGTATGATCAAGGAAGGGGAAACCAAAGGGGGGGGTTGTAATACGAGCGTGTCAGGGACTTATCAGTGTTTTGCAGAGACATACACGAGAAAAAAAAACAAGCAAAATATTAATATAAAAAAAAAAAAACACTTGAAAAACATTTGAATCCTGTCACAATGGATGGAGCTTCATACACTTGTTGAGCAACAGAATCAACAGTATCTATAGGATAAAGACGCTGAAAAGTGTGCGTAACCACTGTCTACGTTGTGTTGTGACTTGGTTGATGAAAGCCGAAAGTATTTTAATATTTTTTTTTTAATGCACACAGGTCGGTCACGGTCACATTACTCGGCACAGTTTTATAGAAAATGAGTTAGCATATGTTAGCCTAGCATCTGAGCTAAGCTGCCAACTATTGTGCAACAATAAAACAAAACCAATTCAACCCTGTGTTACTTACCCAACACCCACCCAAGCATAACAATACCTCAGTTACATTATTATATTACATTATATTATGGGTGTAAAATTATGTATGGGCGCTATAGATGTGTTCGTACCAATATTTGGATGTTTCTAAAATGTCCATGCCAATATTTGAATGGGAAATTACACAACATGCAGAAAACAAAAGGTATATTTTTACTACAGAATGCAAAATACTGAGCATAATATTAAAATAAATTATGATAAATTAGCTGAGTAAAGTTGAAAACATAGAAAAAAACATGTGGGAACTGTGTATAAAAGTAGCACTGGCACTGCACGAAAAGTGGTATTTCCATCCCCGTAAATGCTAACAGCCAGGAAAATATGTTATATTTTGAACTTAAGATAATGTAGAATATCACAGAATGAAAACACAGGACACAAATTTACTGATGTACCAAACAAGCAGCAAATGGTGATGATAAATATGTAAATATTCACTTTAACACTAAATTAGTACATGTTAAATAAAACCAAAAAGTGGATTCACTTACTAAACGTGTTGGTGAAATCATATCTGATGTGGTTATTGTCAGACCAGAGTTTCTCCATGTTTTGGATCTAGACTTCCAGGTCTTCTTTTTCACATTACTGCCACCTACTGTTGGGGAGTGTTTATTAATGGGCTCTGATCCAAAGGCTACTGCCACAGTACTATAGCATGACATATTGATTTGTCTATTACCACAGAGTTGCATGTATAATAGAGCCAATCATGACTCTAATACACACACTTTTAAGTCAGAATCTCATTGCAAACAAATCCTGCACAGAAATAAGAAAATGAAATTGGGTTCAAATGTCTTAGTTCAAGTAAATGTATCTGTCAGTGCAGTAAGAACATTCCATTGATCAAGTTTTATATAAATTAATCTTCATTGTAAGATTTTTTTTGTATGTATATATGTGTAGGAGGGTGAAATTCATATGACGGCCAATAGGAGGCGCATAGTATAAAAGTGTCCCTACTGTCGTCCTTCCTCTGCACCTGCTTATTTACACCTTCTGAGTCAGTGTCGCGTGCGTCCCACCTCACCAATGCCAGGTATGAATGTGTCCCGATTTGTCTCTTAAATTAGAATTGTTACCAGTGTCTTAATTTAGTTTTGGTTGCACCACTCCCTCAGACGTGCGTGTGAACCAGTTTGACCGTGGTGTGAACTTGCATTTTTGTCACGTTTTCCTCAATATTCTGTTTTGTATGGAATTGTTTGACTCCATTTAGATTTTTAACTGAAAGTTCAAAGAAAAGAAAACTCTTAAAAAAAAAAAAACTACTCAATGTAGCATAATGACATAA
Organism: Siphamia tubifer; assembly: GCA_020466265.1. Classification (NCBI taxonomy): domain Eukaryota; kingdom Metazoa; phylum Chordata; class Actinopteri; order Kurtiformes; family Apogonidae; genus Siphamia; species Siphamia tubifer. The sequence goes on from CM035798.1 coordinate 21,777,327, forward strand.
AGAATTGGGACATATGGAACACTTGTGCTTTATCATTAAACGATCCTGCGTCCTACTGGTCCTGGGTCTGTCCCAGGTGGCGCTGTCAATGTTTGTCTTCAGTTAAATTATATGACGTGTCCATGTCCTGCTCCACCTACCACATATGGTTTATATACATGGTCTTATAAAGATGTAATAACTGAATAGATACATATAGATAAAACTGTATAAGTGTTAGGGGTAAGATCTTTAGCCCGAGCCTGAGCCCGAAATTCGGGTCGGCCTAAAATGTCAATCATTACGTTCGGGTCAGGTCGGGCTCGGGCTTCTCTCTTGCTGACTTTTTAGAAAAAAAAAAAAAAATATATATATATATATATATATATATGTTTATAAAAATGTATACTAAAACGATGTGTGGATACTAAACTAAGGAATACTTGTTGTAAATAAATAATTTGGATAAAACAGAGAAGGTAATTGTTATATAGCTACGACTAAACAGGAGGCGCAGAGCAAGATACTATGGGATAAATTGAAATTTCGGGTTTGCTTCGGGCTCGGGCCTGCAAATCAAGTTATTTGGTCGGGCTCGGGCTGGATTTGGGCTTTAATGCCTGCGGGCCTGGGTCGGGTCGAGCTGGATTATTTAGTCTCGGTCTTACCTCTAATAAGTATCCATCACACTCATCCTCCAACAGTGGAGTGTGTTTCATCATAAATATTTCCTAAAATTAGTAGTAATATCTAAGGGGAGAAGCTCAAGATGAACATTTTTGAAACAAGTCAAATAATTTTAACATAATTTCGTTTCATTTAGTAAATAACTAAAGGTAAAATGATCTTTCAAAGTCAACTATTCCTTTTTTTTGCACTGATTGAGCTCTAAACCACTTCATGGCTGTATATGTTTATAGGTCCACGGTGAGATTTTGGCCACGTCAGCATCATTGTCCATCTGCTAAACTATTTATTCTAACAGCAGATGGCAAGTTACATGCTTTCCCAGCATATTTATTTCAAACAAATGAACATTGATTTTGGATTTCTATACAATTCACTGGCTCATCACATACATGAGAAGCGGAAAATGAAAGTGGAGACACGAGGAAAAGAGGATATAAATAGAAAGTCTAACAAAAGGAATGAGGAAAGCAAAAGTAAGCATGGACAGGCAAGAAAAACAATGAAAATAAGTAAAAAAAAAAAAAAAAAAAAAGAGAAAAAAAAAGAGTGAGAGGGAGCATTGAGGGGTGAAACAATAATCTTGTACAAAACAGCCAAGACGGACCTCTCGTTTCATTGGACTTTTCTCGCTCGGCTGTCTCGGTGGATCCTCTATAATGGCCGTGCTCAGAAAAGCAAGGCAGAGCGCACACTCTAACTCATTTTCTCCTGCTCCCAGGACACATTTTAGGGGTAAAATGGATTGAAACTCGGCCACAGAAAGCTTTTCCTGGGACACAAAACCCGCTTTAACACCATGTTCCTGAACTGGCATTTGGTTGAAAAACTCCAGGGAACAGTGAAGTACAGACCCCCAGAATAGGCCACAGAGTGTGTCTGCATCAGTTTAACATAAAGAACAGCCTGATTTTTAATTTAGAATCTTGCATGGAAATGTGAGTACTAATTTAAATCACATTAAGGATACTAAAGCTATTCCCTTTTATGCTGGAACATTGTGTGTGTTGGACATGCTTTTAATCCAAGGTCCTCGCCTGCATACATTATTTGCTCTGATGGGAACCGAACATGTTAAAGACGCACACAGACATGTCATATTTAACCCATAAAGACCCAAACATCCATAATGACCACAACTATCCACTGATATAAATGATCTAATACCTGTTGATCCATTAATTCTATCAATACATGTAAATAATTGGTGTAAAATACAGTTTGTCGTCCTTTCACGGTTATCAGATATGACCCATTTGGATGTTTAGAGGCTCTGTAGTTACCATGGAAACACTGTCATCTTTGACAACATTGATTTGCCAGTAAAACTCATTTAGTTGGATCGATGACAGTGGGTGGAGTCATTTTTATGTTCACTTGTTAATGTATTTTCATTTAAAAAGTCAGTTTTTATTGGGTTTGGCCTGCTTTTCATTTAATAAATCTCAACTTTAATCTGAGCTTTAATGAACATCGACAAAATCAGTCATTTAAACATCTCAAGATACTTAATTTTCACTGAAAAATGCTCGATACAGAGGATACTATGACAATAGTTGGTGATAAATAACGTAATAAAGGTAATATGTAGAGAACAATTCAAGTTGTAGTTTGATAGATGACAGTGGATGAACATGTTTATGTTAAATAAGAAATAAAATTCATTAAAAAAAATCATTATTTAATAAATGAATAAAAACAAAATAATAGATAATGTGAAAAATCCAAGCAAAAACAGATTAAGATGGAGTAAAAAATGCATACAATAAGCAACTAAATGAACTAAAATAGCCAATTTGATAAAACAATATAATTCAGTAAATTATATTTAATTATAACAGTTATGTCTGTTTCAACATATAACCTTGAACTTTAACTTCTACGTACATAATCAGTAATAATCGCAAGGCACCCGATTTTCAAGTCACTGGTTGATAAATGACAGTGGATGGGCACTTGTTTTCTAAAATGATAAATTAAATGAATACAACATTTAAAAAATAATAGATAACGTGAAAAATTCTATCAAAAACTAGAATAATAACCACAAATAAGTAACAACATGAACTAAAACAACCATTTTGATCAATAAAATAATAATCATATGCTGTATTTCCCTGGAAAAAAGATTAGTTTTGTCTCTTTTTATATGATAAACCTCTGAATTTACTCTTAGATTTATTTATGAACTTATGATTTAAAAATAGGACAATAAATGATTAACAGCAAAAAAAAAGAAGCAAAACAGGATAATAAATGATGATAAATCACTTAAGAAATGTAAAATAAAGAGAAAAAAAATAATTTGATAACTGACACAAAAGGGTTAATACCAATGCATGTACGTTTTTCTGTCATTTTCTAGCACTGGGAGTTATTTACCTGCATCTAGTTCATACATTTGTGTTTATTATTGGATGAGTGTTTTGGTGCTGAACAGGAGTCATACTGACTCTAACACCCCTGGGGAGTCTGTAGGTGTAAGTAACACAGCAGGATGTTTCCAAGCATTTGATTAACTACTGTTCTGATAGCTTTATGGACTTTCATTTTTATATTTAAGGCTTGTTTGCACACCTAAAATGCAATAAATAATCCAAAAGGTCAGATAATATTGATCCAACTAAAGGCATCTACTGATCTAAACTGTTTTATACCTGTTGATCCATTAATCCTATCAAGACGTATAAATAACTGGTGTCAAATACAGTTTGTCATCTTTTCACGGTCATCAAATATGACTCATTTGGATGTTCAGAGGCTCTGTGGTTGCCGTGGAAACACTATTATCTTCTGCAGCATTGATTGATCATTAAAACCAATGGAGTTTGGATCAATGACAGTGGATGGACACAATAGGTTTATGTTCAGTTAATGATAATTGGCTGGAAATGTTTTCTGTTTTCTTAATTTTTCATTGTTTTGATATAATAATATTTGAATTTAATGTAAGTTATTAACATCTAAATTAAGAATAGGAAATTCAATGTAAGAACATACATAATGTAGAGTAAAAAATGCTAAATACAAAGGTTAATATGATAACAAACAGACATAAATCACTTTTTAAAAGTTAAATTGGAGTAGAAAAGTAGACCTGGGCAACATTTAATAAGTGGCATTTATTTATTTTTTTGTCTAATTTTGCATTTTTGCATAAAATCCAATGTTTTTTTGACCCAAATGCAGCTCTTTGTTACTGTCATAGTTTTGTGCTGATGCAACACTAGCAGTTGTGGAGCCCATGAAAGCTGAATGTTGTGGTCCCTTCATATTATTATAACCTGATTTAACAAAAAAAACCTCATTGACAATAAACATCTTTTTTTCAAGAGTGAAAAAAAAAAAAGTCTCTCACTGTCTTGAAGAGGGAGGGTGTATATACACTGAAGCTGTATAATATATTGTTTGAGCATCGACATTGTAATGTAGTCACATCGCAGTTCCTGCAATTATTTTTATTTCATAATTTTTTTTTACATTTGTAGTTATTTTAACATTTTTAATTTATTTTTCTGTATATTTTATTTGTTTTTATTTATTTATTTTTTATTCATTTATTTATTACTTTGAATGATTAATTTTATTTAATAATTTCGGATGACACTATGTCGATCTGTAACCTGTTTGACCACACAGCTGTTAAATACTCCTGAGTATTTTTTCATATCGCAATATATATCGCAGGGTTAAAAATATAACTTTTTTTTCTCATATTGTGCAGCCCTAATATACACTGGGATCCATTACTAGAATAAACCAATAGTATAATGTAACACACTTTGAACACACGATACAATATAATACAAAGCAACATATTTTCTTTTCTTTTTTTTTTTAAATTGACTGACAGCTTTAATCATAATACCTGTGTGTAAATATCACACTAATAAGTCAAAGTATTTCCATTCCCTGCTATGGCCTCACCCTCCAGTACTCACCACCTCCTCACCATATTTCCCTTTAGACCAAATGATAATCGATGCCGAAACATTTCAACCCCGTCTGCCGTACATGTTATTTCATTCTTCAGTTTGTTCTGGTCTTCTTTGCCCAACATTAAGACATGAGTCGTCCTCCTTCATGCCTCTGAAACAAAGCCGTCTGGTCACACGACTATATGTGTTTACCCACCTTTGGTGAACAAACAGAACTATATCAAGAGTTGACCACAGCCTGTTATTGCATTCCACAATCTGACGGCACTTATGAGAAACTAGTTCCCCTCAACCTTTTGTCACCTCATCTCTCAATACCATCCAGAGTCCTGTGTGGACGAGTAATAGCTGTTATCGAAAGGGCTAGGAGGTGATGCGATTGGTGTTTTTGGAGGGTTTTCAGTGTAGAAGAAGATAGAGTAACACTACAGGGTCACCTTTAGCTGCTATTTTTCCAGTTCTGTTTTCATTGAATTTTTTTTAAGAGTGCAGTCAAATATCTTCTCCAGCCAAATTACTTTTGTCCTTGTTTTGTCCTTGTTTAACTATAGCAGGGGTGTCAAACTGCGGTCCTCGAGGGCCGGTGTCCTGCATGTTTGAGATGTTTCCCTCTTCCATTACACCTGGAAACCATTGCATCATTATCAGTCTGATGAGGAGCTGATTATTAACTCTTTATGTGTTAGGGATGATGCATTCTGAATGGATGATGTTAAAATATTCAGAAAAATTCAACCGTTTTCCTTTTAGTTTTGCGCATGGAAAAGGTGCCAAAAAGCAAGTTTGTTTTTTTTTCCATTTCATTTTTTAAAGGCAAAATTAAAATTGCTGGGACCAAATTTCAATACTATTTTTTTTTTAGTTCAGTTTATTTCAGTCATATATTCACTTCAAAGCAGCAAAAAGAGAGAGAACAATACAGAATTTGACTGAAAATGGCTCAGGCAGAAGCAAAGATTATTAAGTAATAAGTAATGTTCCACATTATTTGTCATTTTGTAAATATTTATTAGTTTTTGTTGCTTGTTTTGTTTATTTTTCTACATTTTGTTTTTTTAAATTTAGTATTTTTCTTTGATTTTTGTCTTACTTTGCTCATGTTACCAATTATTTTGTTAGTTCTCAGGAGTTAAAAGGTTAAACTGAATCACATGGAAGAGGGAAATATCTAAAACATGCAGGACACTGGCCCTCGAGGACTGGAGTTTGACACCTATGAACTACAGCATTCAACTTCCTGTAACAAAGGAACTCTTTACACTGTCCACACACTTTAAACAGTACTATAACACATGTTTCTAGGGGAACTTCCGGGACGTACTTTTGAGTTAACCCGGTCCTCTCAGGCGTAAGAACCTTGCAATGACATCATGAGTTACTATGGTAACGTCAATAACAAAAAGCACCAAAACAAAGCAGCAGCACAGGAGGAAATCACAACAAGCCTATACAAGGACACAGATAAAGTTGGGATGTTTGTTGTGTTTGTGCTGTTGCTTTACACAAGAAACAAATGATTACATTTTGGTGGTGATCCAGAAGAGATCTTGGATTCTGGATCACCTTGAAATTTTACATTTATGGTAAATGGAGAATACATTTCAAATCCAGAATCCAGGATCACTTCTGGATCACCACCAAAATGTAACCATTTGTTCCTTGTGACACTCCCAACACATCCTGAAAATTTCATCAAAATCCATGTCCGTGACACACCCCCGCCCCCCCCCCCGCTCCCCCCAGGGATCACCACCAAAATCTAATCATTTCCAGATCTCCCCATTACCAACCTACCCTTAAAATGTCATCAAGATTGTCCATAACCTTTTGAGTTATCTTGGTAACTAACAGAAAGACAAACATAACCTCCTTGGTGGAGGTAATATGAAAACGTGTCATGAACTGGATGTGTTTCATTTTTTACTGAAACATGCAGTTTTGACCTTTGTAGAACAGTGCACATGCAGAAAAGAGCCTGTGTGTTTGGAGAATGGACCAATACTTGGTAGAATTGAACAACTGAAGAAGTATTCTTAATGTAATATACATAAAAAAATGCATGGGGTGTCCCCAAAACTGTCCTCCACCACTGTACAATTCCATTGATGTTCATGTTCAGTTCACATCAGTTGCATCCATGTGCCCCCACTCCCTCTCTCCCCTAGTCTTTCTCGTCTTTTACCCTTTTGTTTTTCGGGTTTCTGCCCATTTAAAGGACCTTTTTCCTCCTCACTGGTTCCAGTCACAAGTCTTTGCTCCTGGATGATTCTGTAAATTGGTTTCAGAGCCTGGATTTGTCCAGTTCTATATGTAAAAAGTCATATGTTTTGTAATGATGTGACGCTATATGGTTGATTCACCTGTGAGTTACTGGGATAGGCTTCAAATGACCACCCCTAACCCTAGTGAGGTTAAAGGGATACGCCACCCCCAGGCCAAATTCAGTGTTTCCCACTGTTCCCAGACCTAAATAAGTGTGTGGAAGCATTTTCCTGGCAACCTAGCCAATGTCTGAATCTATAAGACTGACCACAGGTTAGATTACTACACTAACTGCATTCTAAGTATCTCATCTAAAGTGAATTAATGTACTTGATTTCATCTCCTCATTACTTTCCACATACTGGGCATTTACTTTGAGGGTGAATGATGATGCATTTCACGGCTCAAAGGGCTCATCTTACTCATTTGTGTATGGGAACTAATTTTCAGTGCGGAGAAACACAGCCGACGCCTACCATTTTGAACCTTTACTTACAGAGGAGGAGTTGCGAGCTTTGGAGCAGAGAACACTCGTTACTCCAAGTGATCCAGATGTGTGAAGCAGAGCAAATTCAAACTGGTGTCAGTGTGGAGAACCAACCAATGTCGACTGAAATGGAGAGTTAGTGTTGTGCTGACTGGGGTGAAATGTTACCATGGATGCAGAGGAGTATAGAAGAGGATAGCCACGTTTGTGTAACGACAAATGAGGCTCTCACTGACAGTCCTTGGTGTCCGTCGGCTGTGTTTCTCCGCACTGAAAAATAGTTCCCATACACAAATGAGTAAGACGAGCTGTTTTGCCGTTCACCCAGTTTGTATGCAAGTTGCATCTGTTTCCATGGAAACCAAAACCAGTCTTGGTGTGGACCGCCTTTGACACGGCAACGGGCATGAGGTGTTTGAACTTTGAAACCAGAGACGCAGATGTCCGCTTCAAACACTGGCTTTTTACCATCGTCATCCCTGACACTAGATGACCTTTGACCTTTGGTGTCATTTTTGCTGCTTCTCATTCACCCTCAAAGTAAATTCCCAGTACACAGAAAGTAACAAGGGGACAAAATCAAGTACATTAATTCACTTTAGATGAGATACTTAGTTGGCGACGCAAGAATGCAGTTAGCGTAGGAATCCACACATTTATTTAGGTCTGGGAACAGTGGCTATTTAAAATGGGTTTAGAAAATGAATGACTGACTAAATGAATGAATGATTGATTGATTGATGTGCAAATTAGTCATAAAATACAATGTAAAATCATGAGAAAATTGAGATTGAGATTTTATTCTTAAAAAAATAATATTATATTTTTGCCATATTACTCACCCATAGGAGGCCTGTTAGTTTTAAAAGGGTTTTAAACTCACATCACCTGAAGTCATAACATAAGGAAAGTGAGTTTGTAACACCACAGACTTTAACTTTTACAGTAAAGAAGGGATGAAATTATTGAGCTATACAGTACTGCAGTATTATCTGTTATGATATCTTCCACCCCCTCACTCTAGGTCTGTGTTTCAATAAATGTTACTACAGATATAAAAGATCAATAATCCCCTCTAGGCTTTTAAATCTTCAATGCTTTTATATCCAATGATGCAATTTGTTGTGGGCTTTCAAAACTGAAAGAATGCCAAAAATATATGAAAAAGTCTGCTTTGGTTTGGGGGGAAAAAAAAACAAACAAAGAAAAAAAAAAAAAACATGCATGAGTGTAATGCATGTTGTCATTGGAAATACAAAGATTAAAGTAAACCGATCAATTTCTCATGCTGGCTTAAAAACTTCCATGAGCTCAGGCAGCGATTAGATGCTTTCCATGACTGAATGTGACCCATGGAACGTATGCTTTCGCTCAGATCTGCCTTTTCATCCCTTCAACTTCTGTTGTTCGTGTGGTTGTTTCAGGTATTTCCATTGGATCATTACTGCAGTGACTCACAGGTTTCACTTCATTAACCATCATTTCTGAACAACTTCTCATTTCTTAAACAGGCTGCAAAAAAAAAATCTAAATCTTACCAAGTGTATTTTTTTCTCATTTCTTGTCCATAATCTCATCACACATCACAAAAAAAAAATAAATAAAATCAATATAATCACAGAAAGAGTAAGTTTTCAGCTACATATAAAAAATGATTTTTAGACAATAGATCTGGAAAATATTATTTTAATAAATCTTACCAAAATAATTGGCAGATTTGTTATGATGATGATGATGATGATGATGATGATGATGATGATGATGATGATGATGATGATGATTGTTTTGCATAATTCAATATTTCTCATATCTAGTTTTCATTATTTCATTAGTTTTCATTAACTTTGGTTCACAGCACATGAGACATTATTTTGACTTAAGATCTTGGCAAAGAAATATTATTTTAACTATGGATAGAAATAATACTTTTCAGTGTTAATAAGGTGTATTCATATTATTTACATTTTGATTTATATTACAATGATAGAATCAGGATAATAGAACAGACAATATAATCATGAATTACAATTATTGGTAAGGCAATCTTCCAGTCATTTATGTGTGTTTCAATATACGTATGTGTGTGTGTGTGTGGGTGTGTGTGTGTGTGTGTGCAGCAGTTGTTGATGGTTGTAGCTTATCTGAGAAATCTAATTACAGATAGATGGAAAGTCTTTCTTTCCTTAATAACTCTTTTAATTATATAGAACAGCAGTGAAGTCGAATGCCAATCTACTCATTTGTCTACAGTAACAAATTATATTTAATGTTTAAATCAAACATGCCACTCATAAAGATGTGCTGTTCTTTAGAAGTGAGTGATATGACCTCTTATTCTATGTAAAGTTTTTTTTTTTTTTTTTTTTTTAAGCAGAGAATAGCAAGCTGTGGTTATTTTAAATAACAGGAGACAACTGGGAGAACAAGAGAAAAAACTCATCATTATTGTCAATATTCTCTGAGTGACCTTCCTATATATATATATATATATATATATATATATATATATATATATATATTTATATGTATGTATAACCTGTGTTAATTATGTGGTGGTGTATATATATATATATATATATATATATATATATATATATAGTTGGACGTCAGCAGCACAGACGTCACTGCACCATCTTTGAAATCCCACTTTTGATGTGTTAATATAATGGTGATGTGCTTAAAGGCTTTTGGCTCATATTGTCTTTAATTGAAGATGATATTTCTGGGATTTCCTGGATGGTTGAGTGTGAGCGTGGAGGCACCACGATGCCTGTTCTGTGAATGTGAGGATAAGGAAGTGGAGGGTTTATTGTGCGAGCATTGAAATTGGCTCTTTTCTGAGTGGGGATTTCATTAAAATGAGAGAATGGGACTGTCAAACAGTTTTGGCAAGGTGACTGATGTCTCCTCCACTACCTCAAAGGCAAAGAAAAGGAATTTATAACTTTCCTCAAACCTGTGTTCATAGCTCAGCAAAAATGCATCTTGCATTTTAAAACGTCGCTGTCTGAAAGTGATAATAAATTAAAGGGCTGGTTTTTTGGGGTTTTTTTTTTCCCCGAGAGGTTATTCAGCTTATCTGTACAAGTGGCGTCTGCAGGCCTAGTTATTAAATTAGAATTTAAGAGGTCTGTTTGTTCTCTGTGTTTCCTAATGGTAGAGCAAGTTGTGCTGTTTTTTTTTCATACATTTTATCATTTATGATTTGCACAAGGACATCGGCGGCCTTTGTTTTGATTTCCTTTTTCTTTTCTCTGCTCAGAAATCAAGCATCAGCCAATTATTTGGGACAAAAATGATGAAACACAACAGGACATTATCTTATTAATGGGATCTTAAAAGGCTGTAGCATAATAATAGAATTAAGCAACAAGAGAGTGTTTATATGAAGATGCGGTTTATCAACAGAAATGTAGTAAATTAATTGGTTTTCTTTTCCGTTTTCCATTGAAATTCTGTTTTATTCCATTCCTAATTAATTACCAACAGTATTTAGCAGCTGAAGTACTTTTTAAATCTGAATAAGTCACAGCTGTACAGTAAGTGGTGCAGTGGTGGGGTGGATGCGCTCTTGACATCTTTTAGTTAAAAAGACGTGCTTATGTTTGAAGGTTTCAAAAAGAAAAATGAAGTGTTTTTCCGTTTACTCATCAGTTGTTAAATCAACGTAGGGAGTTTTGTCGCTCACGGTTCATTATAAATGCACCACAACAAACGCTTCCACTTCTACCTCTGTCTTTGAACTGTGGTTAGAAAATGTAACACCATGCTGCGGGAAGAAAAAAATAAATAAACCTGTACTTCGGAACAATAATATAATTACTTGTATTTTTTATTTATTTTTTTGTATCCAGAAGTTTTGATTCAAGACCCAGAGTGGATGTTTTTTTGTTTTTTTTAATTTTGCTGTAGTAGCATTGGTTTAAAAACAACAGCACAGAGATGTTGTAAGACATTTAAAGTTCAGTGAACATCATAAAGGTACATGAATAAAGGTCATGAGAAAAAGCTGTAGCAGGAATAAGGTTGAGATGAATTATAAAAACATACAAACTCCAGCAGAAATGATTAGATTTGTATGCATTTGTTTAAAAACATGAATGTTCCCTTAAAATAAAGTAAACTACATTATATATTTGTTTTTGGCTTTTGGCCTTTCATTATATCAAATCTTTCTCAACAATATTCACATTCAGAGAACCATTTTTCCCACCTTCCAAAGGGAAGGCAAAGGGTATGTTTACTTTGTTTGTTTGTTTGTTTGTTTGTTCATTTAACACTCGTGGCAAAATCTTTGGCAGAATTCATACTAAATTGGATTTATGTATCATCACTGACACAGAAAACGTCTGCAACAGTATATACACACACACACACACACACATACAATCTTCAACAAACATGAAACACCTTTTATTAGTTAAGGGGACATTAACTGACACATAGACAATGACAGAAATGTAATAGTGCTTGAAGCAAAACACAAAAAAAGGAAAATATGTTTTGAGTGACTTAATAAAAATAGAATATGATGTAATATGGTGGCGGGGCTGGGTAATATTTTGAGTTTTGTTTTTTTTTTTTTTTTATTAGGAGGGTGAAAAATATTCATATAACACAACTGGGTCTGTTGTTTAACAAAAATTCAATTAGTTTTTTGGAATGAATTAATGAGTGAATTAATTGTGTCACATCACTTATTTTTTGGGCAAATAATCAGTCATAACAAACAGCACAAATGTAGAGTCTCATCTAATGTCACACAAACACAGCTGTTATTATTCTGACATTGTTATAAAGTCACGTTGCTGAATATTTGTTTGTATTTCTACAGGTTTATCATCCTAAATCTCAGTGCAGAATATTTTCTTGTTTGGTCGTAAGATGTCAATTGTTATATTAATATTAAAATGTTATTTCTCTATGTTATTAATTAAATATCTCAGGAGTGATTGTCAAGAGCCTAAAGCAGAGTGTGGCCTGGATTTGATAAAAAAAAAACAACCAAACAAATGTTGATTTGTCATGCACGGCTGCACCAGACATTTAGGCTGAAGCTTATACTAGTGAAACACTCACACAATGGGATGAAACACAAGTGTTATTATGGGACACAGTGATGTTGGAGGATTATCTTATCCAAACAAAATTCATGTTGAAAATGAGTCGAAGCAGGAGATGGTATCGTCGGCTTCATCAGGAGAAAAGACCTGTCGTAAACATCCTGCGCTCCTAATCTTGGTCTGATTGGTCTATTAATGGTACTCCCTTTTCTCCTGCCTGATGCATCTGAGCTGGACCTGATCTACTTCTGCATCTTCTTCTTATCTCACACTAATGCATGATCTTAATGCATAATTGAGATCCCATTGTTTGTGTGTGTATATGTGTGTGTGTGTGTGTGTGTGTGTGTGTGCTAATTCATAGTGCACATTAATTGCAACTTCTATCAGTTTTAAGTATGAACCCTGAAGTGACCTGCATGTCCCTAAAAAGAGGTCCAATACAAGTTCAGGGAAGTAACATTTGTCACATTTCTGTCATGTAAAGGTCATATAAATGTTAAATATAAGATATGTATCAGATTTAGAGCCACATATGACAGTGACCTGGGTTTTGTCAGGTACAGGTCATATATGCGACGTTAAAAAATCATATTATGGCCACATTTGTCTGCAGTTTGAATTGAACCTAAAGGCAAAGACACAACAACCTGATTTTTGGAGGTCAGACGTCATTGCAGAGGTCAATGACTTGAGTCTAATTGGCATATTTTATACAACTAGCTGTCATTTATACTGTCATCAGTATTTTTGGCTTATTCTAAAGCCCCCTACAATGTTGTGACAGCTCCCATTCACTTTGTATTGACGTTCCCAGCGTTCTGTGGGCAGATTTTTTTCGATAACCGCACGCCATTAACACCCGCTGTCAATGTCAATTGTCACTTCAGATTCACGGTACTATATCACTCCGTGGGTAGTTCGGCCACTTTGAAAGTATATATTCGCTACATTGTAACAGCTATTTTATTCAGTGTGTTAGAGTAGTAGCAGTAATAAGCTGTAATAACCCGTAGAATAATGTATTGCCCACACATGACTATCAGAAAAACACCCCGACGCTGACCCCTTGCTAATCACCCATTACCAATCATTCAGTTGGACCAACTTCATTGATGGAGGGATAGCCCTTCACTAGTTTCTATGTAACTACAGTTAGCCTCCATACTTCACACTTGTCTTTTATAATAGGACATAAACTGCTCATGGTGTTTCTGAATAAGTGACAGCCAGTCTTTTCTATGGACTTCATTACATTCCATCACGTGAGCACTGTTAGCATTGCTAGCATAGTGTGATTTCTATTTAGTTTTTTGTTAGCAATGTCTTTCTATCTGTAAAATATCACTTTACACTGGACTCACTAAGTCAAAAAAAACATTTTAAAACCTGAACAAATATGAACAACCTGAAATGTCTTAAGAGAAATATGTGGAATTTGATCAATATTCTGCTTGTCATTTAACGTGTATTTGTAAATCTACTTTGATCTGTAAGTTGCAATGCACATGTACAAATGTTTACATTTTCAGGTTGTTCATATTTATTCATTTTATGTTCTAGTTTTCACTATTGAATTTGACTTTTTTTTTTTTACTCAAACAGAGAAAACTTTGGAGTTAACATCATTGATAAGTTATTATTCTATTATTTATATTATTTATATTATTTGACTGGTCCGGCCCACTTTACATCATATTGGGCTGAATGTGAACCCCTGAACTAAAATGAGTGACACCCCTGCTTTATTTGAGTAACAAATTGATTTATGCTTTATATTTTGTCTTTTACTGTGTATTTTTATTTTTTATTCAGCTTGAATGAATCAATGAAAGATCAATATCTTTGTATGACTAACTATTGAGGAACTACAACAACCCTTCTTGACAACTCAGAGCTCTCTGCTGACGGCATCAGGGTCTAGGTTTTGCTCAACAGACACGTCCCGTAATTTTCCGTTTCACATCTATACAGTCAAGTTCGTAGTTATTTGATGTATTCCTCCTCACACTGTTCTGACCACGTTGGGTCGACGAGAGCTGACCAATCACTCGGGCTACATTTCCTGGTGACAGTCGGCCGTGTCCTAAGACCTGCTATAACTATTCCTCTAAAACTGCACTAAGTTTTTACATCTGCACATTGTGGGTTTATAACAGCGTGGTAGACTCCCTGATCTGATCCCATGTTGGTTTCTTGAGTCAAACTTCATCCCCAGGCAGCTCGCTCAAATTGGCAATTTCTTTCAGACAAATTACTTCCCTCTCCCCATGTCCTTCTGTCAGCAGGAACTCTTTTCCCTGATCTCCTGACTTGCCTCGCTCCCCTAATAATACTGTAAAAGCTCTGTGTAATGGTTTATAATTATGGTCAGTAACGTCACTGTTTCTGAGATTTAATGATTTTTTTTTTTATTTTTTTTTTATGAGTGGCTTGTTTATATGATAGTGGCTGTTGGTATAATACATGATGGAAAAGTGTGTGTGATTTTTTATTTAATTTTTTTTTATGAAAGTTCATGTCTCTCCGCTAAGCACAGCTCAGCGCTCCTTCTGATTCCACCAATTCATTTTTGGTCTATCAACTGACCCAGCTCGCTGATCCAAAAGAAGGAAAAAGGGAAAGGATTTGAGAGTTGAGAGCTCTTGTGCAGACAAACGTCACAGTGAAATGTATTACAGTTAACTCTTTAATGGCACTTCCAACCTTAGTGTGTTTTTGGAAGACATAACTAACAGAACTATTAGTTTTGTGATATTTAAAAAAAAAAAAAAAAAGAAAATCAAGGTATATTAAGTTACCATATTTGGTTCTTCGCCCAAAAGTGGCAAAAAAAATGTAAATAGTAGAAAATAATCACATGCCTGATGAAGGGTTTTAAAGGGTACATGTGGTGAATTTTCATTGCTGTGTATTTCCTGGAGCACCGATAAAGGGGGGGGGGGGGGGTAGGTACATGACAAATTATTTGGGTCGAGCATTTCTGGGGGCTCATAGAGTAGAGGAGGGGGTCCAGTGGATGCAGACTAGAGGATGTGAACATTTTTTGTCAGATCTGAGCCATAGAAGTTTGGGTTGATTGTCATGTTAGCATAGGTGACATTATGTGAGTCCTGCTTCTTCTTCTTATGCTCTTCTAATGTGTAGAGCTGTTCAGGATAACAGTGTGAGCTGTCTCCAACGCTGGCGATCTGCGGGTCAGCTCCACCGCCTCCGTTAAGGCGTTGTTGTAGATCGTCCTCTGCAATGTCGATCCATCTGTTGCGCGGCTTTCCTCGAGGTCTTCTCCAGCCGGCTGCTAATTGGGGTGGTCTATGGGACGGTGGAGAACATGACTGAACCAGCTGATGTGGCGTTTTGCAGCCAGGAAAGAGGCTCCGGGCTGGTTTGTTCGGGCTCTAAGCTCTTTGTTGGTATTTCGCTGGGGTCACTTGATGTTCTCTATAGTTCTGTGAGTCCTACGATGGAAGCCTTCAATCCTTGTGGCCACGGTCTTATTCAAAAGTCCACACATACGTATTAAAACTGTCAACATCCATGTTTTTAATTCACCTGAATATACAGTAGTTACAAAATAAGGTTTTTCCATTAATATAATACCATATGGTATATTATATTAATGGAAAAACCTTATGCACTATGGACACAAAAAAAAAACACCTCATGAAGGTACAAAACCTTTTAATCAAAAAACAATGGTTTCAATTTGTTTTCATTTGGTAAATTTTTATGCACAAGTTATATTTGTGGAATGTTAGGGTGAATGGAAAAGCGACTATTGGCCTGGAAAACACTGGAATGTTCATCAACATGTGCATTTTCCACTCAAATTGACATAGAGATTCATCTTTCGAACACTTTCATTGGACTTAATAGAGCCACCTGGTGCAGCAGCAAACAATGGCACAACACAATCAGTCAGACTATTTTTATGGGCAAGAGTTTGAGGAAATTATGTTCAAAAATTGAAATTAGCCACAGCATAACATGTAGAAATAGTAGAGTAGAACCTACAGATGACTTCTACAAAATGGAAGTGACTAGAATCAAAAGTATGCATGACTATTTTTAATGAAATAAGAACAGATTCATATGGATCCAAAAAAACTAATGCAATGAAAAGCACTGGTGTCTATAGAGCTTTATGGAACACTCTTCCTGTAAATATTATAAACATTAAAGTATGACAGCAAACACAAATATAGAGTCAGTATTCAGGCTTCACAGTTATTAGACAATTTATCTTAGAATTTCAGGATTTTTTTTCCTTCTTTCTTTTTACTCTAACTGGATTTCTATGTATTGTACCTGGATCTGTATATTGTAATATTGCATCCTGAGGTATTTAATTTAATTTAATTTAATTTAATTTTAATTTAATTTAATTTAATTTAATTTAATTTAATTTAATTTAATTTAATTATATTTAATTATATTTTATTTTATTACATTGTATTACATTTTCTTTTCTTTTATTAATAATAACAACAATACACCCAGCAAGATAAATTAGACAGTGCCTAAAATACAAGTAAAGAAACAGATAAAAACACATTTTGAAATGTAAAAATGACAATGTAGAAAGAAGTGCAAAACATCTGGTTGTCAGGCTACTCTAAAAACGTGAGTGTTGGGTTTGGATTTGAATGTGGGGGTATTTTAAATGTATTTTATTTCATTTAATTTTATTAATAGTATTGAACTAAGTGCCATTCAAGACACCCAATGACATTGTACAACAAGATAAATCAAACCGTGCATAAAATACAAAATAAGTAAAGAAAAAAATGACAGAACTTATCCCAAAATATAAAAATGAAGATGTAGAATGAAGGTGGACAGACTACTCTGAAAAAATGAGTTTTGGGCCTGAATTTGAATATGGGGGTATTTTATTTCATTTCATTTCATTTTTTTTTTTTTTTATTTATTGTATTTTATAGATGAGCCCAGGAAGACCAGCTGGTATTTGTCCTTTGGTGAATATGGATCATCAATAAAGAATAAACAGATATATAAAAATGTACTTATACAGTAACAAAGTACAAAAATACTTTACTAAACCAACCTTTTTGCAGTACAGTACCGTATGTTCATCCCTCATATAAAACCCTTCCTCTTCTTTAATTCACCTGCTCAATGGTCTCGTTTAACCCACATACTTTTCCAATTTGTGGACGCCATATTTCAGCGGTGGTCAGTGTGTACACGAATCGCTTTGCTAGATTTATCCAACATGACAGTGGAGGTTTTTACAGCTACATAAAGTCGGATCAGGCCCTTTAATCAGTTCGACTTCACCTGTGGACCCTGTTCTATTTCTTTTCTCTGAACTGCCTTGTCCGTGGCGTCTGCACCATTAAGTCCTAACATGTTCTGTGTGATTCAGAGTTTTACAGCCCATTCTATCATTTTAAAGCCATTGTTAGGTCCATTCACAAACCTGTTGTCATATCTCTTTTGCTCCTTTTTCCTCATCATCAGTGTGCTCTACCGGGGCCATTTAACCACATTAATACCCCAGGTCTGCCTCCCCAACAATTCAAAACCAGAGTCAAGACATTTTAATAGGCTCCTTGTGGCGAGTGTGTCTCAGTTGGCATGAATCTTTCATGGTGCTTTGGAACACTTGGCTCACCAGTGGGAGAC
Source organism: Siphamia tubifer (assembly GCA_020466265.1). Lineage (NCBI taxonomy): Eukaryota > Metazoa > Chordata > Actinopteri > Kurtiformes > Apogonidae > Siphamia > Siphamia tubifer. The sequence continues at coordinate 21,795,392 of CM035798.1, forward strand.
TCTCAGGGAGTCGACTTGGCACAAGCCACATATCTCCCCTAATGATCTGTTTTGGAGGGACTTATGAAGACACCTGCCAGAGAGGAAGGATCCAAGCAAACATAACACACCAAGTGTATTTTTCTAATTTTTTTTATCCAAATATCTCATCACACTTAAAACAAGTGGTGACAGGTACAGCGTTTGACTCCATTTTCATTATCTCTTATCACTGTGAAACACATTTTTGGTAAACTGATATTCTGGAACACCTCACACCTTTCCTCAAAGTTTTGTGCAAATTAGTCCAGTAAGTTTTGCGTAAAGTTGTTGGCCTACCCCTATTTGTGGGGTGGGACAACCCCACAAGTTTTTTTTTGGTTTTTTTTGCTTGATTTTTTTTTTTTTTTCTTTTTAAAATGTTATTTTTTGATGGATTTTGTTATTAACTTTTATTATTATTATTATTATTATTATTATTATTATTATTATTATTAGTAGTAGTAGTAGTAGTAGTAGTAGTAGTAGTAGTAGTAGTAGTATTTTATTAGTAGTAGTAGTAGTCGTAGTAGTAGTAGTATTGTTATTATTATTAGGACCCCAGGAAGAATATTTGCTGCTGAGGCAGTAACAAATGGGGACCTGAAATAAATAAATGAAATAAATACTTAGGATTTTTGGGATAATTTAGCATTGTTTGTCCAAAGTACAAAATAACAGAGAAGGAAAGACTTCCAGTTGTTACTTCTGAGGTTCACATGGATTTGGTTTGATACAAGTAGAAGATTGCATGTTCTTTTTTTAAATACTTTTTATTTGAATTTTTCATGAAGAACAAAAAAAACATGGGATCATTATGGGTGTAACATCACAGTATATGTAATAATATTCAGGGTGCATACAGTACATAATCTATTATTCCCAACGTTCGTTCCATTTTTGTAGTTGAAGTCTAAGAATAAATGAAATTCTCTTCATGCACTTAATCTAGACTTGGAGGATATGATTGGAACCATTTTCTAGTTATGGCCTTCCTGCTACTTGCCAACAAGATATTCAGTAGGTATTAATATTTCATTTTATTTATTTTTGGTATTCACCTCTGGGTTTGGGGACAGGCCCAAAAAACATGACAATGATTGGCCAAAAGGGTTCAACATTCCATGTTCTTGGTTGTTCTTGTTCTTTTTCCAGTTTTTAAAAAAGAATATTAGTTTTAATTCAACTTAAGTATATTTCTTGAAACCAGATTATTCATCTTTTACAAAGAGTAAAACAACCTGATGACATGTCAAAGGAAGTTTATTCCAGATGTTTTCAAGACTCTGACTTTATAAAAGTTTCAAAAGCTATTATTAAAAAAAACAGTTCTCACTCAAAAGGTGTTTCTGTCTTACTTTAAGTGAGATATTTTCTACTGGAAATTATATATATATATATATATATATATATATATATATATATATATATATATATATATATATATATATATATATATATGTGGTACGATTTAGATTTTTTTGTCCTGTATTTACATTTAAATAGAGTTAAATTATTTTGTTTTCCTTTTTCTCATCTGTATGTGTATCCATCAAACCTCAACAGGCAACATAGGATGGAAATTAAAGAGGACAATAACAATTTCAGCAAACAGATAATGTCATCTTCCAAATATAAAGCTGTAGATATGAATCATAGTCAGAGGCAGGAGAACAACACTCTCCAGTTAGTGTTCTTGCACCACCTTTGGTTTTGATTACAGGACACATTCACTTTTTTGCACGTGCAACTTTTTTTATACGCACAGTCCAGATAAACACAATATAATCTGGAATGCTTCTATTTTATTTAAGTTTCCTTAATTGAAATCGTTATCTAAGGCAGCAGGTCTTAAAATGGATGCTGATTTATATCGTGGAAAAATGCATCATGAACCACATCAGATAAGAGACTTAATTTTATGGATATTATCTTTAATTAGCTTTTAGAGTGAAATGATTGTAAATCTTTACCGCTCACATCCAGGTGTCAGATTTAACTATGTTTTGCCAAAATAAAGGGTGTCAAACATATGGCCCACAGGCCAAAACTGGCCCGTTCAGGAAGTTGACTTGGCACAAGCCACATATCTCCCCTAATAGTTAGTTTTGAAGGAACTGACAGAGAGGAAGGGTCCAGGCAAACAACAGAAACAAATATAAATATTACCAAGTGTAATGTTCTTATTTCTAGTACAAGTATCTGAATTTACAATAAGACATAATCACATACTGTAAATAACACCAGAAATAAAAACACTAGGCAAAAAACCCCACAATTAATTAATTAAAAAAATACATAACCACACGCACTAAAAAAATACATAACCACACACACACATATACATACACACATACATACATACACACCCCCAGTACCACATGTCATACCCCCCCCTCCCCCCAAATTCCTAGTACTGCACGTAGCAATCCTCATGTACACCTTGCACTTGGTCTTGAGTCGCATCAGCTGTAGTTGTTTATGGAAAATTTCATACAGAAAGTGGTGTTTTAAAGACTTGAAACATCGTAAGAGTTCAATCACACGACACCGGAAGCAAAGAGCCGCTCAGAGTGAGGCAAGAAGGTGCTACCATCTGGGGAGAACCCTACATACATATATATAAATATATATACATATATATACTGTATTAGTAATATAATAATAATAATAATAATAATAATAATAATAATAATAATAATAATAATAATAATAATAATAATAATAATAATAATAATAATAATAATAATAATAATAATAATAATAATAATAATAACAATAAACACTAAACAAAAACACAATGAGGACCAATAAACAAATAACAAATACCGTTTTGTCATTTTACATGCATTTAATTTTCTAAAGAAATGTCAGGTCTTTAAAGAAACATTTGCATAAATCACATTGAAATGTTCGGAGTTGTCATTTTCTCTCAGTTATGTTGGTATTTCACTGGTCCAGCCTCTACAGTATGCGTCCCCTGGTCTTTATTATCTGTGTTCCAGCCGGTGTTGTTGACAATATCCTGTGGCTCACTGTGTCTGGTTTACAGATTCTTCATTTTAGACATCTTACACTCTGAAATCTGTTGTTTGACATTTATTTTGAAAGAGAACAAGAGCTGTATTTGAAGACACCAGAGCAGGGGTTCTTCAGTGCTGTCAGTTGGACACCCAAAAGAGGAATTTAATGTCTCCCTGGGACCCAAAGTTAGGAAAACACATCATGAATTTCCATAATATCTACATTTCTACTGGCTCTTTTGCTGCCAAAGTGATGCCGAATGAATAAATGCACTTTGGTGTTTTATAGAAGTTAGAGTTGATGCCTTAGAGTTGGGGACAGAATGTCAAGATGTCGATCACAGTTGGCAAAAACACAAAGTCAAAGCTGCAGGAGCCAACATCAGAATGTGAAAACACAGCACTTCACTGTGCAGCTGTCTCTGCTTTGTCCAAATCAAAAGATGTCAGACGTGTTTCATGCTGTTATGGAATACTGAGCCAACTGTTCCCAGACAGAACAGAAGAACCACATCCAGGTCACATGTGATCCAAGTACAACACAGCTGTCAATCACATATTTATTAACCCCATCCCTGCCTGTAAATGGCTGCTATTGGATACATTATGAGTAGATTATAACAGTAGATTTTCAACAGCCTTAGTGAACAGATGCAGAGGAATCATGTCTGTCTCTTGAACAACAATGTCCTGATTACTTGATAAAATCTATCTATCTATCTATCTATCTATCTATCTATCTATCTATCTATCTATCTATCTATCTATCTATCTATCTATCTATCTATCTATCTATCTATCTATCTATCTATCTATCTATCTATCTATCTATCTATCTATCTATCTATCTATCTGTCTGTCTGTCTGTCTGTCTACCAACTTATCCACTTTTGACATATATTAATTTTCATTATTATTATAATTTTTTTTTCATACTTTTTGTTGCAAATGTATGAACAGTATTTTCTCACAGAGTTGCCAGAGGTCGCCATAGGAGACTGACACTGTGTAAACATGTCAATGTCCCCAGAAAGATAGGAAAACACATAAACACTCTGGAGGAAACCCACCTTTGACATATATTTTACAGATGCAGGACGTCCTGCTGTCCGTTTTGTCCAGGTTTTTGTCTCTTATACTGTTATTTGGAAAGTGGTTTTATAATTGACCACTGTGTTTTGCTGACTCAGGACAAGACCTCCCTTGACTTCAAAAACCTGCGAGGCTGTGACACCGCTCACCGTAAATGTGTTTTTAATAGGTGGGAAATGGCAGCGCTCCAAATCGGCTCCTGAATCTGGAAATAGGAAGGGAAGCCCATGTGTGCAGAGGTGGGAAGTTCAGGCGGAGACAGCGGAGGGGTGGTGGAGGGGAGCTGATTCTGTATTTTCTTTGCCAAAGGGCCCTTCATTTTCAGGTGATGACACAGCACCTTGTTAACGCACAAGTGTCTTGAGGCCACCATGCCACGGTGCAGTGGTGATTTATTATCCATGATCCACCCAAAGACGCCTCCATGCATTAAAGGGATGCCTCGCACTTGGACCCAATTATAACAACTACATAAGTGAACGTGCAGGGTGGAGAAGTGTCAGCAGTGCTTTGAGCTGTACTGTTTGTGTTTTTATAACACCTTTGTTCAACACTGTAGACAAATCTATGTTAACTCACACAGACTCACTGCTATTTTGTTGTAGTTCCAAAATATGTTCTTCTCTATGTTTAACTTTTCAATAGTGATATTTCACAGTTTGTTAAAATATTATGAAAATCAGATATTTTCCTATATTTAATTTACTAGTGATGCAGATATTTATTAATGCGTAATGATCCAACCATCATCCAAAAGCATCTACCGATAACACGATCCATAAATCTTATCTTGTCTTGTCTCATCATCTGAACCTGCTTTATCCTTACTAGGGTCACTGGGGTCACTAGGGGTCTAATCCAGCTACAATGGCTGAAGGTGGGGTACACCCTGTATGAGTCTCCAGTTCATCTCAGGGCTGAACATATATAGACAAACAATCACTCTCACATTCACACCTATGGACAATTTAGATCAGGGGTCTCAAATTCATTTTCCTCAGGGGCCACATTCAGCCTGATTGGATGTCCAATGGGCCAGACCAGGAAAAAGAAAACATAATAACCTGTAAATATTGACAACTACACATTTTTATCATTGTTTTAGTGCAAAAAACCCCACCCATTACATTAAGAAAATACGTTTATAAATTATCCAAATATAAAAAAAAGGAAAATAAGGGCAATTTTAAAAATATTCTGCCTCGATTTATCATTAGTCTATGTGTTTTGTTATTTTTTTATGGTTCAGTTCTACAAAGACACGAAACGTTTAGTTACAGAAGCAGCAAATGGTTCAAATTGTGTCTAATTTTCTTTAGATATTTCAGGTTATTCACATTTTATTGTTACGGGATAATATTTTCATAATTTTATATTTTTCTGCAGTCAAACAATGAGACAAATTGGAACTTGTCATTATTTATAGGCAAAGAAAAAGCTGAGAAGAAAACATGGAATCATTTAATAGGTTATTATACTCTTCATCCCTCGGGCCGCATTGGAACTGTCAGCGGGCCGCATTTGGCCCCCGGGCCGCATGTTTGAGACCCCTGATTTAGATTAACCAGGAAACTGGAGTACCTGGAGAAAACCCACACAGACACAAGGAGAACATGCAAACTCCACACAGAAAGGTCTGGTGTGGGAATCAAACCAGAGTCCTTCTTGCTGTGAGACACGAGTGCTAACCACTGCATTATCTGGAAGATCTTATTTCAACAAATATTTAAGCTTAATTTAACCAAAAGAGAAAATCTATGAATGGAAAAAGTAAAAATGATCTTGGTAGGATTTACATTTGTTCAGAATATTCACTTTTTGTCAGGAAATAGTTTACAATGTAAATATTATATTTACATTTATATTATTTGATATTTATCTTACTTTAAAACAAGGAGAAAAATTCAAAGTAGACAAGATTTTTTTTTAGGATATTATGATATTATTTTTACAGATCTGATCCATTTGAGATCATATTAGTCTGTATATGGTACCAGAACTAAAATGATTTTGATTCTATTTTTCTTTTTAAAAAGTCATCATTTGGGACAGATTGGACCATTGAGTGGGCCGGTTTTGGTCCACGGGTCGTATTTTTCCAGCAAAATCCAAAATGCAGAGGGTAATAATACAATAAATAGCCATAAATGAGTAGTGAGAGAAAATCATTTAGAAATGACCAATGAAATAGTTCTAGGTCTTTAAGGGTTAATTAATTGCACATCAGAAAACATGGCATTAATTAACTTTCTAGTTCAAGTCATCTATTTGTAGAAGAGTCTCTGTTATGTTTAAACTGTGAGCGATGATCATTTTGTTCTGACGAGACTTGACTTCGTGCAAAGACAAACCTCATTTGAATGCATGGTCTGTTCCAGCTTTGACTTGAACAGATGACAGTGTGATGGACATGAGAATTACACTGTGACCAATTTAAGAAACTTTGAAGTTCCATGCTGAGCAAAAACGCTTCTGGTTTCATCCGGCACGCTGTTTGATTGATGGCTTCATCCAATGTTCCAGACGCTACTGTAAATATGTACCTTTTCAACATGGATGGTCTCAGTGGGAATTGTGTTTGGGATGCTGGTGGAGCATAAAGGATAAAACCTGGTCCGGATGGTGCGACTCATGCTAACACTGCTCACATCCATAAGGCGTGAGGGTTCTACTGAGGGGTTTGATGAGTATTAAAACGATGCGAATCATACGCTGTGAACTTCAGAGTCAGCAGAGATTTGCGACTAATGTGCCAGATAGTGCACCATCATCAAAACCCCAAACGAGAGGATGTCTTTTGTCAGAATATTCATCCCTCCTGGAGAGATCACAGACTCGCTTCAGCGTCAAGGCAATTTGTCACCCATCTGTATGTTGCCATATTGTGTTGTCAAAGAGCAGCTCTGAGGGGTGGAGACATAGGGAAATCCACAACTTCCTCAACTGGGTCTTATATTAAAGGGAACCTCTAGCACAGGGGTGTCAAACTCGTTTTAGTACAGGGGCCACATCCAGCTAAATTTGATCTGAAGTGGGCCGAACCAGTAAAAAAAAAAAAAAAAAAAAAAAAAAATCTGTTTTAGAGCGAAAAAAGTTAAATTACATCATGAAAACAAACAATATTAGACTTTAGTTTACCATTTACACATATGCATTCTAGGATCTACAGATATGCATATTTAGTAATAGGTGGAATATTATTGTATTTACTGATATTTCTCTTAAAGATATTTTAAATTTTTCATATTTCTTCCGATTATTGAAATTTTTTTGGTGAAATTTGTTTTAGTGTCCCTAAATGAGGATTTTTTTTTTTTTACTTTTGAATATTTGTAGGTTATTATATTATGAGACTGAATTCATCTGAATGTGAACCATGAACTAAAATGATTTAAATATTAGTGTAATTTTTGCATTTCATAAATTCATCCAAAGGGCTGGATTGAACCCTTAGGCGGGCCGGATTTGGCCCCCGGGCCGCATGTTTGACACCTCTGCTCTAGCATGTTTTCAATGCTAGGGAATTCAAAAGATCACATGACCAATTCCCTGGACACTTCCTTCACCAAATATCACTGCCCAAGATTTCTTTCTACACTTCAAAAAGCCAAATCATACCAAGTGTATGTTTGTCATTTATAGTCAAATAATAGCTAATTATACTTGACATATGACATAATCACCGAAAGAAAACAAGAATGTCTTTTTATACAGGAGATTTGGAAAACTTGCAGAGATCATTTTCACTTGTTCCATGGGGTGATTCTAATTTTCTTGCTTGAATTAAGCAAATAAATAAATACAATTTGAATTAAGCATAAAAAATAAATAAATACAGCCTTACTTTGTAGAATTTCTGTCTCAATGTCATGTTGGTTATGCTATGAATCAAAACAATGTTGTGCACATGTGACATGACTGTGCATGTGCAACCAAGGCAGAATCATTTTGTGGTCAGGAAAACAGTCAGTGTTCCCACACGTCCTGGAAAACTTAGAAAATTACTGTCCAATTTTCCAGTCATGGGAAATACATGGAAAACAAGGCAGCCAGAGACAGCAGACGTCCACTAAGGCTTGAAATTTCATTCACACGTAATGTGATTGAGCCATCTTACCACTGAGGTGTTTTAGCTGTTGACCTTTAGTGTGAGTTTGACCTTTGACCTCAATTGCTCAAAATCTATTGGGTTCTTCTTTGACCCATTATCCTGAACGTTGAATGAAAATCTGTTCTAAATGTTTTGCATAATCCTGCTGACAAACAAACAAACAAACAGACTTGAATTTAATACCTCCTTGGTGGACGTAATAAAAAAAAAAATGTAGTGTAAACTATTCAGTTATCCTGAAAAATGATGTATCCTTTCCCTATCTTGGGACCTTGTGTGCTTGAACTAAGATTAAACAGAGGAAATAGTTGTTCAGTGAATCAGAAGAGAGAAAGTAAGAGAGAAGAGAAAGTTGAGTTTGGAAGTGTCCAGTTGAACATAGTAACTCCAGTTTGTCAGACTACTGAAGTGGTCTTTGGGTGTTTCCATTAGTCTATGACATATTTTGTCCTAATTATTTTTCAAAGATAATTTATAGCCATAGACTACACATCAGATGTCTGGGTAATGAACATAGAAACAATCTGAGTAAATGCAAGTTACAACTGTAGAAGATAAGATAATATAGTCCTTTATTATTCCCAATAGGCAAGATTTATAGCACAGCACACAATAGTAATCACTTTTATAAATAAATACTGAATTCTATATACAATATAGTTTTTTTTTTATTTTAAAAAAGCTTATTATTATTATTATTATTATTATTATTATTATTATTATTATTATTATTATTATTATTATTATTATTATTATTATTATTATTATTATTATTATTATTATTATTATTATTGTTGTTGTTGTTGTTGTTTTGATTATTGTTGCATTCTGTACATGTTCGAAATAAAGCAATTGAATCAAATATATACACATTAATATAAATCATTGCACAGTTAATGGATGGAGGACAGCTTGTCTGGGAAAAAAACAAAAAAACAAAACAAAACAAAAAAAAAACACTTCCAAAGAATGAGGGGGAATGGATTAGTTCATGATGTAATAACTTGTCTCTGTAGTGGCTGAAAAAGTCCAGGAAAATAATTTGGGAACCCTACTATTTCAGGAAAATAAGCGACTAGGAACCGTTTCTCAAAAACAACCGGTTCTGGATTCCCATCCCTAGTCAGGACCTACCAGTTGAACATCACTGCTATAGATCAGACACCAGATAATCACAATCTAAAATTCCTAAGACATAGCCTTGACCCTATTTCTGTGCAAAACCACATAGTGCCATACATATTGCACATATTTGTTTTAATGCACATTATTCTTGACATCCTTTCCATATTTTACCCTGAAATGTGCTTCGGTCCCAGTTTTCCTGTCAGGGGTTCTTTGAAGAAACCCATGCTGCTGCAGGATACGATGAAATCAAGGGGGCTGAGGACTCTTGCTGTGCCTTAAGCAGAGATCTGTTCTAATTAGTTGTCCAGAAAAAGCTACAAATTGTTCAGCCCACCAGTTAATCGCTGTCTCTCCTGAGCCTTGCAGAGGCCACAGAGTAGAAACGGCACGGTGATGTTCACTGGTTGTGCAGCCCACACACAGGTCGCTAATTCTCTGTACACAAATCTCATCTTGATTTACTTGGTGTGTTTTTTTTTTTGTTTTTTTTTTGTCACATTTTGGTTTTTTTTGCCTTGAAAGGGGATGGATTTCCACTACTGGGGAAAAGCAGTCGGTGGCCCATTTATCTGCCGTTGACTTCCAAACCATTGTGACTGCAGTGCACAGTAGTGTTGGCTGGAAATCAAACGTTGTCGTCCCCAGGAAGCTCATCCTGGGAGTCCTTGTGAATGACAGTAGTAAAAAGAGTGAAACACACCCTCACATAGTGGTTTGTGTAGTTCAGTACAAACCCTAAATGTGTTCGCAACAGACGCATGATGCCAGCTCTAAGGTATGACAAGTCACCAGGAGAAAACCGCAGACTTGATAGATGTAGGAAAAGCCTGGAGCTTCATGTTGTGACAGTCATCTCATGTTGTTTGTGGTTATTCTAGATTACTGTTCTCGTGTGTTTCCACCAAGCAGATCGGGATGGTTTGGTTTGGTATGCATTTATTTACAGTTCCACTGCAAAGGGTACCAAAATAACCAATCCAAGCCGCCCCATATTTTGTTAATGTTGTCTTGGGGTGCCAGCAGCTCCAAAGCGATCCATGTGGGTGGAGATAAACAGACTTCATCTAGTTGATTGGTCAATAGAATTGTCATTTCTGTATGACAGAAGGTCAAAAGCACAAACAATAACGTGCTGGTTAAATCGACAATAAGCGAAGAAAGAAAAAAAACAAACAAACTTTTGTGTATCATGTCGACCCGTTTGTGTTTCATGGAGTAACAAGGAGGTGCAGATGCTCCTTTGTATCGTCATGAGCTCTAGGATGAAGCCCAGAGGGTGCTGGGTGGGGATGTCCGAAATAAGAAAGTCTTTCAATTGGTTTCCCAACACATGGCCTGTTAGGGCTTCGCAAGAACGTCCGACCAGTGTTAGTCTAAATTCAAAAAGCTCTGGAGCAAGTACCGAAAAATCAAGGAACACAATGGCAAGGGTGGTGTTAGTAAAAAAAAACATTTATTGACGAGCTATACTGTGTCATGCAGCCATGATGTCACAAGACTATGTAGCTGCCGTGGCGATATTTACAATGTCAGGGTGTTGTAGGCAGTGGAAACGTAAACTCAAGTGAGACAAACTATACTGGGGCGATCTGAACCGTACTAAACCGTCCCAATTTGTTTGGTGGAAACACTATTATTCACACTAAAGTTGAGCGGCGTGTTTAACTCTGACTTTTTTAGAACAGCTATTTATTTCCTCAAAACCTTGACTTTATGTACTTTTATACTTGCTATTTTGTTTGATATTGTACCTGTGGTGTGTAGTAGAAATGTTCATTACCTGAAACCTAACCCACTGAAGAGGAGGCCAGGGTGTAGTTTGGATTCATACCAAATTTGGTTTAGACATTGGCAGTGATGCAGAATAGATCCCATTACATTTTGGGAAAAGTAGGTCAAAGTTAAAATTTTGAATTAATTTTTTAAATCTTTTTTTTTTCTCCAATAATATAATGGGATGAAATTGAAATATCTGTAGCAGGAAATAATTTGGGTGAATTTATGCCAAATTTGGTATATTGATTTCCAGTCATTACATTTTGGGATGAGTGGGTCAAAGTTACAAATTTTAGTGAAATTTTAAAAACTTTTTTTCTCTGTTTACTTATAATGGGGTGAAATTTCAAATGTCTGTAGCAGGAATTTTTTTGGGGGGTGGATTCATAACAAATTTGGTATTATAGAACACCAGTGCCCCAAAGGAGATGTTTTGGGAAAAGTAGGTAAAAGTTTACTTTTTTTTTTTAATATTTAAATATATTTTCTCCCATCTACATATAATGGGCAAAATGTCAAATGTTTATTATTATTATTATTATTATTATTATTATTATTATTATTATTATTATTATTATTATTATTATTATTATTGTTATTGTTATTATTATTATTATTATTATTATTATTATTATTATTATTATTATTATTATTATTATTATTATTATTATTATTATTATTATTATTATTATTATTATTATTATTATTATTATTATATTAAAATACATACATTTTGTTTCAATTTACTTTACCTTTGGCACACATAGAGACTATTGGTATGTTGACATCAGCACATGCATATACATGATGACTGGATCGATGCCAAAATGAGCTACAATATGTGAGGGGCAGGGTTTGTTATGTCTGGCACCATTTGTTTTACTGAATAAATGAATGTATGAATGAATATATAATTCACAGTAACATGTTTTACTAACAGAAACATTATCAAAACATATGGAAATGACAAAAGTGTCAAAAGAATCATCCCAGTACCAACCGGTTAGTGTAATCATATCTCGTTTCCTCTTGTTGTCTGAACCCACTTTATCCTCACTAGGGGTCACTGGGGGCCTAATCCAGCTACAATGGGGTACACCCTGTATGAGTCTCCAGTTCATCTCAGGGCTGAACATATATAGACAATCACTCTCACATTCACACCTATGGACAATTTAGATAAACCTATTAACGTATCAGTGCATGTGTTTGGATCACAGGTGTCAAACATGCGGCCTGGGGGCCAAAACCGGCCTGCCAAAGGTTCGAGTCCGGCCCCTTGGATTGATTGGTGGAATACAAAAATCACACTGAAAATATTAACAAAGATGTTCAAATCATTGTATTGGATCAGATCAGTAAAATAGTATTATAATAACGTAGAAATAATAGAAAAAAAGCAATTTTTTTCTTTGTTGTAGTGTAAAATGTTTAACTTTACAACAAAAAAAATTGAAAAAACCTGAACAAATATGAACAACCTGAAACATCTTAAGGGAAATATGTGGAATTTGATCAATATTCTGCTTGTCATTTAATGTGTATTTGTAAATCTACTGTGGTCTGTAAGTTGTGATGCACATGTACAAATGTTTACATTTGTACATGTGCATCATGAATACAGAAAATTCATAATAATTTTTCAGGTTGTTCATATTTATTCATTTTATGTTCAACTTCCAGATGAAAACATGTTCATTATTGAATTTGACTTTTTTTTTTTTTTTTTTACTTTGGAGTTGACATTTTTTTAAAGTTCTTATTCTATTATTTATATTATTTGACTGGTCCGGCCCACTTTAAATCATATTGGGCTAAATGTGGCCCCTGCTTTAGATGGTGGGACGAAACCAAAGTAGTTTAATCAAATCTCATTTTTAAACACTTTCCTCATGTGTTTCTTATCATACACTATTATTTGCCTTTGTACATACTCTAAAATCCATCTACTGTACGACAGAAACTTTCTTCCAAACTTAAAAACTAAAAACCAAGAAAACAAAAAAAAAAAAAAGTGTAGGTCACCCATCTTTAAAACCTCATCCTTTTCACTATTCATTGAAGCGCTCATTGTATCTCCAGCTCCTTTTTCCAACCTCCCCCACGGGCGACATCTCATTATTCCGTCTTTCCTTGGGCTTTCGGTTCAGAGGCTGCTCATCATCTCTTTTTTACATCATCGCCTCAGAGAAACCTCATAGTTCAGACTGTCTCTGTGGTGTGCCAGATGGTTCTTTGCCTCTGCGTCATCTATTGAAATTGTTAAACATGGCCCTTGTTGGATTTGTCTAATCTTTCAGTGGTTCTGGCTTGTAGTGGCTGCGCTCCCAAATACTGGTGACCGACTGTAGTTTCATATTCTGTAGCTAAAAACATCATTTTTGGAGCTCTTGTCTCATAAGGATTATATAGAAACACGACTTACATTAACTACAGTGAGTGTCAGTTGTTTTTTTTTACAAACATGCAATAATGAACTGTAAAAAAAAAAAAAAAGACTTGACTCGGTGCACAAAAGGCACATTCATTCAATAGAGTAGGTGTTAAATATATAAGCAGGATTTCATATTTTATTCAAGGCCAATGCATAACCCTACACTAATACAAATCGTACCACGAATGCAACCTGAAGCACAGTTAAAAAAAAAAAAAAAGACATTTGGTGATTTGTATTTCCTTGATCACAGCTGCCAAATCTACAACTCGTGGACCAACAGGTGAATTATCCTGAGGATTACAACTGTAAGAAAAGTACTGTATTAATATTTTTACACAGTCAATTTTTGCAGTGTTAAATCAACACTTAGAGAGTTTATTTAACTTCTTCTAGAGTGTATTTGGTCCCATTGTCTCCAAATTAACACTGCAAAATCTACAGTGTAGGTATTTTCTTCAAATGCAGACATGGCGAGGGTTCATATTTGTTTATATTTGATATTGTAAGTCATTTTGGATAAAAGTGTCTGCCAAATACAATGTAATAATAATTATTTAACACTATTTCATTAGATAATGGTTATTTAAAAATTCCTAAAGCACTTTTTTTTACCATCTGAAAGAGGACGGCACAAATATAATGTTCTGATTTTGGATGATTCGGGTATTGTTCACTATTCTTTTCACAATTAATAGAATATGAACATTTGGACAAGATCTTAAACTCTTATTTTTTAATCATTATTTAAGTTTTTACTGCAGTGATGTAGCATAAGTAAATAAAATGTTTAGTTTAGTTTAGTTCTGCATATAGAAACACAATATACAAAAGTATTGCTTTCTTATCAGTATTGTGATATATCGCAATATATTTTATCGTTGTGATTTGTATCGTATCACCAGATTTTTGCCACTGCACTGAGGATACTAACACTTATTTTAATTCAGGTTCCATTCAGTCCAATTTCACTTCAAATGGGTTGCATCCGTAGAGTAATAATCATAATAACCCATTTAATTTAATTATTTAATTTAAGAACCAAAATTTTTTTTTTTTTAAATGGCAGAACATGGTTAAATTACATAAATAAATAAACAAACTCAGATGTTTCCCCCCAAAAAACATGAATAACCTGAACAAATTGAACTGTGGTTTTAACAAAATTGTACCTGGTACTAAATATTTTGTGCCTTTGTTAATCCACTGTGATTTGTAAAATGTAATGCACTTCAGGAAACAATTAACATAACATAATTTAATTAAAATTTAACTTATTTTTCAAGATACATTTGAGTTTGTTCATGTTATTCATATTTGTTTAAAGATAGTTTGCAGATAGAAACATTTTTCAAAATACTATTTAACTGTTTTCAGTCTAAAACATAATGAAACATTACATTACTTATACATTATTATGTTATTATTTGACTGCTCCAGCCCACTTCAGATCATATTGGTTTGAACTAAAATAACTTTGACACTTGTGCCATAGATTGATGTTATAGAAACATACACTAACACCTCTATTGCAGTATTAGCCCTAAATCGTTGCACTTCTATTTAGACCACGTCCGTTATTAGATAATAATCTGATGGTGGTTATTTGAGATGGTTGACCATAATGTTCAACCTTTTCCACCTGTATAGGAACAGCTGAACGAAACAGAAATGGAATGAATAGAAATGTCATATTATTTTGACCTTGTTTCCACTGAGGTTTGATCGCTCATTTAGTTACATTGGTTTCTTTTTGTCATCGATTATTGACCACAGAATGAGTTCAACCACTGCCGAGGAGTTATGCATCTAGTATTCTGAAGCAATGATGATAATGTTTGTTTTAAGGATGTGGATGAAGCATTGGTTCATTAAACAGCCTCTGTTTTTAGGTGTTGACTCATTTTTATTTGAGGTGTGAGGGGGTTTATGTTTTACTTCATGTTAGTATATATTAGTGTTACTTTGGTGCACACACTGTGGAACTGGGGGTGGGGGGTGGGGTGCAGGTAACTTTTGTGCTCTGACTTTGATTAAAAGCTGTAGTAAAAAAAAAAAGTTGTATATATGTTTTTAGAGCAAAGTCATCACACACCATCACTGCTGCCGATTATATATATATATATATATATTAAAAAAAAAAAAACATTTACAGAGACGCTGCATTTTTATTTGAATTTGTGAGTTTATCAAATGAATTGTTTATCATTACATCATCCGTGAGTGTCCTCAGCTAAGGCTATGAGCACCTGCCAAACTACTGGCAGCTTAGAAATGAAGAGTCAAAAATCTATAGCTGATTTAATTTTTTTTTTTTTTTATTCTATATGATATCATGACCCAGCTGCTCCACTGAGGCTGGATTTCCTTCATGTTAATGTGACAAATATTCTGTTTCAAAATTCCATGTTTTCCAGAGAGAGAAAGAAGTGACTGGATTATGGAGGATTTACCATTTCTAGATTTCCCACAAGGAGGCACTCAAATGTTTAAAATCACTAAACACTCTTTTTCATATCTCTGGAACTATTTGTCTGATTAATTTCAAATCAAGTATAAATTAAAGGTCATGACCTGGACACGCCTCATACTATGACATCATAGCTGTGTGGTTAAGGATTGGGGGTATTTGAGGATATACCCCTCATCATCACCGCCGATGGCGTAAGCCTACTTAACATTTCTTAAGTGATTTGTCATCATTTATTCCCAAATACTCATATGTTTGGTATTTTTCCAATAAAAACATTTTATTTTGCTGTATTTAAGTTCCTGTTCATGTTCATGATCATAAAAAATCTGATCAAAAACAGAGAAAACTAAGGAAAAAGTTAAATTTTCATCAAAATAAATAATGAAATACACACAAAACCAAGTGTCTCCATCCACTGTCATTGATCCAAACTCATTGGTTTTACTGGGGATACAATGTTGTAGAAGATGACAGTGTTTCCATGGTAACAACAAAGTCTCTGAGTGTCTGCATCAGCCATTTGTAATGACCATGAAAAGATGACATTTTACATCAGTTATTTACATGTTTTGATATAATTAGTTGATGAACAGGTACTAAACAGTTTTTGATCAGTATGTTTGGGTCTGAAGCACTGAAGTAAACTGATAAAATGAACAGAATCACAATCATTTGAGCAAAATTTCCCGAATTGATATAACCTCTTAAGTCTCATGTCTTTTTCATTTCAACACTTGTCCTTCGTTAGTGTCCAATAAAACCCACTGTTCATTTAAATCAATTGAACAAAAGCAGAGAAAACTATGCAGACCAGCTTGTGCTTGTGTTCTAAGGTTTTCCAAGACTGAAAGTCAAAGACGATGAGATAAATGTGCCCCCACCCCCCCCCACCCACCTCCCCAGCTGTGCCATTTTCTTTTAGATGTTATACTTCACACTGGAAACACACTAAATGACAAAAGAACAGAGTTTAACCTTTGTTTTAGGAATAAATACTCAGAGCGGTGATATTTAAAGACCTTAAACTCATCTCAATGTGAAGTCAGGCGATATATTTTTTCATCAAACGGAACGAGAAAAAGAATATTGCATCGGTTTAAGGGATATTCCTCTTTCTAAATACAGTATGTGTTTAATATGATGGGAGCTGTGATATTTACATCGTCCTCCTCAGGGATTTTAATAAAACCTTTGGCGTTAATGTTGTCCCGTAAGAGTGTAATCACTTTTGCTTCAACGTATTTTATCGTGATCGTCGACAGTGCACGACGTCCGACCCCCCGTCTTGATATTGGCACGTTGTTTCCCTGATTGGTTTTAATCACTGGCTCTGTGTTCAGTCATTGATCTCTGCTGCCAAACATCCAGGCAATTAGTGAAACCAAAGAACGGTCAGAGTCCTGTCAGATCATGTGTGCGTCTGCTGTTTTGTGCCCTTGGATGCGAATCATTCATCCATTTTCCCTCCTGGAGAAGCTGGGGGTGCTGTGTTTGGCAGCCGGCTTTGCTATTGATTAGCTTTATGTGTGTGCTGTGCTGTGATGATGGGTTGTTACAGCGGTGGTCCTGCATCTGTGTGAACTGGGTCCTCCCACTCTGTGACCCACACCATCAGGGATAAGAATATCCAATGCTACATACCTGTGATGTGAAAGGAACTACTGATGGATCTGAAGCATTTTTTCAGTATTTAGATTAAATATAATGTACTGCAAAAATCTATATTTTTAACAAGTGTATTTTTCCTCATTTTTAGTCAGAATATCTCATCACACTTAAAAATAAAACCTTAAGAGTAACTTTTCAGTCAGATATAAGAGCTTATTTTTCGACAATACATGTGGAAAATTTAATTTCAAATAATGCGGCCAAGATAATTATATCCCCCAGTGTGGAGGTTTGGAGTTATTACAGTATGTTTTTGTTCTAACTCCTGCCACTTTAGTTTTAACACAATGACTTAGAAAAAAATATTTGGTTCAGAAATTCCATGTTTTCCATATCAATGAATGTTAAGGAGAGGAAGAAACTCATTTAATTATGGATGATTTACCAGTTCTAGATTGTCCACATAAGGGTGCGCAAAGGTTTAAAATCACTAAACACTCTTTTTTTCATATATTTTGAACTGTGTGATTAACTTCATCAGGATTGGGGGTGTTCAGAGATATACCCCCAACCATCACTTCTGCCAGCTTAAGTTTATACTTCACTTGTTTCACAGGCAGATTTTTTATTTATTATTCTTATTTGTGCTTCATTGAAATTAAATACTAGAAAAGTGGAGACTCCACCAAGGCAGATCAGCCCCCACCCCCCATAAATGACCTAAATCAGCACTAGGTTTCACTTTCATTTCTGTGGATTTAACCAAATCCATCTGTAACTGTATGAGTTATCTTGCTAACAATTAGATAAATGCTGACAAAAACATAACTTTTTTTTTAATTGATTTTTTTTTTATTTTACAAAGTTTTAGTATATTGTTATTTATGAACTGTTTTTTATTCTGTGTTTTATGGAGCACCCCTCGACGTAAGTTTTTGACGGTGCATGTACATCCCTCTGACAATAAAACATCTTGAATCTTAAAGAGACAAAAAAAAGACATTTTGTATTGATATATACTATTGATTAATATTGGTATAATCAGCACCACAATTTAATCACTTGTTCCTTGTGCCAGTATGAACATTTCATGGATGTTTTATGACTTGCCGTCCACAATAGCATTCAGGAAGCAGCTCAAGACCCACATGTTTGGGAGAGTTTATGGTTGAGTGGATATATTTTGTTGTTTGTATTTTATTTGTCTTGTTTTTATTACTATGTTTTTAAATGTGGCCATGACTGTGAAAGGCACTTTCATAAATAAAAAAAATAAATAAATATAATAATAATAATAATAATAATAATAATAATAATAATAATAATAATAATAATAATAATAATAATAATAATAATAATAATAATAATAATAATAATAATAATAATAATAATAATAATAATAAATAACTTGTGTACTTAACTATGTGAGCTATCTGGCTAACAGACAGACAAACAGACTCCAATGAAAACATATCCTAACATAAATATACTTAGAATTAACAATTACTACTTTGTTTGCAGTTTAGACATTTATAACATGAAGGTGATGTTATTACATTACTACTAGGATAAGTGGGTGGAGTTTGGTGCCTATGTTGAACTGCTGACATGTCCAGGATGTACCCGCCTTCACCCATAAGTAGTTGGGATAGGCTCCAGTGACCCTGTGACCCTAGTGAGGATCCAGCAGGTTCGCAAAATGAATGAATGAATGAATGAATTTTCACATTATAACATGATATATTTAGTTAAAAGCCCCCCCCCCCCCTGAGCTGACAGCTAAGCATTTCCTTCTTATCGGGTGTACATAGACTTGCAGCTGCAGCTATTTCAGTAAAACAAAAAAGTGACATGATGTGAATAAAGCTGTAAGCTGTTTTATGGCGTTCTTAACTGTGAGTGATGCAGCTCTGTTTCCCGTGTCCAGGTTTGAAGCCTTTACTGTGAACGATAATGATAGAAGTGATGAGTCTGCAGCACTGCTTTGGTTTTTGGCAGAAAACACATACTGGGCTTTTAAACCAGACAAATAGGAAACAAAATTTGACCACTGGCACCAATGGATAAATTACAACTAAGATGTCTGTTGCCACGGTAACTGTCACATTATGGCAGAAGTACATTCCTGTCTCTGCTTTTGCACAGTGGATTCTTATGGGCTATCGGTGCTTTGTAAACATATACTCGGCTTATTTTCACTCAGGCCTGAGGGTCAGATAGCGATTAGGTTTGTTCAGTATTTGGTAATGAGGTATTTATTTTTAATTTATCTATAGCTTTCCTCTATGTAGCACTTTGAGATTCCACTGAATGACAAGTGTGTTATAATTGCAATTTATTATTCTTATTCTTATTCTTATTCTTATTCTTATTCTTATTCTTATTCTTATTCTTATTCTTATTCTTATTCTTATCAGTGTTATTATTATTATTATTATTATTATTATTATTGTATTGATTATTGTTGTATTCTGCACATGTTCGAAATAAAGCATTCAAATCAAATCAAATCAAAGTGAAAATAGCTCTCCTAAAATAATGAAAGTGTAAACAGCAATACAAAACAAAAACAAAAATATATATAAAAATATATAAAAAATTGTGCATTGTATGTCCAAATGAATGTCCAAAATAAAAATATCTTTGTATTTTTTGCAAAAATAAAAAAAGTGTCTCGGTGCTTTTAAACAACCTGTATTACCAAATAAATATTTAAAACAAAGTAACATATTGTACACAGTCCACAATACTGAAGTTCAAAGTGAAAATACTGTAACTCTCCTAAAATATGTAACTTACTTGTTACTTGTTTGCAGTTGTTTTAAATACATAAAGTATTTTATGTTTTACAGGTTGTTTAAAGTTCTACCTCAACTTTTTTTTTCCATTTCTTTATTTCTTTATTTTTTCTTTTATTTATTTCTTTTATTATTTTATTTGTTCCTGTTAAATGTTTATTTTTTTAACTTGAGACCTGGAATATTTGTCAATTTTTATTTTTTTACCCATATTGTCCCCAAATATCAGCTTAAGGAAATCGGTCGTCCATATAAAAAACATCAAAAACATGTATCGGTCGATCCTTAGTCCATCTATACTTCTTTAGTTAATTTATTAATTAGATGTATTGTAATCAGTGAATAGAAGCTAGTCTGAGGGAGAATGTTTCTCTGTGTTTTGTCTATAATAGCAATATAATGAAGATTTCAGTGATTTAATTGTTGTTGTTTAATTGCCACAAATAAAAGCCGCAAAAATACAAAGGACAAAATAAGTCAATATAATAAATAAATGATAAAGAAATACATTTATCGAGACATTTTCTATTTCTGTATTTATTTTTCAGTATGGCAGGGTCATACAGTAGCCGTAAGTAGAAAGGGGAAAAGCAAACACTGGTGTATATTCAGTGTTATTTATGTTTTTAGCAACCACAGCTTCTATCCCACTCTTGGAAAATGAAATGACAATAAATCCTGCAGAACACACCTTTAACAAACAAGCAATAAACTGATAGATGAATTCAGAGTGAAAGTCATCATTAGTTTTAGCACCATTACAATAAATCCTCTCTGTAAACATCTTGCCGCAGCAGAATATTATTATTTTTTTTTTCTCTTCAATATTTCCTCAGCCTACAGTCAGACTGATGACGCTTTCTTCTATTTTCCTTTTCGACATCGACGTGATGGTGGTCATAAAAGCCCGCCTCCCCCGCAGGTGTCATCATGCTGTTTGATTATGGGAGTGTATGACGGACATTATATAATCTAACATCCTTCAACAGAATGAGCCACCCAGTACTCCCATATTTACCAAATCACACAGTTTGTGCAAATACGTTTCTCTGGTACTTTTTGTGCTTTTGCAGTTCGAGCCCCTGGAGAACTGAATATAAAAGATGGAGGAAGTTTGAAATAAAACTACAGACATTTACAGGTTTCATTTTGCTAAGACACAATCTGACTGGAATAAGATATTTTGGTTCTTTCAATATTTTCCAGAAATGAGCACCTGCACCAGCATCACAGAAGTGATTGTTTTTGCCCCCCCTCCCCCCCAAAAAAAAGAAAGGTCAAAGGTCAGTGCTCACCTTGAGTCCATGTCACTAAATCCCACAAACCAAGCCAGAAATCTGGGTGTAATTATTGACTCTGACCTGAAATTTAACAACCATTTAAAAGCCATTACCAAATCTGCCTATTACCACCTAAAGAACATTCGCTAAAATCAAGGGTCTTCTGTCCAAACCAGACACAGAAAAACTCATTCATTCATTCATTTTCAGTAAGTTAGATTATTGTAATGGTGTCTTCACTGGTCTAAACAAAAAATCAATCAGGCAGCTACAGCTGATCCAAAACGCTGCTGCCAGAGTCTTGACCAGTACCAGGAAACTGGACCACATCACACCCGTCCTCAAATCCTTACATCAGGGGTTCTCAAACTTTTTTGGCCCAGGTCCCCCTGGGAGGGGTGAAATTTTTCCATGTCCCCCCTCATCCTCGCGATACTGAAAATGATAAAAAAAAAAAAAAACACTTCAACAATGATTATTATGAAACAATGATAACCTTTTTTAATAGTGCTTTTGTGCAAACCAGCGAAATTTTCAGGTATTATAATATAAATGAGCACTTCAGAAACAACAATTATAAATAATTTTTAAATAATAAACGGAACAAAAGACACACGAAACCGTGTGTGTGTGTGTGACAGACAGACAGACAGACAGACAGACAGAGACTTAATGAGAGGGATGGGCTTGTCAAACTCAATATAACTATCAATGTACTTTCTCTTTTTAGGGTTAGGGCGTTTGTTTTTGTCATTGTCATTTTCATTTTCATTTCTTTTACCACTTCTTGAGGAACTTGGAACTTGGCGGACACAAAAATCGATCCATGCAGGGTGCAAGAAGCAGGGTGGCTAAAAATAGCCTGTGACTAGCTTCGACTCAATTTAGTCAAGCTAGCGTCAAACAGCGCTGTTACTTCCGCTCGCAACAAAATAAAACTTCCGCATTTCAAAATAAAACAGCAAAAAAAAAAAAAAATACAATAAAACAAAACCGTGAAATAATTTCGCGTACCCCCTGGACATGTACCACGTCCCCCTAGGGGTCCGCGGACCCCAGTTTGAGAACCGTGGCCTTACATTGTCTTCCTGTGGGTCAAAGGATAGAATTCAAAATCTTACTCCTGGTCTATAAAGCACTAAACGGCCTTGGACCCAAATACATCCTAGACCTACTGGTTCCATATGAAGCATCCAGAGCCCTGAGGTCAGAGGTCATCAGGAACAGGTTTACTGTGTGTTCCAAAGATAAGAACGAAACAAAGTGAGGCATCATTCTGTTACTCTGCTCCTCAACTGTGGAACAAACTACCTGGATACCTGAGGTCTGAGAACAACTGTCACTTCATTTAAATCAGGCCTGAAAACATTATTGTTCACTGGAGCTTTTACTTAGATTATTATTTGCTTTAAAATGTCTTGATTTTAATTGTCTTTTAATGCATCTTTATCATTTTTTATTTTCTTCTGTTTCTGTTTCTTTGTGTAAAGCACCTTGAGTTGTCCTGTACATGACATGTGCTATACAAATACATTTGCCTTACCTCTGTGGACACATTTCTACCATAATATATATATTTTTTTCTATGTTTAACCCTTTAACCCCTGACGTGCCTGCGGTGAGTGCACTGAAAATATGAGGAATTTTAAATATTGTGAAAAAAAAATCAACAATTTTGTTCACTTGGAAAAATATTCAAAACATGCTGATAAAATTGACTTTGTTCTTTTGAGCATGCTCAGTGCACCCCAGCCAAGAGGTCAAACACAGAGCAGTACAAAAATGTACACAGTTTTTCTTGTACTTTTTTTGTTACCCCACCGCCTAAAGGGGAAGGTGGTATTATGTTTGAGTCAGATTATCTATATATCTTTGTTTGTAAGCAGGTTTACACAAAAAAATACTACACCAATTTTGATAAAATTTTCAGGAGGGGTGCAAGGTCATCCAACATAGATCCCATTAATTTTTGGTGTATGTAGGTCAAAGGTCACAGTCACCAAAATGGGTTTTTGCAATAATAGCACACTTTTTTTTTTTCTTTTTTTGCAGTGTTGTGGTGTTTCCCTTTATTTTTACTCTGCCCCCAAATGGTGAGGAAAGGGGTATTGTTACCCGACCCCCTGAAAATGGAAGCAAGGTTATGTTTTTGGTTATTTTTTAAATGTCTTTTTCTTTTTTGTCCTGTTTTTCAGCAACCTTACACAAAAACTACTGGACCAATTTCTGTGAAATTTTCAGGAAAGGTGTGATGTGGTCCAGAATATATCCCTCTAAAGTTATGTGACTGTAGGTCAAAGGTCAAGGCCACAGTCACCAAATGTGTGTTTTGGAATGAAATGAGAAAATGTGTTAAAAATTTTTCGAGGGGGCAGGGTTTGTTGTGCTTGGCACCACTTGCTTGTTTGTGTTTGTTTGTTAATAAAATTCATAAAGTACCAGATTGGGTTTGTAGATTGCTAATCACCCAGGATAGGTCTGATCATATTTTGGGAACATTAAATCAAAATACTTTAATTATTACATTAAATATTTTAGGATTTTTTTAAAGTCTTTTTTTTGCCATTTAGTTAAACTGTCTATAGCAGCAGAACTACTGGTGTAATTCATACCAAATGTGTTTTATATATTACCAGCGGCAAAGAATAAATGTACATTTGGGAAACATGGGTCAAAATTACATTTTTCACATTTTTTTTTTATTTTTTTGTATGTGTTTTTCTCCTATGTACTTAGAATAGGTAACATTTGTGTCTATAAAACATACATTTTGTTTAGTTCACTTCAAATTTGGCACAAATATAGATACAATTGATGTGCTGATGTCAAAATAAGCTACTGTGTGTGAAAGGGACCAGGTTTGTTGTGCATGGGATCACTTGGTTACTTCTGTATTTACCACATTTTGACTTTTTAACTGATTTTGGGAGTTGAAAAAAAAACTGATTTAGATAAAAATTAAATAAATAAAAATAATTAAAAAAAAGGTCAAAATTCAAATCTCAGTTTGTTCATTGTGCTTCAGTTCACAGTTAATTTTCAACATCCTAAATATCTTATTCTGAACCTGTCAAATTCAATTCCTCTCTTTGTCTTTTTCTGATATTCTTATCCTGTTTTGCCCTAAAGCACAGTAACACAAAGAGAAAAGCAACACACACACACACACACACACACACACACACACTTTTATAACAATGAAACAGTAGCGCATTTACCTGGAATAATGTCTCGGGGGGGGGGTTTAAAGGGTTAATCCTATTCTCTGTTTTATTATTTATAAATGGAAAAGAAAGCAATACTACTTTCTCAAAATGGGTATTATATTTCAACAATAGCAAACAAAATGTGACCCTAATGCCAAATGTGTTGTTTTGTCTGATCTATGATTATTGTGGTGAAGCTCAAATGCCAAATCTCACATTAAACTGGCACATCACTTTCCAAATCATTTAAATGTTATCAAATCACAGCTTCGTGACCCATAGTTGTTGGTTTCCAGAAAAAAAAAAAAAAAAAAAAAAAAAAGACATTGAAAGACGTTTAACATTTAATCGAACAATGTGACGTTTGTGAAGCTTGTGGGTTTTTTTTGTTTGTGTGAAAATGGCTGCAGCTCTGTATTATCTGAGTGTCTATAATGAGGTTTTTTTTTTTTGCGCACACGGTGAGAGGATTTTCAGCTGCAGGCCTTGTCAGAGGTAATCGGATTCATGTTGTCTATTTCTCACAGGCTTATTTGAGCCCACCTCCAGAGCGCTGAGGAGCTTCATGTACTATTGATAAAAGAGATGATATTGTGTTTCCAAGGAAGGGGGGGGGGGGGGGGGGGGGTCGACAGTATGTGTCCATTTACAGGACACTGAACCATGAGCACCCAGTGTGAGACCATTGATTGGACTATTGCTCATTTCTTGATCCCAACAAGTCATCAGAACCTCATTTATTTTGTATGATATCATTGAAGCAGTTCTAACCTACAGTACCTGTGATCTCAACTTTTTGGTCGGGACTCAAAAGTGGGTTACAAACCCATTTTTAGGGGATTTATTATAAACCCTAAATTGAGTTTCAACTACATTATGTTTTTGGTCCATATATCCTTTGTGTGAACATGATAAGATGAAAAATATTCAGTTTAGAAATGTCATGTTTTCCATAACGTTGTCTGGTGCGTTCAATAGCGTGGGATATCTGAAAACTTAGAGAAAATTAGTTGTTCCTGAATAAATATCGTTAAACAATCAACAACAATTAAAGTGTGGGTAACACTTTATAACACCTACACACAATTCACTATGTATTAACCATTTATTACCCATTTATAAATGTGTTGTTCATTATGTATTAACCATTTATTACCTATTTGTTAATGACTTGTAAAGGTTCATACTAGTGTAAATGTAAAATTAGATTATTTTTAACCAACAGGTGCAGTGTTTACAACTGTTTCTTTGTTTACCTGTAAAGCAGATATACAAACACTGGACCTGTTGGTTAAAAATAATATAATTTTACATTTATATTTGGAAGACACTAGTATGAACGTTTACAAGACGTTAACAAATAGGTAACAAATGGTTAATACATAATGAACAACCATTTATAAATGGGTAATAAATGGTTAATACATAGTGAATTGTGTGTAGGTGTTATAAAGTGTTACCAGTGTGGGGTCTTTCTAACAGAAGGAGCTGGACATGTACAGTTTAAAGTTCACTTTATTATGAATTATGTTAATTTAAAGGCTCCTATTTGTGTTGTGTGCAGATAAATGTCGCAGTTTACTTCCCAAAGTCTGGTTCAAATATATCACTGCTGAATAAATCTGAACTCACTCACATATGAGGTGCATTTTTGGGGGAAATATGGCTCCTGATATGATCTGTAGACATCATCATTCAGCTTTTTCACATGGTCTAGTGTTAAAAAGGTAAGCAAAAAAATCGGGAAAATTGGGAATATCGAAGAATCGTAATTTAAATTGAATCGGCACAAAAGCCCTCTCTTATACTGTGATATTGTGTATTATCTTAGGTTCAAAATACACTATATTTTCACTAAATACATTTTATTTTCACACATTTTGTCATCGAGGTGTGATAGTACGTCCGTCCTGAAGCTGAACCAATAGAGAACCACTGATCTGAATGTACATTTACACGTACATGTGTAGACTTTTTTTTTTTTTTTTTTTATTATTATTATTCATTTATCTCTGTTATAGTGATGGATTAAATAAAACTGCTGATTTGAGCTAAACTGCTCACATAGAGAAAACTTTCAGTCATTTCTGTAATATCAGCAGCACCTTTTTCTGTCCGTACATGCTTTATTTTCCTTATGAGTCGACTTTTCAAACTGTTTCTCCTGCCAAAACGGATAGAACTATCAACATATATAAACATCACAGCAGAAGACAAGATTTATTACTTTTCAACAAAACAGGAAGCAATATTAATGTTCAGCTGTCTTGTATATTATTCTCTCCCAGATCTCTAGAGTTGTTTGTTATAATTACTTGTATAATTCATGATGTAGATATGACCTTCCCGTCACAGGGAAAGAAAACCACAGGATCGTCACTGTAAATACTATGTATTGTATTAGCATATAAAGTAATCTTCACTCTTTGAGCAGCCCAGACAACTGCAAATAGCTTATTTTTGTGGTAAATAACAGACTAACTGATCCAGTATTAGTTGTAGAAGACCAGGAGCTGCAGGATAAATTCATTAAATGATGTTTACAACCAACCTAAAAAAAAAAAAAAATCAAAATGAACCAGAGAAACAATCTTTCACTTCTCTTTAGATATTCATGAATATATTTGATTAGTACAAACAAAGTTCCTCCTTGTGCTTGTTGCCAAACTAATTGTATGTAGTCGTCGCTGGGGGCATAGATGCAATTTTTCAGCTGAAAATGTGATATTTTAATTAATTTCATCCTTCACCGCCCCATTTTGCTTTCCATTTGACGACATGAAAAGCGATTCACTTCAGGTGATGCAGAGGTGAAGGTGCGCATACTTAGTTTTTGATGTAACCTTATCTCATCCTCTGACACGACTCAAATGTTTAATTTAGGAGCAGCAGCTGCAGGGTAAATGTCAGTCGTATTGTTTTGTTGTGCGGTTTAACGTGTACGGTAATTGTACGCTTTGCTTTAATCCATTTCTGATCGATAACCTATCATTTCCATTGCCTCAAGCTGGCAGCAATTTAATTACATGTGGGTTTGTTGAAAGGTTGCATTGATAATATTAACCTAGTGACCGGTTTGTCTGCCCTCTGTTTATGTTACAGATGATGAAGTTTGCTTGGGACAACTACAAACGCTACGCATGGGGCAAGAATGAGCTTCGACCTTTGACGAGGAACGGCCATATTGGAAACATGTTTGGTGAGTGTCAACCAAACCATATCCCAGTCCCCACCCATATGATGCTCACATGGGTGGGGACATTATTTGACTTCATCGCGAGAGACGGCAACAAAAAAAAAATTATAATAAAAATATTGTTTTTGGCAACAAAAACTAAGAGATATTTTAGGAATGTCTGTTTTTTTTTGGTCATTTATAACTGCATTGTATATTAATTCTAGTTATTGTCACAAGACCCACATTTACATCTAGTTTTGTCTCATTTTTGTTACATGATAAATGTTTGTTAATGACAATATTTAGTCATTCTCAATGAATGGTTTCTTTTTTAAGTTCTTCATATGTAAGGTACAGTGGATTATAAAGTGCATTAAGTGAAGTCAAAATCATTACTGTAGATTAAAAATTTAAATTATGAGGTAAAAAGTGAAAATTATGAGATGAAAAGTGAAAATTATGAGATGAAAAGTGAAAATTATGAGATGAAAAGTGAAAATTATGAGATAAAAAGTGAAAATTATGAGATGAAAAGTGAAAATTATGAGATGAAAAGTGAAAATTATGATATAAAAAGTGAAAATTATGAGATAAAAAGTGAAAATTATGAGATGAAAAGTGAAAATTATGAGATGAAAAAAGTCTAAATTGTGACAAAAAAGTCCAAATTAACAGATAAAAACTCAAAATTCCCAGTCACTAAACAACCACAATTAATCCATATAATGAGGCGCACTGAGGTTTTTGGAGAAAATTAAAGTCACCTTATAGTCCAGAAAATACAGTAAACTTTTGTTTCCCAAATGCCATGTAATTTCCCATCCAAATATTGCTATGGACACGTCCATAGCGTCCATACGCAATTTTACGGCCATGGTATCAACAGTCTGGAAACTTCAAAAAACAGGGTTCCCAAGGGGTCTTAAAAAACCTTGAAAGTCTTGAATTTAAAATGTGTTACATTTGATATGATGGGTCTTAGGGTTTCCATAAACATGTTGTAATTAAATGTATCTGGAAAGAAAGTAATGTTAGTCAATCTGACAATTTACAGCTCTGGACAAAAAAAAGTTAAATTAGAAAATTCTCTGATTTGACCATTTATATGTATGTTTTTTTAAGTAAAAAGAACATTTTATTTTTATTCTCTAAACTATCAACAACATTTCTCCCAATGTTCTCACAAGCATATATGTGAACATGACACATGGTCAAAATGAACATATGCAGCATTTTCAGGTAAATAAAACTAGTTTATATTCATTTCTTAACAACACAATATTAATATTTTAACTTAGGAAAAGTTTAGACAACAGTATTTAGTAGAATAATCTTAATTTCCAACGCCAGCTTCCACATGTCTTGGTTCTTCTCGTGCTGTTGGATGAATATATGCAGCTCCTGGTAGAGAAGCTCAGTAATGTTCATGGTTTATGTCCATCCATGTTCCTTCCAGAAGGTTCCACAGTGGGTTCAGGTCTGCAGATTGGTTCTAAACATGACAGGTTCTACATCTGGTGTCTGTCATCCACACCAGGAATAAAAATAACAGTCCTCAAAATTTGTGAACATAGAAGTTCAATAGTTTTTAATAGTTATTTTTTTTATTCCAGTTTAATAGCACTGATTTAGCTTATTGTAAGAAGACAGTGATGGTCACAATAGTAATGTTGATACTTCTACATCTTAAATAAGACATGGATCAGATGTTTATTCAGTAGAATAAGGTGTGTTTGTGTCACGGATCGGGGTGAGGTGAAGGAGGACTCCATTGCACAGTACTGAAGGGCAAAATAATTTAATAACAAAAGTACAACATAAAGACAAGACAGACACAACCTGGGAGTAAACGGCCAGAGTCCGTGGTGATGATGAGTGTCCGGGTTATGGTGATTGGGGAGATGGAAGACATCGACCGGGTTATGGAGGTGACATAGATGAATGGTCCTGCACTGGCAGCTACAAGCCTCACCGCTTAAATAGTCACCGATTAGGAACGGCTTGCAGCTGCGCAGTGCAGGACCAGGTGAGTGTGGAAAATTGGGGGAAAGGTCACTGGAACGGAGGTCATGACAGTACCCCCCCCCTAAGGGGCGGCTCCTGAAGCCCCTAAAAAACAAAAAAAAACAAAACACAACCCCCCCCCCGTTGTCCAGAGCTTCTCCGAGCAGGGCGTCATGGTAACCTCCTGGTCGGAGTACCCTCTGGGCAGAGCGGTGTGGCATCCTTCTGGGCAGGGCGGTGTGGAAACCCCCTGGGCGGAGTACCCTCTGGGCGGAGCGGTGTGGAATCCCTTCTGGGCAGGGCGGTGTGGAAACCCCCTGGTGGAGTACCCTCTGGGCAGAGCGGTGTGGCATCCTTCTGGGCAGGGCGGTGTAGAAACCCCCTGGGCGGAGTACCCTCTGGGCAGAGCGGTGTGGAATCCCTTCTGGGCAGGGCGGTGTGGAAACCCCCTGGCGGAGTACCCTCTGGGCAGAGCAGTGTGGCATCCTTCTGGGCAGGGCGGTGTGGAAACCCCCTGGGCGGAGTACCCTCTGGGCAGAGCGGTGTGGAATCCCTTCTGGGCAGGGCGGTGTGGAAACCCCCTGGCGGAGTACCCTCTGGGCAGAGCGGTGTGGCATCCTTCTGGGCAGGGCGGTGTGGAAACCCCCTGGGCGGAGTACCCTCTGGGCAGAGCGGTGTGGAATCCCTTCTGGGCAGGGCGGTGTGGAAACCCCCTGGCGGAGTACCCTCTGGGCAGAGCGGTGTGGCATCCTTCTGGGCAGGGCGGTGTGGAAACCCCCTGGGCGGAGTACCCTCTGGGCAGAGCGGTAGCAGGAGCAACATGACTGGTCTGACTGAGGACCAAGGAGACTGATTGGGTGGGGTCACCACGGACTCTGGCTAGACAGGAACAAGACAAAAAGAAGAAACTGGCAACAGGCAGGGACAGGAAACAGGCAGGCAGAAACGAACAACAAGCAAGGACAGGGGACAGAAGCCAGCGACGGGCAACAAGCAGGGACAGGGAACAGAAGCCAACCACGGGCAACAGGCAGGGACAGGGAACAGAAGCCAACCACGGGCAACAGGCAGGGACAGAGGACAGAAGCGAGCAACGGGCAAGAGTCAGGGACAGGAACAGACAGAAATGACTAACGACAGACCAAAAGACACAACGCCAGGCGACAGGACAACTAGCCAGAAGACAAGACAACTAGCCAGAAGACAAGACAACTAGCCAGAAGACAAGACAACTAGCCAGAAGACAAGACAACTAGCCAGAAGACAAGACAACTAGCCAGAAGACAAGACAACTAGCCAGAAGACAAGACAACTAGCCAGAAGACAAGACAACTAGCCAGAAGACAAGACAAAAAGCCAGAAGACAAGACAAAAAGCCAGAAGACAAGACAAAAAGCCAGAAGACAAGACAAAAAGCCAGAAGACAAGACAAAAAGCCAGAAACTCGGAACGCTAGCCAGAAACTCGGAACGCTAGCCAGAAACTCGGAACGCTAGCCAGAAACTCGGAACGCTAGCCAGAAACTCGGAACGCTAGCCAGAAACTCGGAACGCTAGCCAGAAACTCGGAACGCTAGCCAGAAACTCGGAACGCTAGCCAGAAACTCGGAACGCTAGCCAGAAACTCGGAACGCTAGCCAGAAACTCGGTACGCTAGCCAGAAACACGGAACGCTAGCCAGAAACACGGAACGCTAGCCAGAAACACGGAACGCTAGCCAGAAACACGGAACGCTAGCCAGAAACACGGAACGCTAGCCAGAAACACGGATCGCTAGCCAGAAACACGGAACGCTAGCCAGAAACACGGAACGCTAGCCAGAAACACGGAACGCTAGCCAGAAACACGGAACGCTAGCCAGAAACTCGGAACGCTAGCCAGAAACTCGGAACGCTAGCCAAAAACACGGAACGCTAGCCAAAAACACGGAACGCTAGCCAAAAACACGGAACGCTAGCCAAAAACACAGAACGCTAGCCAAAAACACAGAACGCTTAAACCAGATACACAGAACGCTTAAACCAGATACACAGAACGCTTAAACCAGATACACAGAACGCTTAAACCAGATACACAGAACGCTTAAACCAGATACACAGAACGCTTAAACCAGATACACAGAACGCTTAAACCAGATACACAGAACGCTTAAACCAGATACACAGAACGCTTAAACCAGATACACAGAACGCTTAAACCAGATACACAGAACGCTTAAACCAGATACACAGAACGCTTAAGCCAGATACACAGAACGCTTAAGCCAGATACACAGAACGCTTAAGCCAGATACACAGAACGCTTAAGCCAGATACACAGAACACTGGGCAAGAAAACACAGAACGGGACAGAGACACAGACCGCTTAAGCCAGAAACACAGAACGCTAGAAAGCGACACAGAACGCTAGAAAGCGACACAGAACGCTAGAAAGCGACACAGAACGCTAGAAAGCGACACAGAACGCTAGAAAGCGACACAGAACGCTAGAAAGCGACACACAACGCTAGAAAGCGACACACAACGCTAGAAAGCGACACACAACGCTAGAAAGCGACACACAACGCTAGAAAGCGACACACAACGCTAGAAAGCGACACACAACGCTAGAAAGCGACACACAACGCTAGAAAGCGACACACAACGCTAGAAAGCGACACAGAACGCTAGAAAGCGACACAGAACGCTAGAAAGCGACACAGAACGCAGAGACACAGAACGCAGAGACACAGAACGCTTAAGCCAGGAACACAGAACGCTTAAGGCAGAAACACAGATCGCTTAAGGCAGAAACACAGAACGCTTAAGCCAGAAACACAGAGACGCTTAAGCCAGAAACTCAGAAACGCTTAAGCCAGAAACACTGAACGCTTAAGCCAGAAACACTGAACGGGACAGAACGCAAGACTGGACAGACTTTAGACGGAACAGACAGGGGAAAACTAAAACAAAAAGGGTCCCTTCAGCACTGGCGGAGTCCAGATGGTGGCAGGACCATTCTGTCACGGATCGGGGTGAGGTGAAGGAGGACTCCATTGCACAGTACTGAAGGGCAAAATAATTTAATAACAAAAGTACAACATAAAGACAAGACAGACACAACCTGGGAGTAAACGGCCAGAGTCCGTGGTGATGATGAGTGTCCGGGTTATGGTGATTGGGGAGATGGAAGACATCGACCGGGTTATGGAGGTGACATAGATGAATGGTCCTGCACTGGCAGCTACAAGCCTCACCGCTTAAATAGTCACCGATTAGGAACGGCTTGCAGCTGCGCAGTGCAGGACCAGGTGAGTGTGGAAAATTGGGGGAAAGGTCACTGGAACGGAGGTCATGACAGTTTGTGTCATACATGAACACATCCTGCGTTCACAGGAAATTGCAGTGATGTCAGAATTTTTCCAAGTGCTTTTAATTGGAATTGTAAGTTTGTATTGTAATTGTCCAATTGTAATTAATTGGAAATGAAAGGTCAACATGAGGAAGTGCAAATGTAATACTCTCCACCCGCTCGACACAGGTGAAGGAGAACATGTTTGAAGTTTTTTGGTTTTTTTCTGCATTTGTTCTCATTGTTTGCTTTAACTTGTGCAAGAAATGAGTTCAACTGGGATCAATGGGAATCAAAGCTTTGGAGTAAATAAATATTTTAAATGTAGGAGTCAGACAATATTTGCCAGTATTTCTATGACATATGCAGTAACATGGGCATTACATTGTGTTTAATTATATTATTAAAAAGCTCTGCTAAAGACTAGCATTTAACCCTGATGTTATTCTGAACTACCAGTGGAGGTTTCATGTAATAAAATACTGATTTACCTTTTTAAAGGTTGAGTTTATCTGCCTTTTAATCCAGGGATAAAGGTTTTTTAATGATCACATTTTGAAATAAAGTACTTTAGCTGCTGAGAACACACACAGTTCTGTGTTAACAGGAGTATAATATGAGGACTAGTGAAGGGAACTGACTTTATGTTCAGCAAAGTTTAAGACACTGACATCAAATGAGTTCCTGTTTCCCTTGATTTTTTTTGCTGGATAAATGTTTTGTTTGTTTTGAAACATGGCCAAAATATGAGTGACTATTGTAAAAAGAAAAAAAAAAGATGAATGTCATACAAAAAACTTTCTGATTTATTGCCCATAAAATTGGACTAAAATAATGATGAATGGATGATATATTATGAATAGTGATGAATTGATTTAAACAGGTTAAAAAGAGAGAAAACATATTTGGGAATTGAAATAGAAGTAGCCCTGGGACTTTTTGGGTTTCAGTGTTACATCAGTTTCTTTAAGTCAGTGTTTCTTAAATGGTCTGACTATGGGAATCATTTTTGTTACCAAAGTCATCCAATCAAACTGAAAATACATAAGTAAATAAATAAACAAATAAGTAAATAACAAAATTCATGGGCTACATGAATAAACTAGAAAAGCACTCTGAGAGAGCAGACCTCCGCCAAGGTAGACCCCCCCACACACACCTCCCTCCTGAATCACTACCGAAATTAAATAAATTCTTCCTATTCACATTTCCAACATATCCTGAGAATTTCATCAAAATCTGTCCATAAGTTTTCGAGTTATCTTGAACACAGACAGACAAACAGATTAACGGCGGCAAAAACATAACCTCTTTGGTGGAGGTAATATATAAATAGTCTTAAAGGTGGTAAACACATGCACAATGTCATTGCCGGCTATATATATATATATATATATATATATATATATATATATATATATATATATATATATATATATATATATATATATATATATATATATATATATATATACACACCTGATTCTAACAAACATGATTAAATCCTAATTGAATTTCCATGTAAACACTGTCTTCTGTTGTTAATGTGTTAAAGTATATTTGTTCTAAATGACATTTCAGGGTTGGTATTTAAGTTCTGAAACAGTTTCTTTTTATTGTTTGTAAATCCATTCCTCACCCACTGTAGGTCATGTTTACTGTACATTCACTTCTAATCAGAGTAAACGTTGCTTTGCCAACGACAGCGACTGCATGACTTTAACGTGTCGGTACAACATCAGATTACATTTAATGCAACAGAAATATTTTTTCTCCTCCACTTTTGCAAGAGTCACTTGGAACGAGTCTGCAACACATTTTTGAGTCATGATCCACCAGTTGGGAAAGACGAGCGGCAGATTGTGTCGCGTTCACGTCAGTGACAGAAGGGAACGTGATCGTAGCTCATGACTGGCTGCTTCACCCCGTTTGTCCCCTGAGTAAATATTGGACATGGTTTTCACAAACTGCATGTCTTCCAAACATTCTGCCACTATTTTTTTATTATTATTATTATTATTGTTTATTTTCTTTAGAGACACAGATTGGGATTAAATGGTCTGGATGTCTGTCTGTGTCTCAGCAAAACTGTCACAAGATCTGGTTTAACCCTTTAACTCCTGGGACTTAAGTAATTCAACAGTAAAATATAAATAAATAAATAAAATAAAATAAGCAACAAAATGAACAAAAACTGCCAAAGTGATCAGTGAATATTAAACTAACAAGATAATATGTAATATGAACAAAGTAAGAGACTAACAGAACACAATTGAAGTAGAATAATAAAATAAAAAGCAAAACATATAAAAATAAGCAAAAACATCAACAGAAACTAAGAATTATTCACAAAATAACAAATAACCCGCAAAAAAATGCACAACTGAAACAAAATTAAGTTTTTAAAAAGGAATAAATGACTAGTGTTGTCATTTGGTTCCAGTAGTTTTAGCTTTTTCTTTCTCTAAATCAGTTCCTTTTTGACACCTGTACATCTGTTCCATCAACCAAATTCTCAGTAAAATAACACAAATTTTTTTTTTTTTTCTCAACTTTCAAAATAAACCATCCATTCAGAACGTGTCAGTGCTGACACATCAGGGGTTAAGAGTTAAAGGAAGTTCAAATAGTAGGAAAATGAAAGACGACAAAATAAAGTTGGTTGTCAATAAAACATATAACATTTCATAGGTTTCATAACATAACTGCTGTTTACCCTTACAGACCCACATGTTAACCCTTACAGACCCACATGTTAACCCTTACAGACCCACATGTTAACCCTTACAGACCCACATGTTAACCCTTACAGACCCACATGTTAACCCTTACAGACCCACATGTTAACCCTTACAGACCCACATGTTAACCTTTACAGACCCACATGTTAACCCTTACAGACCCACATGTTAACCCTTATAGACCCACATGTTAACCCTTACAGACCCACATGTTAACCCTTACAGACCCACATGTTAACCCTTACAGACCCACATGTTAACCCTTACAGACCCACATGTTAACCCTTACAGACCCACATGTTAACCCTTACAGACCCACATGTTAACCCTTACAGACCCACATATTAACCCTTACAGACCCACATGTTAACCCTTACAGACCCACATGTTAACCCTTACAGACCCACATGTTAACCCTTACAGACCCACATGTTAACCCTTACAGACCCACATATTAACCCTTACAGACCCACATGTTAACCCTTACAGACCCACATGTTAACCCTTACAGACCCACATGTTAACCTTTACAGACCCACATGTTAACCCTTACAGACCCACATGTTAACCCTTCGCCTTAACCCTAACCCTGTCAAGAATGTTTTTCCTTCGTAACAAAAAACAAACAAACAAACAAACATATTAGCATTTGTTTGTCTCCATCTGATGCAACCACACCATTAGAAATACAAAAAAATATTTTTTATCTAATTATTTCATTAGAATATTCCAGATAGTGAACATTTTGAGTGCATCTGAAAACGTTTTCTTTTTCCACTACTGTATAGCTTTATATTGTAATAAATATCATTTGATTGGATATTTGAATTTTGTCTAAATTGTCTTTGCTTCCAAAAAGGCTCTGAGATGGTTTTTATTTATTTATTTATTTATTTTTATCCACAGCTGATTTTAAAAGTTCTACTTAGAAATTTCTCAAATATTTTACATGCTCTGACAGTGAATAATTATTTTATACCATAACTAACCATCTCCAATTAAATGTTAAGGAATTATTGATGTTTATAATCTATGTGGATAAAAATATTGACAAACATTATGACTACAGCTGTAAGATGTCCGGTTCATGTTCAATTGATATAAAAACATCAATATGAAATTAAAGTTTAATGGGAAAATATTCTTCCTAAATGAGATCTGAAGAAAGCAGATGGTTAGGTGTCATAGAAAATGATTATTTACAG
This sequence comes from Siphamia tubifer, assembly GCA_020466265.1. Taxonomy (NCBI): domain Eukaryota; kingdom Metazoa; phylum Chordata; class Actinopteri; order Kurtiformes; family Apogonidae; genus Siphamia; species Siphamia tubifer. Next base: position 21,832,796 of record CM035798.1, read on the forward strand.
TCAGTGTGAATTTAAATTTTTATCTTTTTAGAAATGTCGAGCTAGAATAACACAAAACAAAATGAAATAGAAATGTGAAGAGAAGTTAAGAAAAAGCCATCAAACAAATATTCATCACAATATAAAACTACTACCACATTGACCTGTTTAGAATCCAGGTCAAATTAACACAGATACATAGGAACTGAAGTTAGTAAATGTGCCATTCTTGTTTTTAACTTCATTTCCCATCAGGCAGTGCGTCACTCTGCTTCCCATCAACCCACCAATAAGATTGAGATTGTATTTCAAAATGACTGTTTCCCAAAATACTGGTCCCATCAACTTACCCAGATATTCAATGTAGTGTTGGGACTGTTCTTCAACTGTCCGTACCAAATTGGCCAATTAAAAATGACTAATGAGGTCTATGCTAGGACTACACACACACACACACACACACACACACACACACATGTACGCACACACACACACACACACACACACACACACACACACACACACACACACACACACACACATTCACTGATATCTTCCAGTATTGTGATCAAGGATACAAGTAATCAATAAATCTATTAGTAGTCACACTGTTTAAAAAATTTTAGAAAGTATCTTCAGACACTAAATGTACTAAATCTTACAGACTTTAATAAGATGACTCAGGAAACAAATAACAAAAGTGCTGGTTAGATAATGTTTTTAATATATACTGTATGATGGTGTGTTATTACACATATATGTACAGGTACGTGCAGAGAAGGGGGGCTACAGGGGCTCTGGCACCAACCCTTTTCAAAAGTGTCCTTTTGACAGGGACTGTTTTTTTTGGGCTTTTTCCTATATTTATAAGTTCCAACAGTAAAGTTCTCCACAATGTGTCCTTGATCATATGTGAAATTATGCTTTTGGAAAATGACGTTTTGCACTTAAATACCTTGCGACAACGATTCATGATGTCACATGTCCAGTGAACCCTTCGAAAGTGCGTACAGGCGGCCATCAGTGAGACGGTGTGAGTAGAAATGGTAATCTTTCATTCGTTACCTAACCCTAACCCAAACACACATGCACAAGTAATTGAGTTAATATTGAAATTTGGTTTTAAATAACATTCACTTGTTTGAAAATTTTGTTTTACATACCTGTTTAACAAAACAAAAAAAGAGCCCCTGTCCCACTAAAGGTCTCTGCACGGCCCTGTACATGTATGGAAATGACCTTTGTAGATATTGTTTTTTATCCCAGAACACTGTTAGAAAAGAAACACCTGAATTCAGCTTGTCTCTACATTTGTCCTTATAGTGTATGACTTGGGCCAGGGGTGTCAAACTCATTTTTGTTCAGTTCCACATTCAATATGATCTGAAAAGAGCACAGACCAGTAAAATAATAAGAGTGATGGAAGTAAAATTACATTATTATAATGTTTATATCTATAATGTTTCCCTCAAAATGTGAATAACATCAATAACTTGACATTTCTTAAGAAAATCAAGTGTAATTTTAACCGGACTATTACTTTGTCATTTACACAACTTACATTTTAGTTAAAAATACACAAAACATTTAGTAACAGGAATAATATTAGTAAACTTACACTTACTTCTCCTGAAATATTTCAGGTGGTTAATATTTCTTCATGTATTTATTCAGGTTTTTGTAAAATAATGGTTTGTTAATACAAATATTGTCATGTAATTTGACTTTTTTACATTTAAAACTGCAGGTTTCATTATTTATAAGTAATTGTGATATTCTTTTACTGGTCTGACCCAATTGAGATGTAATTATTCTGTATATAGAACCTGAATTAAAGTATTTTCATACTGTTAATACTTCCATTGTTATTGATCCTACAGGCCAAATTGAACCCATTGGCGGGCTGAATTTGGCCCATGGGCCTTATGTTTGACACCTGTGAAGTGTTCTAATCTCTTTTCGCCTTTGTTAATCTACTTTTATTGCTACTGCTCATAGCTACAGTACATATAGTCCTCACTAGGGTCACTGGGGGCCTAATCCAGTTACAATGGGTGAAGGCGGGGGTACACCCTGTATGAGTCTCCAGTTCATCTCAGGACTGAACATATATAGACAAACAATCACTCTCACATTCACACCTATGGACAATTTAGATTAACTAATTTACCAATTTCGATGGTGGGAGGAAACTGTAGTACCTGGAGAAAAGTCACGCAGACATGAGGAGAACATGCAAACTCCACACAGAAAGGTCTGGTGTCGGAATCGAACCAGCGTCCTTCTTGCTGTGAGGCACAACTGCTAACCACTGCACCCCTTATATATAGTATATTTCACAAATGGCAAAGTGAATGCATCCTTAAATTGTTCTCCGAGGGTGTTTGTTCTTGGCTAAAAATAACTAAATGCTGTATTTCTGTGCAACAACAAGGTCAAAGACAAAACAAACAAAACAAAGCTGCTAAAAACAAATAACACAAATTAAAACTCTAGATTTCCTCCTCTCTGTTACTTGCGCTCCAGTGCCTCTCCATACAGCCTCTAATTGGAGGCATATCCGGTGGGGTCTTCAGGTCCTCTGCACTGAAGCATATCAGTCAGTTCCCACCACAGAACCACAGGGAAATCCACAATAAAGCTCTTAATAATATGCGGATCAGCGCTTAATAAGACTCAAACAGGTGCCGTCTTCCTCACCCGAGGGCTGTCTCCATCGCATCTGTCAGGATTCAGAGATTATTAAGGCGACAATGCAGAGTTCTCTTGAAAATATTGCTTTTTGTTCTCGTCGATGTTCTCGTTCCCTCAGGTCCTCTAAAAAGAATTGTCCTCGTATCATGTGATCATTAGTGTTTTTCTTCAAAGCTAAGCATGAAAACCACCAAAACATTTGATATGAACAAAAAAAAAAAACATACTGGGCTTTTTGAAAGTACCACGGCAGTTTATTTAATAAGTAAATAGCTTGGGAAAAAAAGCACCTTTTAAGATTAATTTAATGATTGATGTGTGGATAAAAGTACCCACTGATCTTTAAAATCAGAATCAAAGACTAAGATCAGAGCATTTTTGAAAGGCAAATTAATATATCACTTGACAGGAATCAAATTGGGTTTTACTTACGTTGCTTTTTCACGGATGATATTAGTGCTGTTCACTAAAATGTTATTTGACTGTGCTCAAACTAGGTGATATAGTACATAGCATTTCCACCTCCCAGGCTTAAGGTTTTATTATTATTATTATTATTATTATTATTATTAGTAGTAGTAGTAGTAGTATTATTTTTATTTTTATTATTATTATTATTATTATTATTATTATTATTATTATTATTATTATTATTATTATTATTATTATTATTATTATTATTATTATTATTATTATTATTATTATTATTATTATTATTATTATTATTATACACTTTATTTATCAACATCTTTCAAAACTCTCAAGGCGCTTAACACGCAGAATAAAAACAGTATATAAGCAAACAAAAACTACATGGATAAAAACAGGTGGCTGTGGCAGATGAAACTAAATAAATAAATAAGATGAAATAAATGGTTTTGGGATTCATCCTCAGTGGATATTCACCTATTCTTTTACTATTGTGTAAGACAGGGGTGTCAAAGTCATTTTAGTTCAAAGGCTTTACGGTGGCCAGGATGGCTCATAGCAAATACAAACACCACAACACAACAAAAAAAAAGAGACCACAAGACTCTATTTTCTGACAGATTAAGCGAAGCATTTGTCTGGTGAAGTTTAAAAGGAATCTAGAAGTTGGAAAAGTCTGTAAAAGTATTATAATGCTTCTTAAATATTCTGTTTCCACCCATTAAAGTCAGGTTTTCTGTTGACTTTGTAGTGGCAGAAAGACGACATAGTACGATATTGTTGTGTTGTAGCATTTGTACTTGCTAACATTCAGTCCCATATGATCTCAAATAGGCTGGACCAGTAAAATAATAACAGTGAAAATAATACAAGTTAACACTTTATAATACCTACACACATTCCACTATTTGTTACCCATGTGTAAATGGTTTGTTCATGATGTATTAACCATTTCTTACCTATTTGTTAATGTTTATTAATGTGTTGCTTATACACAATTAATCATTAAGTATGTGTTCACATGGCTACAAATGGTTTGTTCATAGAAAAGAACAAGCACTTTGTTAGTCTATGAATAAACCATTCACAGATAGGTAATAAATGGTTAATCCATAGTGAATTGTGTGTAGGTTTTGTAAAGTTTGACCGAATACAGTTACATT
>CM035798.1:21842060-22077060 GCA_020466265.1 Siphamia tubifer
GTGTGTCTGTCATTCTCTTTCACTTCACCTTAGATGAAAAAAAAATCACAACCATCTGAAGAGGCATTCACTCGCTAATCTGCGTGATATAAGCAGCATCCGCTAGCTAACCTGAGTGAGCAGTAGCGAAGGTGCTCATTTAATCCAGACATGATGTGGACAGTGGTGTTCGTCTTATCGGCCGCTGAATTAAACGTTCTGCACTTAATATGAAAAGTGAGGACGCGTGACAGACATGTGGACAGTCCGGTTTTAGAGCCGTGGGTCCAAACAAAATGTGGACATATGTTCACCTACTGATGTTCAGTTAAATTTAACAGGAAACTCTTTGCTAACATTAGCCTTTGTTTTGTTGGTGTTACGTTACAGTGAACTTTAATACAAGTTTAATACATTGCTGGACACACGTGTGTTGTTGTTGTTGTTTTTTTTAGCCGCGTGTCTGTGTTGTTCCAGCAGACAATGTCGACTAGACTCCGACTTTATTGACAGAGAAGTCGACTTGAAAAAAACTGAAGTCGTTTATGCCCTAGTGTCTACATCATTTTATTGAAGCCTTGCTTTTTAAATAATTCCACTACAGGAGGCCAAAGGTTTCACATAATGGATCACAATAAGGCTCAACTTCAGACTGCTAATTGCATGTTTATCTGCACGGCAGCACTATCAGCTCAACATTTTACCTTAATGCAGATCCAGCCGATATGCAAACAGTAAAAACAGAAGCACAATAAACCATTTGTCTGTGCAGGAAGTGTCAAAAAGGAAGAAGGGGAATGATCTCCCCCCAATGCAATATGCTTAATCCTATAAGTAAACACAGTATATTTCCACTGTGTGCAACATTGGCGTCATTTTCCCCACCTCAGCCCTTTGTGTGTGTGCGACACAGTATATTATCCATGAGTGGCAAAACAGAAGGACTTAAATAGAGCGGGAGAGAGAAAGGGCATCGCACTAGCCAGTAAATGTCACGTTGTGAAGGGTGGTGCGTGAAGCCAGGTATGAAATTGGATGTGGTGTTCCTTAATTTAATCCCCAGAGTAAACAGAGATGCAGGGAGATGGTATCTACAGTTAAGGTTTTTCGTCAGAAATCCGTCAATGCGGCGAGAGTTTCCAAAACACCCCTGCTGCTTCACGCTCAGAGCAACAACAAGCAGAACTGACAGAGAGACGTTTTCCTCCTCACACAGAGCCTCTCTGGCATGCTTTCACTTTCAATATAATCTTCCTTTGAGTCGTTCTCTCAACCCCCATTCATTTCTATTTTTACTGTAATCCTCTCTTCCTTCGTGACCCTCAAGGCTGAAAGCAGCTCTTTTCTTTTATTCTATTCTACTCTATTCTCTTAAACCAAAGTTGATTCTGATACAAAATCTGTTTTTTCTTTTTTTCTTTTTCTTTTTCTCTCCATTCTCTTTTGTCATTGAAAATACTGTAGGTCTTCTGGTCTCATTAAAAGTTTTTTTGTTTTTTTTTTTTTTTTCTCCACTTGGGGCAATTAGAAAGCAAAAACTGGGCTATTTATTGTACTTTAAGCAACTCTACCTCCTTGAAAGCACAGAAAGTATGGAGAAAAGACTTAAAATATGCACATTCATTTAACTTTTCTAATACATTATTATTACATTATACAAAGCTACACATTAGTCAGCAGTTTATTAACATATTTTTCAAACACAATGGTAAAATAATGTGGTTGAAGTGTAACTTTACTTCTGTTCTGAGTGTGATTCTGAAAAGTGCTGGTGAGTCAAAAATGAGGGTAACAGGACCTGAATGAAGGGGTGAGGTTAAATCAAGAGTGTTTCCAGGAGGTGTCATGGTGGCATGTATCTATATTTAGAAAAGCACATGGTAGTACATCCGCTGACAATACCCCTTGATCATAGAAAGTTTCGACAGGAAATAAAGGAGAAAATCCAGAGGTATGTCAGTCAAATAAAAGAGAATCACCTTAGGGCAAATTGTAACTCTGTAAAATATTGTATTCTTATACGAGTTCATTGTAATAAAATTCACATGTATTTTTACATGTGTGTGTGTATATATATTCTTTTCCAATTTCAACTAAGAATTTTTATTATTCATAATGAATTTTGATAATTACAATGACAAGCTCTTATTCTGAAATATGATCTTGAAAATATGGAAATAAAATGAACCATATTAATATTTTATGAGCTCAGGATTTAGAAAAATCCCGGATTTCAAAATAGCTGAGGGTTTTTAAGTATAATTTTTGTTAAAATCTTCTTGGAGCATGCCTATAGGGTAATAACATCTTAATTTGTTCAGAAATAGAAGTTCCTAGTATAGGACGACAACGCCACACGACACTAAACTAGTGATGCAAACAACATGCCGCCATGACACCTCCTGGAAACACTATTGATCTAACCTCACCCCTGAATGAAAGTCTGAATGCTTTTGAATGGATATGTGTGATATGACTACTTCGGTATGACACAAAATCAGCAGCGGAATGTGGATTTTAAAGACTGGTTTGTGTATTTGTGTTGGTTTTTCCACCGTAACAAGGCCCACCTACATAACAAATCAATATTCTTTTAAAATGTACGGTATATTTGGAAGGCTTTCCCTTGCTCTCATGCAATGTTCTCCCAGTGGGAACCAAGTCACTGAAAGGCTCTCCAAACCTGCCAGACTCAGCCAAGAAAAACTACAACTGCCTCTATTGTCCTGTTGGCTTGTGTCAGTGTATGATTTGGGGATTTTAACAACCTTAGTTCAGGTTCAAAATGATAAAGAAGCTCGCTAGTCAAGAGAATATACTGTAACAGCAGTTTTATGGGTTATTTTTTTTGCTGTTCCATGTGTTATTCCAAAACAGGTGAGGTTAGAAATTATTGTATTTAAGAAAAAAATAAGCTCCTTTAATGCATAAACACCCAGTGCTACTTTAGTTTTAGTTTTTTTCTCTATATTTAGCCTTTCGTGCATGACTTATTACCATTTATTCTCTATATTTTCAGTTTTTTTCACTATAAATCATATATTTTTTTCTATATTTAATAGTAAACATTATAACAGAAACAGAGAAAATGAAAAAAAGTGACTTTTTCAAGCAAAAATGTCATTAACTTAACATAAACCAAGTGCCTCCATCTGCTGTCATTGGTCCAGTTGCCATGGGTTTTACTGGTGAATCAACGTCATAGGAGATGTAAGTGTTTCCATGGCAACTAGGGAGCATCTGGTTGTCCAAATATGTTATATCTAATGACCATGAAAAGTTGACGAACTATATTGTACGGCAGGATTAGCGGATCGGCAGATGTTAAACAGTTTCAGTCGAGGGTTTTGCTTGTTTGGGTCGTTATGGGTTAATATTACTTTTCACCTTAGTGGTTAAAACAGAGCAAGTGTGACATTTTTCCCCTCACCATTTTCCATCAGCTCTCAAAAGCCAAATATTAAATGTCACGCTGTTTTATCTAATGGAGGAGATGGAGGTCATATTCTTGTTAGGTATGACTGATGACAATTTTAAAATTTGCTCTGCCACATGCTTCAGAAATTCAGTCGGCCCTGGTAAAAATAAAAGAAAAAGAATCAATCACTCACAGCCATAAAGGAGCAACCACCACCGTCACACCATAGGATGTGTTTTATCAGCAATGTTGGGAGAAACGTGTTACAAAAGTAATGAGTAATGTATTATAAAAGTTTTATAATAATCAGTCTTCAGTCACTTTTCCCCTATTTATGATGTAATTATATATTTTTTATGATGTAAATACTCATGTGTGTTTCTGATATTTAATTATTTTTTTTTTTGTATTTTTAAAAGAATTTTTACATTTTTAAATAATTCTTAAAAGTATTTTTGTAACACTTTATTATACCGACACGCAATTCACTATGTATTAACCATTTATTACCCATTTATAAATGGGTTGTTTATCATGTATTAACCATTTGTAAAGGTTCATACTAGTGTCTTCCAAAGATAAATGTAAAATTAGATGATTTTTAATCAACAGGTGCAGTGTTTGTATATCTGCTTTACAGTTAAATAAAGAAACAGTTGTAAACACTGCACCTGTTGGTTAAAAATCATCTATTTTTAGATTTACACTAGTATGAACTTTTACAAGACATTAACAAATGGTTAATACATAATGAACAACATTTATAAATAGGTAATAAATGGTTAATACATAGTGTATTGTGTGTAGGTATTTTGAAGTGTTACCATTTTTTTTTTACTTTTAAAAAATATGTTTTATATTTTTTAAATAGTATACATTTTTAATAGTATTTTATATATATTTAAATGTAGTTTTAGTGTATGTATATTTTACTTTTTTTTTAATTAGTTAATTGTCTGCCCCACTAGTATAATTTAAGACTCCACCCCCTTTTGACACCCATAGGTGCCTATTTCACCTATGGTTAGTTTCTGTGTATGACCTGATGAACGCCCTTGACTTCAACGTCTAGGTTGATGTGTTTTTAGCTTTTATATTGTTTTATTAAATACATTGTTGATGTATATTTTTGAAATACTACTACTATTAATAATAATAATAATAATAATAATAATAATAATAATAATAATAATAATAATAATAATAATAATAAGAATAAGAATAATAAGAATAAGAATTATTATTATTATTATTATTATTATTATTATTATTATTATTATTATTATTATTATTATTATTATTATTATTATTATTATTATTATTCTGTGAAAAGATACATTTCCAGTCAGAAGTATATTATTATTATTTCACTGTTCATTTTTCTTGGTGGCATCAGTGAAAAGTTAGATTTAGTGATGTCATTAGTGAGCACACAAAAACAAAAATAAAGAAAAAGTGTGTTAGTTGTGTGGTTAGAAAAACATCATTATATGTAATATAAACTCCAACACTGAACTGTGGGCAATAAAGTTGCCAGAAGGATGTAGTATGTAGTCGTGTCTCTTTGAAGGTGCAACACCATTATTTCTTTCTTATTGGACACTGGAAATGAAATGAAACATTGCAAGAAGACTCTTACAAAACCAGCACCAAATTGGATCTGCTCGTCTTGGAACAACCATGAAACAATCAGAATTCTCTAGCTAATGTTGTTACCATCTAAGGTTTGTTTTGGCTTGGATTTGTTTCCTTGTTTTTTGGGGGGGGGGTTGTTTTTTTTTTTGCAACACTTTAGCAGCAAAATAAGTGTATGAATTCATACCAAAGTTAATGTATATATTGCCAGTGACCCAGAATGATTACAATTTGAGTGCGGTTTATTTTGCCTGGAACCACTTGTTTCTTTTTATTAAGCTTCAGGACAGTGATTTTTATATTTTTATATTTATGATGCACCGTTTATAACAAGAGTCTATATGCAGCTCAAAAGTAATACTGACAAACACTACTACTACTACAACTAGTAGTGGTACAACTAGTACAAGTAGTACTACTATTACTACCACTACTACTACCACTACCACTACTACTACCACTACTACTACTACTACTACTACTACCACTACTAGTACCACTAATAGTACTACTACTATTACTACTACTACTATTTCTACTAGTACCACTACTACTACTACTACTACTGGTACTAATACTACTACTACTACTACTACTAGTACCACTACTACTACTACTACTACTACTACTACCACTACTACTACTACTACTACTACTACTAGTACCACTACTACTACTACTACTACTACTAGTACCACTACTCTACTAGTACTACTACTACTACTACTACTAGTACTCGTACTACTACTACTACTACTACTACTACTACTACTACTATTACTAGTACCACTACTCTACTAGTACTACTACTACTACTACTACTACTAGTACTCGTACAGTTCAGATCTGTACATTAATTGTAGTGTTTCTATTACAATGAAAGCGTACTAGTACCATAGTAACCGGTACTATTTTGGTCACCCTCTGCTTGGGGTGCCAGGCGTACTGTACCGTTCCCATTTGGGAGGAGCCAAGCTCTGCCGGACAGTGATTGGTTGAGGAAAAGCATCTTCATGCATTTTAAGAATTTTAAGAACAACCAAGTGCACCAGTTTTAAAGTCACAAAGAAAAATAAGATGTCTGTAAATGGAGTTTGGAGTAGTGAAGAGATACACATTTTATTGCCCATTATTGTGGGAGGAGGCGGTGCAGTGGGACGGGGCTGTTTGCAATGAAAAAGTGTCGAGCGGTGCACCTCATACAACGATGTGATAACGCTTCACGCCTCCTTCTGAATGTCTACCTAGACCAGGGGTGTCACACTCCAGTTATGGAGGGCCACTGTCCTGCATGTTTTAGATATTTCCCTCTTACATATAATTTATAAATAACATGGAAAAATGTGCCTAAAAATAAAAAAAAAAAAATGAGAGAGAGAGAGAGAGAGACTTTGGCCATTTTTGTTTATTTCGTCACTTGTTTTTATTCTTGTTTTATCTTCTTTCTTTCTTTTTTTTTTTAACTGTAAAACTGCTAATGTTTCAGGACTTAAAGGGTTAAACTGAATCATGTAGAAGAGGGTAATACCTAAAACATGCAGGACACCGGCCCATGCTATCCAGAAGAGACCTGTACCGTACCCGCACCATCCCGTACAGCATAGTGAAAATGGGGCATTACTTTTAAATCACAGTACTGAATATCCTTAATGTTTTACAATTTGGAAGTAAACTGCACAACATTGATTATCATTCTGTGCCAGTGGTTGCACACTGAATGGAAAAAAAAAAAAAACATTGCTATTGTTTAATGCTAATGTTAATATAGAACTAATAAATGCTAAAGTTGTTTCTTTTAGTCACATTAAATAAACAGTACTCTGTAAAGCTCAGGTATCAAGAGGTTGAATCTGATGTATTATTTTCTTGCCGCTGCATTGGATCTTCATAATTTTCTATTTACATGTGCAATTAACCTCAGGTATTAGCTGTGGTATTTAGTGCTGGTATTATCAGCACTTTCACCCTCACTAGCATAAATCGCAGAGGAAGGTCAATTGGATGATCTGTGGGATGTCTTGCGTGCTGCTATTAACTTTCAGCAACAATAAATCTCTGAGCAGGAGGTGCTTACGGGTATTAAAAGTGAAATGGCTTTGTCAGCTAACTGTATATTTTAGGGGTCAGAATGCAACTCCAGATTCCAGGACACATGTATATTTAACTTGTATTTCTTAAGAGGAGGAGTACCCTAAAATGTAAGTGTAAGAGATGTTACAATGTTGTAGAAGTTACACAACGCAAAAAAACAAAAAAAGCTAAATGTGACAATAACAGATGTATAATTGATGGTATATGTTTGACATCTGCAACAATCTACAAACTAAGACAGTTCCATTTATATCATTATTTGTCTTTAGTCTCATACGTTTGCTCTAAAGTAAATGTATATTTTTAAGACCCCAGACTCTGGAGCCAAATCCATTAGTGGTGGAGTCCCTGTTGGTAATAAACTATTTTATAAGTTTAACCCACATGTTTTTCTGGCAGTTGTTTTTGTCATTCCTTTTTTTTTTTATGGAACACTGCATTCATTTGCAATAGTCTTTGTAGCTTTTTTTTTTTGGGGGGGGGGGGGGCTAAAAATGACCTTTTGGAAACATGGAAACAAGACCTAAAATTAGCTTCAGATTGTTTCTTAGTTGTTCCAAGGTTAGGAAATGCAACTTGGTGCCAGTTTTATGTGAGGTTTCCTACTTCATTTCTTGTGGTGAAAAGGTAAATTTAAAAAAATGAAACAAAACAAAACAAAAAAGTTTTCAGCAGCTACATTATGACCAATAATGAGCAGTAAAATTAAGTATATTAGAACAGAAAACAGAATAAAAAAAATATTATTATTATTATTATTATTATTATTATTATTATTATTATTATTATTATTATTATTATTATTATTATTATTATTATTATTATTATTATTATTATTGTCGTTGTCGTTGTCGTTGTCATTGTTATTGTTATTGTTATTATTATTATTATTTACACACATATATACAGTGCTGGGTAAGTTACTTTGAAAAAGTCATTAATTACAAATACTAGTTACTTCCCCCAAAAAAGTAATTGCGTTACTAACTGCGTTACTCCTTCTAGCAAAGTAATTAGTTCCCAGGAAATTTATTTTTGTGTTACTTTTTTTTTGTTTTTGCTTAAAAATGTCAAACAAACAGAACAGTTAAACAGGGTATCCATCCTTGTTCTATGATGTTACTTTGGATGTGATTTAAGATGCTTCCTCAATTAATCTATGTGGTACGCCTTGTTTTCTCAAAACGTAAACTAAACACAAAGCTAGAACTTCTATAGCAGCTCAACTGGGACAGTATGTTTCCACCATATATATATATGGTGGAAATATATATATATATATATATATATATATATATATATATATATATATATATATAAAACACAACTCATCCACCACACTTTTGGGTTTCATGGTATATAGTTGTAGAGTATATGCCATCGATATTGTCTGTTTCTCACTAAAGTAAGGAACAATTGGAAAAAAACAAACAAAAAAAAACAGCTATGATGAGTGTTTTATCTTCCTGCTGTGGAGCATTGTAGTAAGTCTGTCAATAGCACATGTCTCTTGTCTATCCCTTTTATTCTGTGATGTCTCTGCTTTGTTTTCTGTCCTTTTCTGTGTTCGCTGGTTTTGTCGACGGTGTGGTAGGTGTTCTTTTACAACAATGGATCAGCTCATACTGACACAGAACCCAAGCAGATAGATGTTTGAAAATACATGTAGTATAAGGCTGCGAAGTCCAAACTATGTTACCCCAAGAAAATCAAAAGATAATAGAGAAGGAGGAGGAGGAGGAGGAGGAGGAGGAGGAGGGCCAGGGGGAACAAGTGGACTCCCATAGGTAGATATGAACAGATTTAAAAGACTGTGGGATAGTGATGTAAAGTCATACTGGGACACTTGTTAACTGTGCACGACTTGCAAGCCAAGTGCAGTGAATTATTTGGGATGTTTAGCTCCCAGAGCTCTCCTGGCCTAGTTTTATGGGAGAGAGCTTTAACTAAGAGTCGGTCGTGTTGAGTTTATATTTCCAGCTTATCTCAGAGCAAGACTAAATGGAGCCTTGAGCTTTAAATTCAGATGATAATGAAGACAGAAAGTGGGCCTGACTGTGGAGAGGCTTTAGTTTATGTTAGCTGCACATATAGTACGTACAAGTGGCAATAGTAAAATGCAGATCCTTAAAGACGTGTTAAAGCGGAGTGAAGCCTTTTTTGTTAATCAGTCAATCTATTTATTTATTTATTTACTCATCTATACTCAGATATTGATACTTTTTTCTCTTATTTTTCTTCTCTTATTTTTACACTCATTTAGTTCTATGTGCCATTTTTAAGTGAACTTTGTGGTTATGTTAATTCCCTGGTTAATTATTATTTATTTATTAATAATCATCATAGTTGTACTTTTGTACTTTATAAATCCTCTCTGCATTCATCGTACACATGCTAATCAGATGATTTGAGTCCTTGATTTGTATTTTTAGCAGTATTATTACTGTAAAACTAGGAGCATAATTGTAGTATGTATCCATCCATCTGACTTATTCTACTTTTAATAGAAGTGAATGCAGAGTTTCTGGAACTAAAAGAGATTATTGTCACAGAGGAGACAATACTACTGTGTGTACTTGACAATAGGCTGTTATTTTGCTTTTTAAATCTTACTGTTCAATGTTGTGGCTGGATGAAACCCAAAGTGGACACAATGTGGTTTTAATCTTTTATCACCAGAGCCTTAAAGCAAGGTTGTTTTCTGTGTTCTAAAAAGGAGGGCAATTCAATAAATCCATTGAAATAGACGAGGGTCTGCAACTGTCACACAGAGTCCAAGTTGTGTTACTCTTCTTTTACCTTTGTTTCCATTTTGAGAGAAAAAAAAAAAAAAAAAAGCAATAGAATAAATCCCTCGTGTCCAATCCATCTACTCATCTTGTGTCCTTGAGATCTTAGAGGTTTTTTTTTTTTTTTTTTTTCTCTCTTTTTCCTTTTTGGCTACAGCACAGATGCAGGAGGCAGATTAATTGTCTTCCTGTTCTAAGTTCTCGTGATATAAGGGCCAAGAGGCTTTCAGAGTGACTGGCACAAAAACTCCCACAGCTCTACAACAAACAGTCTGACCTCAAGATCAAATCACTGCTTCGCTTTTTCACTGTGCTCTGTAAAAAAACAAAAAAAAACAAAAAAACAAGGTGAAAAGCCGAAACGAGGTCTTTTGTTTGAGGTTCTTTTTGTGGGATGGAAATAATGTAAACACGCTTTTGTAGCTCTGAACCAATGTCCTTTGAGATCATACAACAAGAAACATTTCACAGGCAATAAAGGTGATGTTATTGTGAAGTAAGTTGCAGGAAACTGGCTGTTTTATATTTATTTCTTCAGGGCTCTTCATAGACTTATTTGTACTATTCATTCATTATGTATGTATGTTTCATTGCTCGTACAAGAGAATGTGGCTCATTTTTTTTTTTTTTTTTTTGGATCTTAAAAAAACATTTCCATTACAATAATATATAAAAATATATGAAGTTAAAGCAGTGTTTGACTGGATTTTAGCATTCACCATTACTTTCCCAAGTGGAAAATCCAGTTGAAAACCAGTAGGAAACCATTTGGAAACCAATAGAGTTCAGCTGGCTGTTATACTATGGAAATTGAAACACTATGTAACTCAATATTCACTGGTCAAAGTCACTTTGAACGTTTAAAAACATTAAAAAGTTCAAACTCATTTAAGTTACATTAACAAAGAATAACATGAACAAGTAGACTTTGGATGACGATTTCCACAAATGGTGGGTCTTCAAACACACACAAACACACACACACACACACACACACACACACACACACACACACACACACAGTTAAAGCTACTGGTTTAAACTGAACCGAACTGGTGAGGAGTCTTAATCCAGTAGCTCTAATGGTTCTACTGGATCTCAACCGTTGTCAAATGGTATTCTAACTGGACCTACCAGTAGAAACTCCAGTACAGACCAATAGAGACCAGTTCGGACCAGTTCATACTAGTAGAATTCCTATTAAATTTTCAACTGCATTTTACACTAGGGTTTACTCTATAGCAGTGTTTTTTTAACCATGGGGTTGCTTGGAATTTAAATGGACTGGCCTGAAATTTTGAGTAAAAAGCAACAAAAAAAACCCCCAAAACAATCCAAGACAATCACAATCCATAAAAGACAAACTATGATACTGTTTATCTGTCAAATGTTCATTGTTGTCATTTTCAGATGCTGCAGCTCTTTCATAATTATAGTTTGTTTGTCTGTCTGTCAACAGGATTACGCTGAATCCTAGTTCTGAATGGATTTTGATGAAACTTTTAGGAATGATAGATAATGGGTTAAGGAAGAATCCATAAGGTTTTGAGCAATGAAGGTCAAATGTCAAGGTCACACTAAAGGTCAACAGCAAAAACACATCAGCGGTAATATCTCAGGATTCAGATAAGATAGAATCCGGTGTTTTGTTTTTTTTTGTTGTTTTTCTCACCTTCAGACATCAGATGGGTCAACACCTATGGCTCCATCACGTCACATTTTTGACGTCATGTGACACCATATTAAGCCTTGGTGGAGGTCTGCTGTCTCTGACTGCCTTGTTCATATTTTGAGTTGTTGTTCAGTATTAATTATCATTATTATCAAATACAAACTGGACTGACCAAGGAAAATACAATTCTCTTTGTGTAGTAATAATCTACACCAGGCTTTTCTACCTTTGTCTAATAATATACATACATTATATAGACTCAATGTCAAGTAAAATGATCATTTATTTGCAAACTATTACATATATGATCAAAATCAAATAAAATGTGATCATAAAAAGTTGGAAACCACTGCTTTACAGAATATTGTAAATGACATGATCTGAAAGAACATGTGCTTTCTGTTTCCACCCCTTGACTTAATCCATGCTATACAAACTACACTGTGATGCACATTTTGACTAATGACAGATGTTTTTAGACATCCCTGACACATGGTTGATAGCTATAATTACTGAGTCTGAGAGTAATCTGTAATCTGAGGGGGCTGAGACTCCACCAGACACCACCTGGTGATGAGTGACTGCTCTATTCAGTGTCTTGACACAGAATCTTGGGAAATGCAAGTTCACTTTCCCATAATAAATTAGTCACATAGCAAAATGTGAAATGGCTATGTATCAGTCTCACAATTAGGGCCTGAAAATTGTCAAATGTTCTTAAAAAAAAAATCTGTTCTTTATCAATGGTCTGAATCTGAACCATGTGATTTTCAAGATTCAGACTGAGACAACAAAGAACATGAACCAGCAACCAACAGAAGTTTATTAATGTAGTATATTTACAGAAAAGAGAAGTCATAGAGTATGTCACAAAAGAAAATAAAAATACACGATACAAAGTACAATGACACATGTAGTAGCCCTCAGAATCTCAAAACGCTTGGAGTCAATGTGGTTGTCAACAATAACAATTCTGATAAAATATTAAGTCCATATACAAAAGCATAATTCAGTCATTATTTGTGGGTTATACATTTAAAATCAACACTTACACACATCAACAGTCCGACAAATTAACATTTCATAGTTGTAAACCTTCACTAAAACATGAACAGTACACGCCTCGCTCCACTTTCCAAGGGTGCAAAGCTAGCTGTCCATACGATAAGCAGTAGTAATCTACACAAGTCCATATGATAAGGAGTCCATACGAGAGTTCTTCTTGAAGACACACAACCTTGTCAAACCATACAGTTTCTAAAAAGCCACCTCACACGGGTAGAAATAATACCACCAGTATGTGCTGGTCAATGTGCATATTGTGCAAAAAAAAAACAATACAGTCAAGAAATACCAATCTAGGAGGCGGCCATATTGGTACACTCATCTGTGCATGGGTGCATCCTTGGTGGTTTCAAAATAAAAGTTCAACACCTTAAGCGGTCACTTACAAACCATGACAAACATTTCTCAAATTTTTTGTGTAATAAATAAAAATAAATAAATAAATTTGTTAGTTTCTGCATAAAAGTGTATCATGCTAACATTTCTATTGATAAATGTATATTTTATTTTGATAATATTCATTCAGTGACTATACATAACCTTGCTCGTTGTTGCGAAGGTTTTTCAGATGTCGCCATAATAATGTGAAATTACAATGTGAGTCAGTTACTAAGGACGCTGATGTCACCTAGCGTAGCTGTTAGGACATGTTTCCACATAGGATTTTCTTGTGATCTTGCTTTCTGGATACATTACACCTGAGGTTGCTGATCAAATGGTAAATGGACTGTACTTATATGACATATTTTATACATTAGTTGGTGCCCAAAGCCCTTTACAATTCCTCACATTCACCCATTCACACACACACACTCATACACTGCCTATCCTACTGGGAGCAACTTAGGGTTCAATGTCTTGCCCAAGGACACTTCGACATGTGGACAGCCAGAGGTGAGACATGAACCACCAACCCTTTGATCATTGGACGACCATCTCTACCAACTGAGCCACAGCCGCTCAAACACATTATTCAGAGAAACTAATGTTGGCAAAGTGATGAGTTATGATCCACTGTGTTTTATTTTGAAAATCAGGATCCAATATACATTTAACTTCCTATGTGTTGCGGTTTCATTGATGGGGTTTGATGTTTTTCTTTTTGTTACCAGTTTTCAAAGGTACGTGTTTGTATTTGTCAGTTTGAACCAAGAAAAAAAATCTTGAAATTTCCCTGTTGGACACTTCAACTAGAACACTCCCTATTGTAGGATTTATTACTTCAAAAAGTCAAAAGAAATTCAGCAAGAGTGATCTAACAACTCGTTATGGTTGCTCTGCGCTCAGTGGTCGTGAAAGCAGCAGTAAAATACTGCTAATTGGTACATCTATCTGTAGTCCCATCCACACTACAGCAGCTTTAAAGTCAGGTTACGTCACATCCATAAGGAGAATCTACAGATAATCTACCTTCTAATCTCATACATGCACACACTACAGGACAAGATATTAAGATGTTTGTGTCTGACAAAACACACATGGTCTTATGCAGCCACAGATGTAAACACTCACTCACTATATGAAGGCTTTAAAGCAGGGGTCTCAAACTCATGTTCTTTCAGGGCCACATTCACTCCCATTTAATCTCAAGTGGGCCGCACCAGTTAAAAAAAAATAGCTCAATAAACTATAAATAATGACAACTCCAAATATTTGTTTGATTTAGTGGCAAAAACTTAAATTTACTTAGAAAAATGAATGTAATGTTAATATTATGCCTCATTTTATCATTTCTAAATGTGCATTATGGATCTACAAAAACACTTCAAATCAAACAGGTAGTAAACAGTCAAAATTGTGCTCAATTTTCATTAGACATTTTTGTAATTGTAAAAGGATAGCTTGTAAATGTAAATATTTTAATTATTTAATGTAATTTTTTTTATACTAAAATGAAGACAAAAATGTGGAAACATTTTTTTTTTTTTTGTCGTAATGGAGTATTTATAATTTATCGATTAAATGTATCAAACCAAAAAGAAAATCTAGAGTAATTATTTTTCTGTAGGTTTGTTATAGCCTACTTTACTGTAGATCATATGTATGTGGGACCTGAACTAAAATGAGTTCTACAGCTCTAAACTGGAATTTTTGCACTTTGTAAATTCATCCCAGGGACCGCATTGGAACCTTCAGCGGACCACATTTGGCCCCCGGGCCGCATGTTTGAGACCCCTGCATTAAAGTGAACCTGAACACATCACAGGGATAAAATAGTCTGTGGAAGCTGTGGTTAACATTCAAGAGCTGGAGGTGAGAGTTTTACTGTCAGGGTCAATATCCATCAAACCTGTGGTACGAGCTGCAGCGCCCATGTGAGTCACCTGGTCAAGTACCAACCACAAAGTCCCAGACCAGGTTAGATTCTGGCCTGGAGTCATTTGCTCTATCCCACTCCTATCCTCTGTTTCCACTCGATCCACTTCAAAAGGCACAGACACTTGAAAATGAATGCCCACCCCCCCCAACAAGTACCAAGCTAGCTAACACGTTAGCATCTTGAGTGGATTAAATGTTGACCCTGTGTTTCCACTAGTCCAGTCTAGTCCGTCTCAGTGATTTTTGACTCCATCATCTGGACCTTCAGTTGTAATCATCAGCAGGTTCTTATACAAAGTCAGGAATAAATACACACGCGGCTGCTTTTAACCTTTAAAGACCCACTGGTTTTCATATGAATGTGTGCCACTATTTAACCATGAATGTATTTTTCACCATTCACACTATTGTTATTTTTTCCTTTTTATTTTATTTACAATGTATTATTAATACCTTATGTAAATGATTAATACAACTTTAAATAGACAAATAAAAGTGTCTTATCTTAGACTAATTCTATTGTTTTTGGTTTGTTTTGTCTGTTTGTCTTTAAGCAGCTTTATGCAAAAACTACTGGACCAATTTACATGACATTTTCAGGAAAGGTGCAAAGTGATCCACAATGGATCCCATTAAATTTTAGTGAATGTAGGTCAAAGGTCATAGTCACTAAAAATGTGTTTTCGCAGTAACAAGGGATAAGGCAAATCAAGTAAAATATGTGCAAGTGGGTGGGGTGCTGTGCCTGGAACCACTGGTTGTTATATTTGATGTTGAAGTCTTATATCATATCATATCATGTCTTGTTTGGTCTTATCTCAAAACCTCAGTCCTACTTTTGTGCCAATTCCCAAAGAAATGTTTCTCTATCTTTAACATTTCTTCAATGATTAATCACCATTTATTACTATGAATCCCTTCATATTTTTCAGTGATAATCTTGTGTGTTATTCTTGATCATTCACCGATCATGTAGATATTAATAAAAGCTCAGATTAAAATCAGAAAGAGAAAACTGATGAAAAAGTAACTTTTTCAACAAATACATCAATGTAAATGAAAAGAAAAGTGTCTCTGTCCACTGTCATATGTCAAAGTTCACCGGTTTTACTAGTGAATAAGTGTTGTAGAAGATTAGGGTGTTTCCATGGTAACGACTGTATAAAGCCTCTGAACAAATAGGTCATATCTGATGACTATAAAACATGTATTGATATAATAAATGAGTCAACAGGTATTAAATATTTCAGATCAGTAGATGCTTTTGGTTGGTAGTTTCTGTTTGGGTCATTACAGGTTAAATAAGATACATACCGCCCCCTCAAAAAACAAACAAACAAACAAACAAACAAAAAAAGAACAAATGATCCTTTAAATTCATGTACGAGCAGGTCAATCTGCAAATAGAATCGACCAGGATTAGTTGATTTCTTTTTTCACTTTTTCACATTACATATCTAATTTAAAATCATCCATTTGTATTTATCCTGATGACGAGGATGACAACCAAAAGGTGAAACACTGATCTAAATAAAGTTGTTCTATACTGGACCAGTGCTGGTGAATCCTTGACCTCTTGCAGGTTTTTTTTTGTTTTTTTTTTTTGCTTTTCTGTGCACCTTTTGAAAACAGTTCAAGAGAGTTAGACTGGATCTTTTATACTGCTCTTATTACCAGATAATCTGGACTGATCTGAAGGGCTTACCAGCCTCAGATCGATTGTTGGGAAGGACAAATCAAGCCCTAAAGCCGACCGATTATCATCTAGTATGTCTCATTAAGTCAGTTACACCCATAGCGCTGTGTAACTACTATCAGTGAACATGTGCATAATGTGGCTTAATGCTCTGATATCAGCTGTTGAGGCTAACAGTGGCTAACCTGACTACACAAGCTATTGCTAATGGTTTTCCAACTGCACTGGAGTATGATAAACCCTAAAGTGATGTCATTTCCAGCTCTGATGTCTAATATTCAAGGCCCAACTGAACACAGCATGTGGTAAATATATGCAGTTTGCTGTTGTGGAAATTTTTCTTTTCTACTAGTGAATAATGAAATGGAAATTTCTGCGGCCCGACAAGGTTTTTATTTCTTTACAAAGAAAGGTCAGTCTGCAGATGAGTGGAGATTATGAAGACCCCCAGCTTCTGGTAGAACCCACCTGTATAGGTTAGATAATATTTCTCAGGTGACACCTACAGAGGTCTTCATATTCACATTTGTTTATTGTCAGTCAGGTGCACTGCAGAACAAAATTACAGTGCATTTGGCCACAATAAAAACAAGTGGATAAACACCATGTAGTAACTCATAATGTAATAAAAGTTAATAATGCAATAATTTAAATGTAATAAAAGTTCATCATGTAGTAATCTATGTGTAACGTAATACAATCATGAGCAGATAACATAATAATGTCTTTTTACATTATGAGCTGAGCTATATATCAACTCATCATGTAATAAAAGCTCATAATGTAACAATGGCTTATACTGTGACAAAGGTTAAAAATGGTAATAATGCAACTTTTGTTGCAGTATAAGCCGTTATTTTTACATTATGAGCTTTTATGAGTTTATATATATATATATATTTCATAATGTAATACGTTATTACATTATTACATTATGAACCATTATTATCTAATGAGTTGCTACACACCACAAAAAAATAAACGACACAATAATAATACGGTATGTATATATATATATATGAAACACACAATATGGATTTCTTATTCATTAGATTCACCAAACCACTAACCATTAGTGAAATACATTATTTTGCATTATTGTTATCCTTTGAAAATTGAAATCACAAATTCTGCTAGGGTCTGTCCACTTATGCGCACAAATGTATGATTATTTTCAAAGCATGCTGATAGAATAGACCCTGTTCTTTCATAGACATCTGAGCATGCTCAGTGCATCCCCTGCTGCCTGTGAAATAGGGGAGGTCAAACAAAGAGCACTGACTTAGACAGACTTGCTATAAAAATAGTCTTTTTTTTTCTCCCCCTTTTGGTTTCATGCTGTTGTTTGCAACTTTGACATGATTTTTCCGATTTTTTTTTCCACCGCTGTGTTTTTTCATGGTTTTTGTCGTGTAACTGTTTTTTTTTTTTAGTTCAACCAGGTGCCAAAAAGCAGAAAAAAGCCCCAGAACAAAAACAACTGGGATAAAATAGGAACGCCTGTTTGTTGTTCAGTGTGTTCCAGTTCACAGTTCATGGTCTACATCCTAAATCTCGTATTGGTATACATTTGGAGTGCCTTATTTTATTTGTCTTTTTCTGTTTTTCCACCTGTTTTGATGCTAAAACTTAATAAAACTAAATCATTGAAGAAAAAGAACACATTCACAGCTGAACTTTTACCTAGAATAAGGTCTGTAAGATTTTAATTGCTGAGACTTTCGCAGGAATAAGAATAAAAATAAGAACAATACTAATAAATAATATACAATAAGCAACACAATTAACAAAACCAGTCAAAATTATCAATAAAACAAAACAAAATAATCAGTAACATGAACAAAGTAAAACCCAAATAGAACAAAATTGAAGAAAAAAAACTAAAACTTGACAAAATGAAGAATAAAATAAAAAATAAATAAAGTAAAATAATAAAAAAATAATAATAAAAAAAAAATAATAAATCACGTGGAAACATTTGTAGACAATTAAATAAAAGAAAGAAAGTTTTGGAATTTGATTCTGATGGATAGATAGATAGATAGATAGATAGATAGATAGATAGATAGATAGATAGATAGATAGATAGATAGATAGATAGATAGATAGATAGATAGATAGATAGATAGATAGATAGATAGATAGATAGATAGATAGATAGATAGATAGATAGATAGATAGATAGATAGATAGATAGAAGGATCCATCATAACTATAGGATCAGTAAAGTAATCAACACTAGTAGATCAGTAGTTTTAGTTTTTTCTTTTTCTAAATCAGTTGCTTTTTGACTCGTTTTTCTCCATATGTCAGACTCAGTAAAAACACAGTAAAAAAAATAAAAATAAAAAGGAAACTAAACCTAAAAACTAAACCATTCCGAGTGTATCAGCAGTGACACACCGGAGCTTAAAGTGTTAAAAGGGTTAAAAACTCTTCTTATTCTTCTTCTCCTTGACTCTTTGCTCTTTGTTAAAGTGAGAAGCCGACTACTCCTAGCGTCTAAATAGCAAATTAAAGAGATGTTCGTCCCACTGTGAACCATGTCATTACCCCTGTGGCTGCATATGTGGGTCACTAACTGAAGCGCACAGCATATTAAATGCCAGGCGAAAAAAAAAAACAAAAAAAAAACATAGCCCATAGATGCTGTGGATAAGCCTTGTAATAGTGTATATAAAAAAAAAAAAGAACATTGTATTAGGTGTCACGGCCGCCCTTCCTTTACTCCAGAGATTTTTCAACAACAATACATGTCCTATGGCTGTTAAAAGGATTGGCCTCACGCCGCTCTCCACAATTGTGATCCGGCTCTGGGCCTCTCTGCAACAAATGAAAGAAGAAAAGATCTCCTGCTATGCACCCAAAGATGGTTTCTGTGTTTTTTTTTTCTTTCTTTCTGCCATAATCCTACAATTATATAATCCTTTCTTTTCTCATTTTTTTTTCTATCCCACTGGCTTTGACCTGATTTTTTTTTTTTTTTTTTTTTTTACTCCTCATCCCAAGAGGCTCAATTAAAGAGCATAAGGTCACAGCTTTTTTTTAAAGAGGATTGTCCTGGAATGCAAAAGTGCTGGAGCTCAAGGAATGTCCAAACATCAGCTAATTTAAAAAGTTGTTTAAAGAAACGATCTATATTAGGGCTATATGATATTAGAAAGAAACTGACATTGCGATTTTTTATTTTTTTTTAACCCGGCGATATGTATTGGGGTATGAAAAAAAAATAATCTTAAGAGTATATAACAGTGTCGATATAAATTGTCAAATGGATTAGTGGTCGATACAGAATATATGTTTCAGTGTCATCCTTTTTGTAACTGAAATAATGAAATAAAAAAATCAAAAATTACAAATTAAATATTTTTTATTATAAATAAATACAAAATAATTAATAAAAAATTCAAAAAAATTCTTAATAATACATTTTAAATACATTTTAAAAATACAAATAAATACAAGTAAATAAATAAATAAAAATAAAACAGAAAAATATATCATACTTCATAATTGATGTTGCCTTGGTTTTGGCTGATTTTCTCTTGTTTCTCTCTTATTTTTCAGTCTTGTTACCAGTGACTCACTCCAAACTGGTTCAGATTGATTGTGATGTGTTCAGTGTGTGTCAGGGACCCATAAAATTAGATGAGAAAATGTTAAACTCATTTGTTCATCTGCACTATTACGAACACGTACATTGCGATGTCGCTGCTAATTTAATTTTTTTCATTTGTCATGTTGACAGGAAGTTAAACATAGACTGTTTCATGGAGAAGAGGTGGGATGAAATATGCAAATGAAGCCATGTTTTCTTTTGTTTTTCATTTGACTTTTTTCAGAATCAGGAATTTGACTCCAGTTAGATAAATAGACAGATAGATAGATAGATATATAGATAGATAGATAGATAGATAGATAGATAGATAGATAGATAGATAGATAGACAGACAGACAGATAGATAGATAGACAGACAGACAGACAGACAGACAGACAGACAGACAGACAGACAGATAGACAGATAGATAGATAGATAGATAGATAGATAGATAGATAGATAGATAGATAGATAGATAGATAGACAGACAGACAGACAGACAGACAGACAGACAGACAGACAGACAGACAGACAGACAGATAGATAGATAGATAGATAGATAGATAGATAGATAGATAGATAGATAGATAGATAGATAGATAGATAGACAGATAGATAGATAGACAGACAGACAGACAGACAGACAGACAGACAGACAGACAGATAGATAGACAGACAGATAGATAGATAGATAGATAGATAGACAGATAGATAGATAGACAGACAGACAGACAGACAGACAGACAGACAGACAGACAGACAGACAGACAGATAGATAGACAGATAGATAGATAGATAGATAGACAGATAGATAGACAGATAGATAGATAGATAGATAGATAGATAGATAGATAGATAGATAGATAGATAGATAGATAGATAGATAGATAGATAGATAGATAGATAGATAGATAGATAGATAGATAGATAGATAGATAGATAGATAGATCGATGTAACCCTTGTTTCATTGTCTGAACCCACTTTATCCTCACTAGGGTCATGGGGGTCACTGTGGGTCTAATCCAGCTATAATGGGCGAAGGTGGGGTACACCCTGTATGAGTCTCCAGTTCATTGCAGGGCTGAACATATATAGACAAACAATCACTCTCACATTCACACCTATGGACAATTTAGATGAAATTGCATGTGTTTGGATAGTGGGAGGAAAGCAGAGTACCTGGAGAAAACCCACACAGACACGGGGAGAACATGCCAACGGTTGTCAGGCACCAGTGCTAACCACTGCATCACCGTGCCGCCCCATAAATTGAACTGAATTGAAAAACCTAGGTACTTCTAGCAACACGCACCAAACCCTTCACCTTTCTTCTCTCACATTCTCCTACCAAGGGACCATTTAAAACCACCAGCGTTTAGTATAACGTCCCCAGGGCTCTTCAGATGATGTAAAGTGCTGCCAGGTGCTCGTACATGATGGAGAACAGCAGCGGTGGGGAGGGGACGGTTTAAAAACTTGATTTAGTTGAGGATCGATGGCCCAAATGATGAAGCCCAGGGTATTTATTATTTAGTGGTCTGGTTTCAAGCTGGAATTGAAAGGTGATATAAATGTTTTATGGAGCAGTTGGGGGTCCTTAAGGGGTTCAGATCCGCTCAGAGCCAGAGGGAATTCTTACCAATTTTCAGTGTCATGCATCATTGTAATTACTATCTTGTGCGGTAAACAAAGCAGTGACATATATGATGAGAATGCACTTTTTTTTAAAAGAGTGTTGAGCAACCTGGTCAAACACAGACATGAACCCACATAGGCACAGTAGGGTACACAAAAAAATAAAAATAAAAAAGTCTACAGTATAAAAGTCACATTTAGCTTTGTTCTTATTTTAGGGCAGGGGTGTTAAACTCATTGTAGTTTAGGGACCACATTCAGACAGTAAAATTATAACATACTAATAAATACAATGTCAACTCCACACATTTTTTGTCCATATTTTACAGTGAAAAAAAGTTAAATGTTTACATCTACACATTATCATTTAAAACAATGTGAATAACACAAACAAACTGAAATACATAAACCATTGCTTTTTTTATGACTTGTTTCATTATGCATATGTGTGTTAAATTTATTGTATTTTTTTTTTTTTACTTTTTCTGTGATTAATAACAATTATTGGGTACATATGTAAGATATTTGTTGCTTGTATGAATTTTTTTTTGTTCTTTTTATTTTAACTTTAAAGTTTTAGACAAACTAAACTAAATATCTTTAGAAAAATAACTTCCATTTTAAAGTAATGTCTGTCTGTCTTAAAAACCCACCTCTTTAGACTGGCTTTTAACCAGTAGCACTGTGTCACTTTTATGCTAAACTGGTCTTTTTTTATCTTTTCATCTGTGTGTTATTGTTTTATTGTCTTTTACATTTTCACTTATATTTGCGTTGTTTTATTTTTGCTACTTGTGTTTTAGATTTAAAGCACTTTGGTTTTCTTTTATTTTGTTGTAAAGTGCTATATAAATCAAGTTTTGATTGATTGATTGATTGATTGTCATTTTAATGCAATTTAAATTTTTAGATTCTTATCACATTTTCAGGGAATGTTTCACCTGAACTAAATCAATTTATAATATATAATTCTTGCATTATTAATTAATCCCACAGGCAGCAATTTGGGCCGATTTGGGCCACATGTTTGTCACCCCTGTTTTAGGTTTTGTTTTATTGCATTTTTTTCATTTATTTTCTTCAGATACGTCACCAAAATACAGTGAATATGTGCACAGCCTTAATAGACGAATAAAAAACTGAACTAAACGTGTTCTAAAGGTTAAAATGACAATTTATTGTGACCTCTGACCACATAATAAGTCATCGTATAAACAGTTAGAAACATCTGAATAAAACTTGATAAATGGAAAAGTATCACCACTTAATTTAATACTGACTTTATATTATATTATCCATCATCTATTCCCTGTTAATACTCTCATTATAATAAGAAACATTCCCAAAACACTTGGAACTAGAAATAATGATACTGTGTAGCACTGGTAATGTAATACATTCTTCATTGCTCATATGTTAGAGCTTTAGAGGAACTTAGTTTTCATCACAGCTGCAGAAAATAGCTTCCTGTCATTTACAAACTTCAAGTCTTTATGTAAATCAGGTCTATGTTTTTCCTCCTCCAACAATCATCCACTCTCTGCTCCACCCCCATATTAGACACAGCAGACGAGAATTTTCCTCCCTTGCAATTATCTCCCAGAAGGCCTTGTGACTCGACCTAAAGGGGGCTGTGGTGAAGGTTAGACAGAAGAGCGGAGGGAGTGGCAGCCTCGCTTGTCGTCAGGGTTAAACGAAGGGCTGTGCAAATGGCGCCTATCGCCGTCCGTCACATTACAGTCACGAGTGGAGTGAAGGGTTGTCACCATTCGTATACTTTCCATTTCTGTCCCGTCCAATTCTCTATCCCATGGGCTCCATCATGGTGTTGGAGGAAATCATCTGTCTCCATAGCGACCATAGGCAAGTAACAAATCAGTAATGGGATCCTCCCCTCTTGAGAGCACACCCCAACCCTCCATTCAATATTACCTATTTGCTGTGTGACCAATAAAGGCTGCGACTGAAACAGTGGAACAGACACATCATGTATCATAATGTTAAGATCTTAAATACCAGACACACACACACACACACACACACACACTAGTGTGGAATGGGTGTAGAAAGGGAAACGATTTACATTGACTTCAGCCCCATTTACATATGTGGAGAGACAGCCTGGTAGCATTACTGAATAAAACATCTCAGATCACAATAAAGAGTAAATATATTATACAATACTGAACTATTTCATTCTCACTGGAATACTCTGTTGATTTTTATTACACATACACACACACACACACACACACACACACAGATATATATATATATAAGCTATACTGTGCAATATGTTTGATGTCCAGTCTGCTTAACATTCAGCTGGGATGTGTCGTTAATAACAGGCTAATCTACATAGCCGTCAGATACTAAAGGGTCTAAATAGGCACAGACAATTTAATTTATAGCCATCACACCAGTATTATTGGAGCATCCCATACTGCGTGGATCATATCTTTACTGTTTCAATTAGAACTAGCCAACATCTATCATAATATTGTGGATTTATTGGAGCAGTGTAATGGATATTTACATGTATGTTTATGCGAAAGTTGTGTCTGGAAAGGTTTTCCTAATAGGAACAGTCAGCTGATGTATTAAAAATACATGTCATGGCCAATTCATTAGGTATAAATAATACTAACGAGCTATACTTAGTAAAGCTGATAAGTATATTTGATCAAATTTACTGGAATGCTAATCTTAATAAAGTAGAATTAAGTTTACTGTAGACAACTATATTGATCTTAATATACTTAAGATATAACTTTACTATAAAATGTGTTATATTTGTTGTATCTTGGAGGGAAGGTGTAACACATAATTATGAAAATGATGCCTTCAAGGTTTTGTGACTGAGTTGTTATTATACATGTCTGAATGTGAATGTACCACTGTTGTAAAGGAAAAAAAAAACAATAATGTTTATCTATACCCTGATGAAAAAAGCAACATGAAATAAATAATCATGAATTTAACGTCAGTCAGTATAATGTAGAAGTGAGTGGGTCTGTGCTCCTGTTAATGTTTCCTTTAATATGTGAATACATGTCCTTTTAATGTGAAGTTCAACAAGATCTAGCTCTAGAAAAGTACATTTATAATGAATTTAAAGCCTCCTGCACCTTGTACAAGAGAACCCTCAAATTATTAACTTTAGCTTGTACAGCATTTAAAGTTACATAGAATGGAAGAAAAATAAAAACACTGAAAATAAACCACATCAGCAAATGCTTGCATTCACTCAATACATTTATTTATAATTATTGCCTTTTTTGGTCCAGTGTGGACATGAAACAGGTTTCATAAGTTGGTTGAACTCTGCAGACTCTGTTCCAATAATGCTGAAGACCATTAAGTTTCTTATTTTCCTTTTAGAAATTGAAGCTATTAACGTTAATGCACTTTTCAAAACAAATGTTACAAAGTAAACTCACATTTGGCACTCTTAAACAGTGGCAGATCCAGAAACAATGGAAAGGGTGGGTAGGAGGGTTAGGATCGGAGAGATGAAGGGGGGTCAAAAGGCCAAAGTGAAGCAAAATTAACATTAGAAATGTTTCATATATATATATATATATATATATATATATATATATATATATATATATATATATATATATATATATATATATATATATATATTTATATATATATATATATATATATATATATATATTTATATATATATATATATATATATATATATTTATATATATATATATATATATATATATATATATATATATATATATATATATATATATATATATATATATATATATATATATATAAATATGAAATTGTATTTTTTTAATGATCATACATTAATAAAATGGTGGCACAGTGGTGCAGTCGTTAGCACTCGTGCCTCACAGCAAGACCCTGGTTTGATTCCCACACCAGACCTTTATGTGTGGAGTTTGCATGTTCTCCCACCATCCAAAAACATGCACTGATGTATTAATTGCTTAAAGTTGTCATTCGATATTACTGTGTTCTCCATTGTTATTGAATACATTGTGTGTTGGTTGTATTTAAAAAAAAAACCTCCAGATTGTTTTGTTTCCAGCTCTCCCCTTTCCTTTTCTGTATGTGTTTACCTTTACCCAAGTAGCATCCAGCTAGGTTTCGTGCTGTCGCTTGTTCTGAAAACGTGCAGGGGAAAAAAATCAGGCTTTATTTCCAAAGAGAGCACATGAACCAGTTTGATCCACCGTATTCTCTTGTAGATGCTAATGCTAATGCTACTTCAAACTCGCTGCAATGAGGGACGGGCTTAACGTGGGTGACGCTAAAGTCCGTCTGACGTCAGATGGACCGGGTCTGGATCCCTCGTTCCTCTCGTTGTTTTCTGTGAATGCAGTATGCAGCCAGTGGAGGTGACAAACCACTTTCAAAGGCAGCATGTGTTGGTAAACAGATTTTCCATCAGATGGAAAAGTGTTTTTCAGTGGAATGACAGCTTTAATCTATATTGCCCATAGGTGTGAATGTGAGACTGAATGTTTGTCTATATATGTTCAGCCCTGAGATGAACTGGAGACTCATACAGGGTGTACCCCGTCTTCACCCATTGTAGCTGGATTAGGCCCCGAGTGACCCCTGTGACCCTAGTGAGGATAAAGTGGGCTCAGATGACGACGCAAGACACAAAATTAATACAGTTGACCCTCATCAAAGTGACCACATTTGGAACCAAACAATACATAGACTTTAATGAAGTTGGACTCAGTTATGGCATTGGATTCTACATTACAAACAAATAACTTCAAATTAGATACGACAGGATACAGTAGAGTTATAGACCACTGTTTGATTAATTGAGTCACTGGCTGTGTTCAAACATGTTTAATATTCAGTCCATGCAGTTAGTTCAGACTGAATAATAATACTTCACATACCTTCTTGTTTTTAAGCGTGATGAGATCTTTCGACTGGAAATGAGGAAAATACAGTTTAACCTTTAAGTGATGCGTCACTATTTATTGTAAAACCCTTTTTCATTTGAGTTTTTTTCTATGAAAAGCAGGTATTTTCCTTACTTTACATACATTCTTGTTTTTCATGCAGACCCAAATACTGTTTGAATGTACAATTGTGTCTTCATGATTAGACTTTAATCCATACAAAGGACATAAGCCAGTTTTTTATTTTATTTTATTTATATAATATGCTCTATATGACTGCCATTTCAATTTGTTGCTCTATTGAAATACATTCTTTTGTTTGAAGGGAATGTATGATGATGATGATGATGATGATGATGATGATGATGATGATGATGATGATGATGATGATGATTATTATTATTATTATTATTATTATTATTATTATTATTATTATTATTATTATTATTATTATTATTATTATTATTATTATTATTATTATTATTATTATTATTATTATTATTATTATGTATAATCCTCAACAATAGCAGGCAGACAGACAGTGGTGCTTAAGAGTTCAAATCCCAGTGAAAACCTCTTCTATTATGTTCTTAATGTTATTAACATGTTCAAACCACTGCGAGGGCGTCTGTTGGTAAATCCACCCCTGTTAAGAACATATTTTTAGTCCAATGGCTTAAAAGCTTCAATGGACTGTTGGAATCAATTTTCGTCCATCTGTTTTTTTGTTTTGTTTTTTTCTCCAAGAATCTTCTTCTCCAGAATGACATATTTGTTGTGGAAGATCTTTGGGATAAAGTCGACCAAGTTTGTTCAAAGTGTTAGGAAATATTTGTCTCCATTGGTTTATCATGGGGCACATGTCAAAGTGTTATAATTTGAAAACAGTTTGAAGATATTAGCATAATTACAATTGGCAATGGATACAAAGTCACATATGGGCTTTCATTTTGTGTCATGACCTTTGACCTTGAAGGGCATTGAAAGGTCAAAGTCAGACCTTTTTTTTTTTTTGCTATCCAGTTAAAAACAGTTCCAAGCAAGAAGGAAAGAAACACGTAAAAACCCAAGAAGTTGTACAAGAAGTCCAAAGTCTAAACGTAAAATGTTCTATATGATAAAATATACTCCTATCAGGACTTGAAAAATTACTTAAAATGATCTGGACTCGTCAAACAGATATCAATTACTGTCCCTGAAAATATTGTTGGAGTCCAAGACTGTTGTAAAAGAAAAAAAAAGAAAAAAATATATGTATTTTTTTTTGTTTGTTTGTTTGTTTGTTTGTTTGTTTGATTGCTGTTGTTTACTTTGTCTCATCATTTACTTTATTTATTCATGTTGTGTTGCTTTCAAGAATGCATGTATGTACGCATGTATTTATTTATTTTATTTTTTTACATTCTTGGCATGTGTGTATGTGCATGTGAAGGTGATAAGCAAGGTTAACTGATTAAAGGGACATGATTTTTCATATATTATGTTGATAGGAAGTGAAACAGTGAAGTGTTTTTGGGATAAATAAATTCTTTCTCCCACTCCTTTTTGAATATGCAAATATCAAGTCATATTTTGTTTTCATATGTAAGTTTTTGTTTCTTGTTTGTTTTATTACCTCCACCAAGGAGGTATTAAATTCGGGTTTGTTTGTTTGTTTGTGTGTTTGTTTGTTTATCTGTCTGTCAGCAGGATTAAGCAAAACATTTTGGTGATACTTTCAGGAATGACAGATAATGGGCCAAGGGAGAATTTCAAGGAAATTTCAAGGAAATTTTCAGCAATGAAGGTCAAAGGTCAAGATCACACTCAAGGTCAACAGCTAAAACACATCAATGGTAATGTCTCAGGATTCAGACAAGATAGAATCAGGCAGGTTTTTTTTTTTTTTTTTCAGATGGGCCAACAACTATGGCTCGATCACGTCACATTTTAACATCATATGACACCATATAAAGCCTTGCCGAAGCTTGTTTTGTTATTTGTTTCATTAACAAGAACTAAATAGGATTAATGGGTTTTGTTGCATATTCAAACTAAACTAAACCAAACTCAATATTCTGGAAAGGAAACATCTCTTCAGTCTCAAAACTCTAAAATAATGAATCATTTGATTTTGCCATGATGTATGTGACATAATTAAAGGCAAAACTGTATCTAACTAATGTTTATTTTTAGAACACTGTGATGTATGGGATGTCGTTATCAGACATTATCCAAGATAACTTTATCCCTCCAAAACAATGGTAACACTTGGGAAAAGTTTTTTTCCCACTAATAATGTGCACATGCTGGAGCATTTAAGGTGCAGGCAGATGAGAAAGCTGACAGCGAGCCTCTGATCATGCGCTCTGTAGGCAAACCTGCTGTCACTGCAGGTTTGGTCCCAGTGTGTGTAATGATGGTCCTGGCTGCACAGCTCTGCATCTGCTGGTGCTGAAGCTGTGACAAGTGTCTGGAGGAGCACAGTGTACACACAAACTGGGTTAGTGCTTAACTCACACTAAAAGCTAGCAGGCTTAGCGGTGACAGGGTTATAAAAGCATGGCCGTGTAGAAGTCATTAGGGTTTTCATAATGGCATCAGAACAAGGCTAAGTACAGTCGTCTCCTTTAGAAAGAGGAGAAAAAAAGAAGCAGAAGAGTTTAGATCGCATCTTAAACTGAAGATAGAAGAAGCACAATCTGTTTCAGGGACTTTTCCACCTGCCAATAATGCTGTCTGATCTGCACAGATACCCTCTTTAATAGATCCAGGCATAATTTACTGTAGCTTCTCATGTACCCAGAAAATAATTTTAACAAATACTATTGAACTACAAGAGAAATTGCTTTGTTATAATACATGTAACACATTTTTACACAGTTTAACCACTATAAATAAGCATTGATCAAGTTACGATGCATTGTTTCAGTATATGTATTTGTTTGAAACATAATAATAATATAAATGTTCTTCCTAATGTAACTTTTAGAAAATGATCAAAGACTTTCTTGGAAAAAGTGTGGTGCAGCAGCCATGTTGAAAAGAGCAAAAAAAATAAGTCCTTCCACTGGCTACACCAGAAATCACATATCAGGCTATAAATAACCCGTTTTTAATGAAAGTACTGATCTTGTTGATTAGATAAAGCTGACGTACTATGATACGAATGGTTTTAAAGGGTTAAGATTAGAATGAGTTCCTGTCAGTGAATGCATCATCTCCACATGCAGGGATTATAGTCAAGATAATAATAAAAAAAAAAAAAAAAAAAACTGTTACAAAATATGTGATGGAAGCGGGAGGATTATAAAGGATTGTATTCGATTCTACTGTAAGATTCAATCACAGACTGATGGATCTGAAGCTGAAGGTCACAAAGCCGCTTCATCTTCTTCCTTTTGTGACGTTACACCATAAGAATAATCAGACTGTGTTTATGTAATAGCTAAAGTTTCATCTGTGTGCTGTGACGTAGTAGAGCTGGAGTCACTCTGACGATGATGATGATGATGATGTTGCTGCAACCTGAGACATGGAGTTGGGAGTATAGTAATCAGTGTTTTGGCAGTTTTAATCACAAACGTTTCCTGCCAAGCTCTTAAGCTCATGGCAGTATTAAGAAGTGGATTCACTCCATTCACTTATTTCAGGGACTATTAATACACACGGTCTTTTTTTTTTTTTTTTTTTTTTTTTAGCTCATTCCAGACCGTCTCCTCTCGCTGCCTGAATATTTCACTAATCTGTCCAGCGTCTCACTAACTCCTCCCCTGAGCACCAACATGTCCGCCCATCTCTTCATACATCATGGTGATAGGCGTCCACTGCGACTCTTCAGACTTTTAACTCTCGGCAGGAGACTTTTCCAATTCCCCTCAGACTCTTGCGCAGGAACATTTAGTTCTGGCTTCATGCATATTTATCACTCACCGGTAGCATCGTCTTACTCTTTAGCGTCGTCTTTGTGAGGCATGAAATCAGACGCTCGTGTTTACATTTGAGAATATGCTTCGTCTGAGTTTCAGAGTTGCTGTTGTTTGACTCCTTCCCACAGTGGCACCCCACAGAGAAGGAAGCTATCTGTTTATGCAGAGACTTAAAGCACATGGACCCTAGGAAAATATTTAAGAGCACAAACTACAAAATATAGGAGCAGCACATGCAGACAATTAATGGTAGTGAAATGGTACAAATGTAATAGTCTATGGCAGTAAACTGATTTAGTGGATTCCTCTGATCTGTAGAACTAACTACAAAGGCATCATGGAGGATCATGTTTTTCATTTTACAAAACACAGGGAAGTGTTTTGTTTTTTTTTAACAAACATAACTTAAGTGTCTTTAATGTTAATCAATTTTGGACTAGTCCACCCATCCTTCCATCTATTCATCCATCCATCCATCCATGCATGCATGCATCCATCCATGTATGCATCCATCCATCCATGCATCCATGCATGCATGCATCCATCCATCCGTCCATGCATGCATGCATGCATCCATCCATCCATCCATCCATACATTCATCCATGCATGCATCCATCCATCCATCCATGCATGCATCCATCCATCCATCCACCCACCCATCCATGCATCCATCCATGGTGAGTTAGTACACTCTCAGAAAAGAAGGTACGAGCATTGGTACCCCTACAAAGCCTTGTCGCACCAGCAGTACCCTCAACGGTATATAATTGTACCTTTTAAAAAGGGCTTTCACTGTTTGACAACTAGTTTCTGCCTTTTACCGGGCTGAAAAGGTATATATCAGTAGCTTAAAGTCCAAATGTCAACCCTTGGGGGTACATTGGTGTTTGTTATACCTAAGTCTACAGATTTGTACTCCTACTGTACCTTCTTTTCTGAGAGTGAAGTGAAATGGTACAAATGTAATAGTCTGTGACTGTAACCTGATTTGGTGGATTCCTCTGTTCTGTAGAACTAGTTAAAAATACATCATGGAGGCTCTGGGTTCTGATTTTATGAAATACAGGGGATTTTATTCATTTATTTATTTAACAAAAGAGCTCTAAAGTGTAACCATTTTTGGAGCATGGGCTTCAGTCTCCCAGATGGACTCCAGTTTCATGAGTGACATCTTTGTTTTTACTTTAGAGCTGTTGTTTTAGTGACGACTGTGGCCTACTGTAGTAGTAGATACATGTATAGGAATATTAAATATCCTGTCATGCAGTATACTTGTACTCCTACTGACAGGTGTTCCAGTTCCAGCACATCTGGGCCTGTATAGTTTATAATTCATGCTGTTGTTGTGCCTTGTCTGCTCAAGTCCAAGGTTTGCTAGAGTTTCCAAACTAGTTTTTCCAATAATTTCTGGGCCTAAATAAGGGGTGCAATGATACGTTAAATCTTAGCAACATCCATTTCTACAAAAAAAAAAAAAGAACCCCTGCTGATTCCTTATCCCAATTGACCTCATCTGAAGTTTGGTATTTTATTTGACAGGATGATCTGTCATTTTCTTTTGAAAAACAGCATGGTATATTCTTTTAAGAATCAACTAGTGCTCCAAGTTATAAAATTAAGGAGCACTGTTTCCAAAAATGCAACGGTATATTTGAAACAGGGAGCACCACTACCTTAAAAATAGGCTTTTTCAACTGATGGGTTTTGATCCAAAAATGAGGCAATTATTTTTGAAGTTGTGAAAGATGTGCAGTGGGCCAAGTATAATGCCCTGGAAACACCAACAGGTGACTGAAAAGTCACAAGTTTATATTGTCATTCAAAATGCTCATACTCAGATCTATCTATCTATGCTTCTATCCATCCATAACTTATCCACTTGCCCTTTTACCTACTGTTATGATGACATTATGCAGAGTCCGTATGCACATCAAATATTTCCCCTGTGTCTCACGGCCACAAATTCACATGAAAGTGTTGCAAGTGTGTGACTCTGTGTAGCGTCTTCTGATTCAGAGCAATGAGTGGGAGTAAGGAGGGAGTTGGCGGGAGGATGAATAAGTAAAAATTCCATGAAATGAATAAATGAATGAGTTGGTTTGTCTCACTGGGAGAACTTTCACACTGAGTTTGGCAGTCAGGGTCACACTTCAAAGATGGTTGTGAATGATACTAAAAGCTCAGAGTTGGGGTGATGCTGGGGTGGAGGGGGTAAAGAAAACTAACTAAAGCAGATAAAATTGATTTGAGTAATGTGGACATGTGTTTCTATTTGTCTGAATTCATATTACTTTGGGAAATATCCAAAAGTTTGCATCTTCCCTTTAGTTGGATGTGGATTTTGGGGGTGAAAGCACAGCAGCACCTTTGTGTTCACAGATAACTGATTTTTTTTATCTCATGAGTATCAGTAAACAGATATACTGTATGCATGGATATATCCAGCAGTTATATATGTGGGCATACAGTACATACATGCAATACAGGCATACTTTAAACTGGGTTTTTTTCCCCTCTATTATACAGAGGATTTTCTGCAAAATTGTCACATTGTCTAACTTGTTCACTGTTCACTGGACACCACCCCTTTTTTTGGGGGTGTCTCAGTGCATCGGGATGTTCACAAATTCTGAGACTGCCAACAGTTTGGTTCAGGTGAACTTTAGTAGCAAACATTTTAGGATATAGGTGTAATAAAACTCCTACTCCTTGAACAGGAGTAGGAGTGTAAAAACAAGTGTGTGTGTATGTGGGGGGGGGGTATCACTGGATATCACTGTGCTGCCTATAAGAGACATAGTAACTGTTGTGTAATATTGTTTGTTAAATAGGAGGAATTAGATATACTGCACAAAACCTTTGAAATGAAAGTGTTCAAATATACAGCTCCAATAGTGTACGTTACAGAAAAAAAACAAAAAAAAGTTCCATACTGTGAAAATCTACCAATATAAGTCAAATGATTTGCATTTCGAACTTTAAAAATGCATGTTAACAATACATATCATCCATATTAGAATACTTTTCTACTGGCGGCTGTATTCTGTATATAGAAAAGCTCAGCTAACATGCCTTGAATTTCAAGTTTAGTTTTGTTTTCTTTATTTCCAATTTAATTCACTGTGTTGATCATCTACAGGGTTTGTTCTTTAGGATAGAGTGTGTCATGTCTGTTTGTGAATGATGTGTCACAGTATCTATCAATCCTCCCTATATTTCAATACAACAACTTTGACCAGTGTGTTTTTTGTCAGTGTTTCTCTTTGTGACTAATATTTTAGTGCTGATTTAATCTTCAAACTCTGAAAGAGTGTGATATTTAGAATTTTAAATGGAATGATGCATATTCAAACATCTCCCTGTGGTCTACATAAATTGATAGTGCTATGCTTTGGGTCTGACATCTTCATTAATTCAACTCCAGGAGTTGTTGCCAGGGTGATGCATTAGTCCATTTTTTGAGTGGTATTAGATGTAACCTTGATATAAATCCACCTAGCCAACTGAATCTCTGATTTCTGATGGAGATAAAACAAAGCCTCATGACCCGTCTCGTCTGCCAGACTTTATCTCATCTGAATTGAGCTTTCCTGCTCACTAGTTGCATACTGAAAAATCTTCAGCCTAACCAATTTAAGTGCGCTGTAATAACCTGTTGACAAAGAACACCCGTCAGTCAGAGGAATTAAACCGGTGATCTTAAAAGACCAGGTGTTCCACATCATTTATTTTGCAGATACAGTACACCAGCATTTACAATTAGAGGAGGAACCTAGAGTTATTTGGGCTATGCAGTGGTTTTACTATTGTATTTGTTATGACACTGCTTATATCTTTGAGCTCTGCATAATACAGTAATACCTACGTATCTGAATGTCTACAGACGGCAAATACGACTTAGCAAATTGTATTTATATAGCACCAAATCACATCTTCTCTTACCCTACCTTACCTTACCTTATTGTAAAAAAAAAAAATGCAGTACAGACCCAGATGCAGATGACAAACAGTTAACTTAAAACAGTCATTATTAAGTAACCTGACTCATGTCACCTGGCTGCTTTACGCTGTGTTCACACAACCATCTGAGTAGCACAGGGATAAAATCTATTTCCAAACGAAGGAGCCAATCAGTGTCGCAGGGTGTGACTACTTGGAAGTGTTGTGGCTGGTGTGACGATAAGCAGAAGCGACAGCAGTGTAGTTTGTTTCAGACACACAACAATGGTATTTGAGTGTCCATATAGACTCTGCTATTTCCAGTGTTTTGTCGACTCTACCACATATTCATTCCTTAAAAGATGAACAGACGACGGCTTTGGAAGCATTTGTTAATGGGAATGATGTTTTCACTCTTCTTCAACCTGGGTTTGGTAAGAGTTTGATCTATCAGATGGATCCACTGGTGGATAAATCAATAGGACAGGTGCAGAAGCCCATGGTTATTGTGGTTGTGTTGATAGAGGACCAAGTGAAAGAGGCTGGTAAACCTGGGCTGACAGTAATGGAACTGGGAGGAAGAAATGAAAACCACATCCACAGAGTGTGTTCAGTAGCCCTGAGTCATGGCTGAAGGATAAATGTAGAACCATGCTTTCCTACGACGTTTACCAGAAGAACTTGGTGGACATCGTAGTAGACGAGGTTATAAATGAACGTCTCATATAAATGGTAAGTTTAAACCTCTTCTGTTGATGTGTATATACCTGAGGAAAACTATTTTCACCGGTTAAGCTGCTTGACTTCAACGTGAGTGGATGAAGCAGCGCATCAGTCAAGATGACGGACAGATTTTTCATTTAATCACATGCAAGCATTTTAGATAAGGACACTCCTTTGAAAACGGAGCAGAAGGGTCCCAGATGTTATTGTGAGATACCAACTGGCGACAGTCAGGTTAAATATTAAGTCCATGACACAGGAAATGGAGTACTCCATAGACTGTTTGTTTTTAATTTTCTGAATAGCATTAACATGCCAAACCTCACGATTGTGAGGGATCACTTAGAACCACACCGTGTGTAGGTTAAGACCAGGAGACTGGGTCAGAGCAGACAGATACGGTACCAGAGGTCAGGTGAGCAGATGTGGTTGGCCAGGTGGAGGTTCAGGCTGGGAGCAGAGTGGATCAGGTCAGGGTTCAGTACTTGAGTATGAAGCTGGAAAGTCTCACACTAAGTAGAGCAACAATCTGGCAAAGAACAAAGACCAGAGGAGTGAATATATACCCCCTCAAAAGATGAGCATCAGTTGCACTCACAGGTCTGGGTGGTTGGAAAGTGAATGTGAACTATGAAAGTTTTAGCTTTTTTACAATAAACAGTTGCCTTGATTGGAAGCTGTGTAATGCAACACATTTTTCAGATACATTTTTCCAATTATCCTTATTTATTTGTTTTTTTATTAATGGAATGCCCTTTGTAATGGACAGTACTTTTGTTGAACATTGCTAGTTGTCAGGAGGACATAGCACCAAATTCATTACAAAAGTTTGCTTATGACATTTTATAAAACTGGTTGAAACCAGACTCTCAAGCTAATTTAAATTCCCAAAAAGAATCCTCCAGGAGCAAACACTTGGTGACAGTGACATCGAAAACCTTCCTTTAACAACCAGAAACCTGGAGCAGACCCCAACGTCTTATCTCAATTTACCTTACCTTTTGCTCTTTTTTTTTTTTTTATCTAAATATGAGGTAACTGTATTTTACTTCAGTGTTTGCATTACATGCCACTTCTACTTACATCTCAGAGGCAGATATTCAGCTTTTTTTCCACAGACAGCTTCAGAAAATTTCTAAAGATTCTTCATTCTGTTCCAGTCCAATGAAAGCCACATTTCATTAAATGTGATGGTTTTTAATCTTTGTGATAAAAAGAAGGATAAAGTGCTCTGTCATGAATTCAGAAATTCTCCTGAAGTGAAATAAACTCTTTTAGTTTTCAATCGCATTGTCACAAAGCTGAAAACAGGGTTGTGTTTTTTAAATGAAAACTTGACTCAGATATAACAAGGTTAGACTAACAATAGACCATGATCTTATAGGTGTTGTTCAGATTAACTTTGGCCCTCTCACATATGGATGTTGGTGCGAACACTTTGAAAGCCAATCTCTTAGGACACATTCAAAGGTGGTCTGAAAGCAGTGTGAAAGTCAATGTGCCCTGGGTTGCACTGAAACAGTCAATATTAGCATGTTTTAAAGATGTCTGCAAATGTCAAAAAAACGCTTGAGGGGACTTCTGTATGTTGAGTGTTTTCTGCTCTCACCTTAAAAATGTTGCCGTCACTATTTGCTTCTGTGTAAAAACACAGCATTTCACATAATCTGACAGTTGCTCATTAAGCAATTTATTGGTTTATTCTCATATTCTCCTCTGTATTTAGGTTTTTTTTTAAATAAATCACATATTTTACTACATTTAATTCACTGATCATATAAATTGCAAATGAAAGGGTTATTTTATTGAAAACACATCATTAACTTAAGTTATTATGGCTTATTTTCATGTCTATTTAATTAGTGATCTTTTTTTTTTTCTAGGCCCATACTAATTTTGTTTTTTTTTTTTTCACATCAACCTTAACTTTGATGAGTGATATAGGCTGCCAATTTTTCTAAGGCAATATTTGGAGCTGATGTTGACTATTTTTCTGTCAAATGATAAAAAAAAAAAAAAAAAAATCAGAAAATATTCTTAATTCACAATTGGAAAAGAAAAATAGTTAATCTCAAGTTTCTATGACAAACTTTTGTTGAATTACAGCCAATAATGTGATTTTGACCTTTCTGCTAAATACAACCTTGACCTTTGACCTCTACTCAAATGGATCATTGCATCTGCATCGTAGCTATATGTATATGTCCATGTAATTTCATGGTGATATCCCAAGTAGTCATTGAGTTAAAGCATGATATGTCTCTGTGGACACACAGACAGACAGACACACAGACAGACTCACAGACAGACACACAGACAGACAGACAGACTCACAGACAGACTCACAGACAGACACACAGACAGACACACAGACAGACACACAGACAGACTCACAGACAGACTCACAGACAGACACACAGACAGACACACAGACAGACTCACAGACAGACTCACAGACAGACTCACAGACAGACACACAGACAGACAGACAGACTCACAGAGAGACTCACAGACAGACACACAGACAGACTCAGACAGACAGACTCACAGACAGACACACAGACAGACTCACAGACAGACTCACAGACAGACAGACAGACTCACAGAGAGACTCACAGACAGACACACAGACAGACTCACAGACAGACAGACAGACTCACAGAGAGACTCACAGACAGACACACAGACAGACTCAGACAGACAGACTCACAGACAGACTCACAGACAGACACACAGACAGACTCAGACAGACAGACTCACAGACAGACTCACAGACAGACTCACAGACAGACTCACAGACTCACAGACAGACACACAGACTCACAGACAGACTCACAGACAGACTCACAGACGGACACACAGACAGACTCACAGACAGACTCACAGACAGACTCACAGACGGACACACAGACAGACTCACAGACAGACTCACAGACAGACTCACAGACAGACTCACAGACAGACTCAGACAAACACATTGATCACATTAATCTCTCACAACCAATGTTGGACAATCAGGTCAGTATCACCAATAATACAGAGGTGCTATGCTCTTCATCTGTCAGTAAATCATGGCAGGAAAAAAAATAGCATATTGACCAATGCAACAGGCTGATATGGATATCAGGAAAAAAAAAATTAATATGTCCCAATTTATATTAGGCCATTATATTTAACCCATTAAGATCCTGTGCTTCTTTTGTGTCAGTTCCCAAATGTTTTTTTCTAAATTTTTAACATTTCTCAAGTGATTTATTACCATTTACTCAAATATTATGTATTTTGCATTTTTCAATAAACAAAAAACATCACATATTTTACCATATTTAATTCACTGACTGCTTTCTGAGTGCTTTGCTAGTTTACTTTTTTTGTTTCTTTTTTGCCAAAAAACACACAAAAATAATAATTTGCATTTGTTTGTGTCTGTCTGAGGCAGAACACATGTTTTTGAAGTGCAAAAAAGATGTTTCCGTAAATATTTCATGATGGTATGATTTGAAATTGCATAAATTTTAAGGGTGTTTCAAAACCTTCTTCCACTGTTTCATCAGGTATTATTTATTTTATCCCCTTTTTACTTCCTTGGTCAGTCCCTCACACTCCATAAATAGCAATAATCATCAACCTAAATGGATGTGATGTGTTTTGATTAAGATGCCCATCATGTAATGAGCTTGTAATTGCATGTAATATATATATTTTTTTAATTAATGGATGGACATGTATGACACATTTTAGATGAGTAGATGGTTTTGGTTGTCATTGGTTGTTTGGGTCTTTAAGGGGTTAAAAGTTGAATGACCTCCTGGCTGTCTGACTTGTTTTTGTGGCGCAGCACTTGGGTGTCTCTATCAACTGCCTAATCGCAGCCTCTGGCCTTAGCTGTCCGCTCCAATCAGGTTTGGAGCTTTGACGGAACATGGGATATATGAACGCCCAACCCCCACCCCCACCCCACCCCTTTCTCTTACTGTGTTGATCAATGCAAGGCTGACTTTTGGGGGAGGGAGGAGGAGAAGGGTTCGATAACACTGTGTGTGGTGTGTAATCTCATCTGAGAGGCTGTCATATCAGACAGGGCGACTGCACTGACATGCCACGCTCTCCTAGAGTGGCAAATTAGATTGCTGCAATTAAATTGACGTGGATACCTCTCTAGATCTGGGGGTCTCTCTAATCATGTCTGGACAGTGTGCATTTTGTAATTTTTGTATTTATTTGTGAATAGATGAATGGATGTGTAGGTGTGTTGATTGGCTGTCTGATCTCTGACACTTTGGTAAAAGCCAGTCGTCTTACATTAAGTGGTTTTACACACAGATTCTGGGTTCAGTTGTCGCTCAGATGCCAATAATAGGACATAGACGGCTTCTGCTTTGCCTGAAGAAAAATATGAATATTAACAT
Organism: Siphamia tubifer; assembly: GCA_020466265.1. NCBI lineage: Eukaryota > Metazoa > Chordata > Actinopteri > Kurtiformes > Apogonidae > Siphamia > Siphamia tubifer. The sequence continues at coordinate 21,881,853 of CM035798.1, forward strand.
CAATGCCTCTTAAAATCAAAGTGAATTACAAGGAAGTTGCTGCCAGTGTTCGTTGGCTGCCCAGTGAAACATTAACCCCTAAAGACCCACCAGTGTTTTTTATGGCACTTCCTGAATGTTGATTTATTTTGACTTTACTGTAAGCTTTCTTAATCAAGTTTTAAGTAATATTATCCTCTGTTTTTAGCTTCTTTTCAGTGAAAATCAGGTATTTTAGGATACTACGTAATTCACTGATCATTTAGATCTTAGGTGTTAAACTCCAGTCCTGGGGGGGGCTGATGTCCTGCATGTTTTGTATGTTTTCTTCTAACCCCTGATTCAGTTAAAAGTTTAACTCCTGAGACTTTAGCATTTAAAAAAAGTATTAAAATAAACAACAAAATGAACAAAAATGGTGAAAGTTATCAATAAAATGAATAATAAACTAACGATATAATTTGACACAAATGGAACAAAAGTAAAGAAAAAAATTTAATTAAGATTTTTTTCCAAAAATAAATGAAATGAGCAACAAAATTAACAAAAACCAATAAATATTCACAAAATGATGAATACAAAAAGTATTTTTTTTTCCCTTTTGACACCTGCTTCATGAACAAAACTCAGTAAAAACAGTATTTAAAAAAAAGGAAAACAGTTGAATGTATTTATTATATTTTAACTAAACTATCCATTATGGTTCTTTTTTTTCTTTTTACTACATTCTTTTACAAAGTTTTACATGTTATTTATAATGTTTTCGTTCATTTTGTTGACATTTACTTTTTATTATTTTATTCAGTTTTTCTTTAATTTTGTTCCATTTGCGTTTAGGGTTAAACTAAATCATGTGAAAAAAGGAAATATCCAAAACATGCAGGACATCAGCCGTCGAGGACTGGAGTTTGACACCCCTTGATTTAGATAAGACAAGGCTGAAATTACAGCTAATTCTTTATTCAGCACTTATTAAAGAGATGTTCCGATCCCTTTTTTTTTTCCTCAGAGTCCTTTGATTTTGACTGATCAGCCGATACCGAGTCCTGATCCGACACTTCTGTAATATATTTTAAAAAACGGAGAGCGACTACACAGATCCAGGATTCCCTTTGTTTTATTCACCTTATGTTTGAGTCGGTTTGGTTGTTGGTTTGTCTGTCTGTCTGTTTCCATGAAATTTTCATAAACGTTGCAAAGTGGTCCAAAATAGATCCCATTAAATTTTGGTGAATGTAGGTCAAAGGTCAAGGTCACAGTCACCAAAAATGTGTTTTTTATAATGTGTGTGTAGTATTTCTGTGTCACTGGCTTTGATCCAACTTCATAGGTTATATTGATGAATCAATGTTGTAAAAGATGACAGTGTTTCCATGGTAACTATAGAGCCTCTGAACATCCAAATGGGTCATATATGATGACCATGAAAATATGACAGAGTGTATTTTACACCAATTATTTCCATGTAGTGATGGGATTAATGGATCAGCAGGTGTTCCATATTATAAATCAGTGGATGGTTTTGGTTAAAGGTGGTCGTCTGGGTCTTTAGGGGTTCATGTTTCAAAAAATGTCATGGCAATCCAGTCAATATTTTAATTTGGACGAATCATTTCAATCTGTAGATGTTTCAGGTGTGGTCTGTTATTTGGGTCTTTATAGGTTAATGCTCCAAGGAATCCTGTGGTTCCACTGCTTCTCTTCTTACACCTTTTACACTAGAATGTATTTATTTAGTTTCTGGCTGTAATGAGTCGAAGCTCTTTCACATCTTGCTAAACAAATGTGATTGCACTGATTGACACAAAGCACCATTACATGCAAATGATTTCACTGGGCAGCGAGTGATAATTATAAGAGTGAAAAGGAAGAGGTGGTGGTGGAACAGAGGAGCGCTGTGTGGGAGGTGTGATGCATTTACAATCAGATAGTTTCATCTGTGTGGTCAGTTTGAAAGGAAACTGGATGTTCAGTTTGTTTTATGTGTGCTCCTTTTAAACAGATTTCTATGCACATCACTAGTAGCCATGGCAGCCATTCACTTAGCTCCCTGTTGGATGTTTGTTATAGTATAGGCTCTGTAGACAGACTGACATAACTGACCTGAAATTGTTCAGTCAGCTGTGATTTCTAAGTTCAGCAATTATTTTTCAACCTCACTTTCAAGGTCTGAGATAGAATTTGACAAGTGGTTTGAGTTTTTCACTGCAAAAAAGAATTAAGTGACGGAAGTATTTCCATACAAACTCCATGTTTTTATTTTAACACTATTAGTTATTTGACATTTTTCAGTTATTTCTTCCATAAAGAACCAAATGTCCACTATCATTCAAAACCATCTCCTGATCTACAGTACATATACATGGGAATAATATCCTCCTGAGAGCCAGGAAGTAAACATTGTTTGCCATTTTTTAGATACATGTTGTTGTTTTTTTTATATATATATATATATATATATATATATATATAATGACCTTTTCAGTGGACATTTTTATTTATTTAATTTTAAATAAAATTGTGAAACTGTCCACTATAGAGGACAACAATGTATTGCTGGGTCTCAAGAGGATATATATTGATATTTATAAAACCAAATAATAAGTCAGACACAGCAGACCTCCACCAAGGCTTGATATGGTGTCATATGACGTCAAAACATGACGTAATTGAGCCATAAGTGTTGACACATCTGATGTCCAAAGGTGAGACAATGTGAATGGAAAAAAACAGAAAAAACTGCAAGATTCTATCTTGTCTGAATCCTGAAATATTACCACTGATGTGTTTTAGCTGTTAACCTTTAGTGTGACCTTGACCTTTGACCTCAATTGCTCAAAATCTAATGGGTTCTTCCTTGACCCATTATCTATCATTCTTGAAAGTTTCATCAAAATCTGTTCAGAAATGTTTGCCTAATCCTGCACAGGGGTCTCAGCTTGGCCCTAGTTGTGTTTGGTTCAATGACAGAGTACATAAGGAAAAGGTGTTTTATTATTTTATTATTTTTATGCACATTCACTTCACAATAAAATAATCCTTATGACTTATTCATTCTGTTTATACAGACACATTGAATCCATCTGGTGGGTTTTTTATTTGGTTATTTATTTGTTTTTATTTGTTTTTGTTTTGTTTTGCTTAAAGTATAGGTGCTATTTTTGGTTTTAATTCAGTGCATATTTAACAATTGAATAATTACATTGAATGCTGGAGCAGTATTTTCTTAATAAAAGGTGGATGGTTGGAGAGTGGGCTTGTGACCAATGGGGTCATCAGTCTGGGGGCATCAGACATGCCCTTGAGCAAAGCACTTAACCCCTCCATTTGCTCCCTAGACACCTGATAGGGTGAACCCACTGTTCCTAGGGTGCAGGATGCATGATATAGTGATGGAGTAAAGGAAGAACCACATTTTGGTGTTTGGTGCATGTGCAGGTTTATGTGTGAGAATAAATTAAAGATAAATTCATTACAAAGAAAGAAAAAAAAAACAGGATAAATAACAGTGGATGGAAATGCTTGTTTTTAAATTAATGATAGACTGTATGTTGATGTTTCATCTGTTTCTGGGATAATAACATTTGCATTTAATTATGTTTGTTGAGCATCGGCATAAAGTTTAGAGAATTAAATATAGAAAATAGACAATTTACAATCTGAAATACAAAATACAAAGCATAATATTATAATAAATAATGATAAATCTCTTCACGCTTTATTGGGCAAATACTACTACTGTCCAGTGAGTCAACAGTCTCAAGTCCAATGTGGTCTACAGGGTCTGTAAGGTCCAATGTGGTCTACAGGGTCTGTAAGGTCCAATGTAGTCTACAAGGTCTGTAAGGTCCAATGTGGTCTACAAGGTCTGTAAGGTCCAATGTGGTCTACAGGGTCTGTAAGGTCCAATGTGGTCTACAGGGTCTGTAAGGTCCAATGTGGTCTACAAGGTCTGTAAGGTCTAATGTGGTCTACAGGGTCTGTAAGGTCCAATGTGGTCTACAAGGTCTGTAAGGTCCAATGTGGTCTACAAGGTCTGTAAGGTCCAATGTGGTATACAAGGTCTATAAGGTCTAATGTGGTCTACAGGGTCTGTAAGGTCTAATGTGGTCTACAGGGTCTGTAAGGTCCAATGTGGTCTACAAGGTCTGTAAGGTCTAATGTGGTCTACAGGGTCTGTAAGGTCCAATGTGGTCTACAAGGTCTGTAAGGTCTAATATGGTCTACAGGGTCTGTAAGGTCCAATGTGGTCTACAAGGTCTGTAAGGTCTAATATGGTCTACAGGGTCTGTAAGGTCCACCTCTGCATGAATACTGAGTGGACCTGCTTTGTTTGGTACCAGGAAGTAATGGTACTAATGTAAGGAATGATGTTCAAAGTGAGAATGTGGATGTGGACATGGGTCTGGATGAGCACATATGTTGGCCTTCTTTCATCTTAAGTCTGTTTTTCTTCTATTTTCTAGATATACACCTTGGATTTTTTATTTTATTTTATTACCTCTGCCAAGGAGGTTATGTTTTTGCCAGAGTTTTGTTGTCTGTTAGTTAGTAAGATAAGATAAGATCTTGATTAAATTTTCAGGGTATGTTGGTAATGGGGAGATCTGGAAATTATTACATTTTGGTGGTGATCCAGGGGGGGGGGTAGACTACCTTGATGGAACTATGTGCTCCCTGAGTGCTTTTCTTGTTTGTTTGTTTGTTTATTTATTTATTTATTGCCATTTATGGGCAAAGAACCAACTACTGACCTGGATTTTCTACATGACAACATTTATTTATTTTCACAAATGTACTGAAGTCTTATTTCCTTCAATAACACAATACGTTTGAAATGTTTAATATCTGAGTATCTCTACGAGTGACCCCACAAAGAGTTAAGGAAGACTAAATGGAGAGGGAAAAAATTCATTTGGGAATTGTCACATAACATCTGTGGTTCTTTATAATTATTGAATTATTGTTCATGTTGTTTATAATTATTGAATTATTGTGCATGTTTATAATTACTGAATTATTGTGCATTGCAGTCGTTTTCTTTTACCACCAGTTCAGTATTTGCATTTATTTCCACTAGTTCTGCAAATGGACTAGACATGTAGTCACACACTGCAAATGCTTCACTGCCTAAACTTAGACTGATTGGTCATCTCATTATTATAGGAGCAGGATAATTAGCAGACTAGCTCATCGTGATCACATTACTCATTTAATTAAACTGCAGCCTTTTGTGGTTAGATAATTTCTTAGGCTGAGTGTGGTGGCAATAAAACAAATCACACAGCTCAATCTGGGCCTGTATGTTCTACATTTGTATTTCACATATCATTAGCCTCATACTATAACTGCCTGAGTCATACACATGTTTCTTTTCTACAAAACAATAATTATAAATGTCATAATACAGGTTTATATTGTGATGAATATTGGTTAGTTTATTTTAATTGGATACATTCTGTTCCAAAATGCCCCTGATTTTTACTTAATTTCTCTCAACATTGATTTTTATTTTATTTTTATTACATTTATCCATGGCCATAATTTTAAAGGTTCAACCTCTAAATTTGTTAAATATTTTTCATGCTCTGTCTATAAATAGTAAATAGTAAAGTAGACATCTACTGTACCTTCTTCACACCTACCATGTAATTTAAAAAGCAAATGTGACTGTTTATAAAATAAATGGACAAAAATAATCTGGCATATCATAGCTACAGGTTGTATTTTGTCCTGCCCATGCTTAATATTAATAATAATTTATAATATTTAGAAGTACAACATTTATAATTAGAATCCTAGACAGAAAACCAAATAAATTAATTTTAAAAAGCATGAAATAATAATAAAAAAAAAAACATCTGTGAGGTATTTTGGGAGCAAATATAATTTAAACCAAAAGAGCCAATGCAGTGATATTTATAAAACTATGTAAAATAGGTTAAGTTAAGTTAAGCTAAGGTAAGATAAGATATTCTTTATTCATTTATTTAAATCTAAATGTGTACAAAGATTTAAATTAGATTCCGCACACAACATTATACATCAATACAATAGAAACGTAAAGAGATAAAATATAATAATATAAAAAAGTTGGGGCTGCTACAACAGGTTGTCGCCACCCAGCGATTTGTCTTTTTTGTTTTATATCCCAGACCTCTGTTAGAAAATATTTCCAATTACTTCCAAGCATTTGTATATATTCTAACATATTTCTTAATACAATGAGGCTAATAGTGTGAGTGTTGGAGGTTGACTTGTGTGGTCTGACAGGCTGCATGAGCACTTTTTCGGAGCTGTCATTTCCTCTTCCTCAGCTTTTAACTGGACCCAGGACATTACGTCAGTGTGGTAGAGACGCACCACAGAGCTGTGCATATTCCTTCCAGCAGGGTCAGCTCTGCTTAGCCTTCTGATTAAACAGTGCGTCTCAGTAAACAGAGTTCTCCAAACAGCTCTGGCTCTTTGGCTGTCTACTCTGTAAATACACCAGTCAAACACAGAGCTCAACACTCTATAACACATTGTGCGATGAAGACTCTGGAGTAGGACTACACCGTATTAGAAAAACTGACATTGTGATTTCTTTAACCCTGTGATATAATGTAAGTGTGCAGCTCTACTCTGGAGTGTCATCATTTATGACACTTGAACCTATAAACACCCAAGCAGAAAAAAAAACATCTAGTTCTATCAATACATGTAAATAATTGGTGTAAAATGCAATTAAATGGCTCCTTAGTTACCGTGGAAACACCATCATCTTCTACAGCAGCGAGTCCCCAATAAAACCCATGAAGATCAAAGACAGTGGTTGTAGATGCATCTATCTATCTATCTATCTATCTATCTATCTATCTATCTATCTATCTATCTATCTATCTATCTATCTATCTATCTATCTATCTATCTATCTATCTATCTATCTATCTATCTATCTATCTATCTATCTATCTATCTATCTATCTATCTATCTGTCTATCTGTCTGTCTGTCTGTCTGTCTGTCTATCTATCTATCTATCTATCTATCTATCTATCTATCTATCTATCTATCTATCTATCTATCTATCTATCTATCTATCTATCTATCTATGTGTCTGTCTGTCTGTCTGTCTGTCTGTCTGTCTATCTATCTATCTATCTGTCTGTCTGTCTGTCTGTCTGTCTGTCTGTCTATCTATCTATCTATCTATCTATCTATCTATCTATCTATCTATCTATCTATCTATCTGTCTGTCTGTCTGTCTGTCTGTCTGTCTGTCTGTCTGTCTGTCTGTCTATCTGTCTATCTATCTATCTATCTGTCTGTCTGTCTGTCTGTCTGTCTGTCTATCTGTCTACACAGAAGACAATATGTTGATAAATGACTTCCAAAAGGTTGAAAATAGAGGGACATTAATTTGGTAACTGTACAAATGTAGCAGCAGGTTGTTATGGATTAAAATTCAGACACTTATGTTTTTGTAAGTGAAGAAATGTTTTTTGGTGGATGCTGGGGGAGAGAGAGAGAGAGAAAGAGAGAGAGAGAGTAGATGAAGAAGATGCAGCTGCAATTTGTAGAGTTTAAGCAGAACAAATGGTGCAGTCTGGTGCAAATGTGAGGCTTGGACTGAGCATGTTTAATGAGCCCCAATACATGCAGCCTTGTTCTGTGGTAACTGGCAGAACAGTGCTTTACAGTGATAATCAGCTGGATTAGTTTCTCTCTCTTACATCTTGTACCAACGATAGGATAAGATCTGGATGGAAGGGTCTTGTATGCGAGGCAGGGCTGTGATCGCAGCACTGCCACTCTCTGCAGGCTTATCTGTGGCCCAGCTCTTCAGGACCCTGCAGATGGAAAAGTCTTTCTGAGTTTGTTGGTGCATTTACAAGCTGCTGAAAACATACAGCATCAGTTCCTGAGTGTGGGTGCATAGAAAGTGTGTATCTTAAAATGCCTCCCAGAAAAGGACAAAACATTGGTGTTTTTTTTTTTTTGTTTTGGTTAATAATTGTTGCTTCATTTAGTTTGCCTTAGTTTTAACCCCTCTGAGTGTCCAACCCACAGAAAGTGTCTGTAACAGGCACAGAATAGGATTAAATAAATTAATAAATAAATCCTGACTGTCTGTTTTCAACTCTTTTATTATTTAAAACACATTTGCTACACTTAAAAGTGTGACTAAAAATACCAAGTACTCAATAATTTTCATATTGTTTAAGTTACACTTTAGGAAACTATTTAATTTCCCTTACTGACAAAATAAATAATAAAATAAAATTAACAATATATATATATATATATATATATATATATATATATATATATATATATATATATATATATATATATATATATATATATATATATATGTATGTGGTAGGAAGCTCTTCATTTGTTTTATTTCCCTTTATTATAAAGTGTATGTCCATAAATAAAAATGTTTAAGTGCTGCAAAAATATACTTTAATAGACAAAAGAGACAAAAATTGTTTAAAGCATATGGTCAAGATGAACATTGAAATGGCTAATGTAAATGAAATTCATAAAATTGTTGTAATATAAAATTGTTAAATGAGGGGTAGGATTTTTATAAGTTCTCTTCTTGAGGTGTGACTCTGGAATCCTTATTTTGTCTTTTGTTTCTTTTGTTCTGTACTTTATTTTTATTTTTATTTTTTTTTACATGAACTGCTTAAATAAAAATAACTGAACTGAAACCTTTAAATGTCATGTTTGTAATGTAAACAAATCATATTTTTTGCTGCAAAAAATGTAATGTAAATCAACATTTGATGACTTATTTCACATTTTTGCAGCCTGGCATATGTCAATAATTGACAGTAACATTAATTGACATACTTTTATACTTTTATACTAACAACTGTCACCATGTCTGCTTAGAATCACACCCATAAATCAAGACATTCATTAATTTTCCTTATTGTCATTCTTTTTTCAATATTTTTTATTTTTTTTGTCAATTATAATTTTCCGATTTTTGGGGGGGAAATAAAAACATGTTTTGACAAAAAAATAAAAATAAATAAATAAATAAAAATTGGTGCATTCAATTCAGTTAGATGTGTGTGTTTTCTGCTCTTTCAAGCAAGTTTGTGTTGATTTTGTCTTAGTTTTATTTATTATATGCACTAAGTTTTAGGGATATCATGTATTTGGTCCAACTTGAAAGCGATATCATATCATATCCAATATCATGAGGGGGAAGACTTCATTCAATTTTGGATGATTTACCATTTCTATATTGCCCACAAGGGGGCTCTTAAAAGTTTAGACTCACTCTATTGGTCATATGTCTGGAACTATTTGTCTGATTGACATAAAATCAAACACATGTCATGTCATTACATCATAGCTGTCTGGTTAAGGACTGGGGGCGTTCGTTGATATACCCGTAGCCATCACTTCTGACTGCATAAACCTTATTTTCTTACCTTTAAAAATGAAATCCTTTGTAGATCATATTTTTCTAACATATATTTCGATCAATTTTTTTTTAAAAGTACAATTCGACATCTACCATTCCTTTAGACTTAGAGTATGTAGTTGACATTCAAGCTGTTTCTGAAGAAAAAAAAACATAAAATCCTCCCAGACTGATGGACTTGTCATGCCTCTCTCTCTCTCTCTCTCTCTCTCTCTCTCTCTCTCCTGCTTCTAAAACCTTCTTAATCCTCTTCCATTCTCACTTGCTTTCTTCCTCTCTGTTGTTACTCTCCATCAAAGGCCCACTCACCTACAGTCATCTCCTTTGCGTACTTTATCTGCAGTGCTCACCGCGTGACTTGAATAGAAAACAGCCAGCCATCGTTAGCGTCCTAGCAGCACCGCGGCTCGCTAACCCCGTCTCTCCAGTGCCAGGTAGCATTAGCTCTAACAAGACACTCATTGCCCTAGTGGTTTATAATTGGACATCGGCATCAACTGGTAACAGAACAGTGTAATTATCCCCAATCCCATTGCCGAAGCCAATTAAAACCACTCTGCCTGGTTTAACCAAGTTACTTATTTATCACATCTTAAATATTTGCTTCACATTCTTTGTCAGGAAGTGCTCCTGTTTTCTCAAGGGTACTTTTAGTTTGTAGTTTGGTTATTATAACAGGCTGCTTAGGTGTCATTATTTCTTTATAATACAAGCTAATTATTTTCCTCTTCTGTTTTTAGGAACAACTTAATTTGTCATATTTGGTTATTTATTATTATAAAGAATAATTACTTTACGTAAAAAGTATGTAACATGTGTTTATTATGAGAAACAATTTTAAATGTTCTGAATTAAACTTTTGGATATTGCACAACTAAACTTTTAACTCCTTTACATCTACTCAAATATGCTTTTTGGTCTTGAACATTCAATATCAATATTATAGCATCAGATTTTGTGGCATTTCCAGGCTCTCTGAAACTGTTCCTTTCTATTGAATACAATAGATACCCCCCCCCCGTCTGTCCATTTGATGGTAAGCAGATTTATACAAAAAATACTGGACCAATTTCTGTGAAATATTCAGGAAAGGTGCGAGGTAGTTTAGAATAGATCCCATTAAATGTTTGTGAATATAGGTCAAAGATCAATGTCACAGTCGGCCAAAAATGTGTTTTCGCAATGATAAGAAATAGGGGAAATCAGGTCAAATGTGAGCAAGGAGAGGGGGATCGGGCAGTACTTGTTGCTATTTTAAAGTATCATATAGTTCTAGAAAAGTCAGCTTTCTGACACCATTTGAATTTTTCAAACAGCACAAACGGTTCAGTAGTTACAATAATTTAAATGCTATAAAGTGCAAAATGCAGCGCTCGAGAGATTGCAGTAAAGGGTTAAAACACTCCATCTACTGAATGTGAGTGTTTTTTTATCAGGTTAACTTTATTGCACTTGTAATATACTTTGTCAGTTGGATTTACGGTGAGCATCAGGAATATGAACGTACATTTTACATCAGTTTGAATGAAATTAGAGCAGAAATATGTTATACCCAGAGGGATTAAATAAAGCAGTGTTTTGTTTTTTTTTTATTCTCTGATATACACATCAATAGTGTGTGTTTTACGTGTGCATAGGTTTCTGTGTGTATGAAGATATAAGAGTGGGCTCATACAGTATACACACACAGGCTTTCTGAAATGAGCGATTGATCATGTGGACTGGGGCCATCTAATGCAGCCCTCCCTGATCGACACCGAACAGCCTACGACAGCTGTGATGAATGAACATCCACAGGCCAACGTCTCACTAATGGTTTCACATGTTCTGTGAGTGCTTTTCTACACATACGGACACATTCAGATGCATTTTCAGATGCACTAATACACACATTCGCAATAGCTTTTGTTTCTCTCTTAGCTGATGCATTGGACGACACTGCTGTACAATTTTTACCCCTCCCCAAAGTGCAGGTTATTGTTTTAGGTTGTATTTTTTTAATTTGATTTTCTCTCCTTTTGTCACCAAGGTTTACATAAATAACATTACATAACCAATTTTTAGGAAATTTTCAGGAAAGGTGCAAGATGGTCCAGAATAAATTTTATTTATAATTTATAATTTATAACTGTTACTTGTCTTTTATTGTTTTTTTTATCTCATTTTGGAAAGCACCTTGTGCATCTTTTGGTGTTGTAAGGTGCTATATAAATAACATTTGATTGATTGATTGATTATTTGATTTTTGTGAAAGTAGGTCAAAGGTCAACAACAAGGTTACTAACGATGTTATTGCATTGATAACATTGCTCTAAAACTTTTGAGGAAGTATCTGCTTCAGGCATTAAATGTGCTAAATTTTTCATATTTAAGATGAAACACAAAACAAATGACAAAAGTGCCGGAATGTTCATGTTTTTAATACATATGAAGGTGTGTTATTCCACATATATGCCTGTTTATGTACATGTATAGAAGAGATTTCTAAATATTCCACTAGAAATAACCTTTAAAGTGAATGGATCATAATGTACAGACAGTGTTTTGAAGTAGATCTGGTAGATCTGAGACCAATATTAATTTGGTCTAAAGCCTATTCTACTGTTAATTCAAAGAATTTCATAGTTTGACCCAAGACTTATCTTGGAAACTTGAGCCAACCTGTATTTAAGACTTGAGTTTTCACCATCAGTATCATTCATGTAAGTCAAATATCATTAGTTTTATTCTGGAACATTTTATTTGTAAACCATTGTAAGAAAAAGAGCAAATCAGGTAAAAAAAAAAAAAAAAAAAAGGGTTTGTTCTGCCTGACACTACTTGTTCATCTCTGTCCACACATCATATGTTTTCCAAGCTATCTCTCTCCACACTACCACGCAAAAAAAGATAACAAACTATTACCGACACTCAGCTGTGGACTCAGATAATGATGGACTCTGCAGATGCTGAGGCCTTAGTTTGTCATAACAGAGCAGCAGTGACACAGACAGATTATGTTTATAGTAAGCAGGAATAATGCTAGAACGTTGTATAGTTGCAGCTTTTTTGTCAAAACATATGTTTATGTCTGTAACCATGACTATATATTGTGTATTTTTATAACAAAAATGTCTGCACTTTTTAATACATGATTATTGTCATTCAAACAAAACGTAGCAAAATGTGTAAAGTTAAGGGTTATATTTTTTTTAAGTCCCAGATGCCCATTTCTAAATGTATTTGTAGATTCACTATAGTCTGTAAGTTAGAATGTACATGTGTAATGGATGTGATGTGGAATGATGAGTCTGCAGGATTGGTACAAGTAAACGTGCAACATAATCCACAATAGATCCCATAACATTTTGGAGAAAGTAGGTCAAAGGTCAAGAACACCAAAATTGTGCTTTTGCAGTGATGAGAGATAGATAAATAAATAAATAAATCAGAGGAGGGGTTTGTTGTCCCTGACACCACTTGTTTTGAGAAACTCAAGAGATTCTGGGCTGCATCTACTAAAGGTTTTACACATATAAAATAAATAAAATTACAGATTGATTCATCAGTACTGCAGACTAAGGGTTGCATTTTTCAAAGCTACATCACAGTTAACATGCTTGCTGCAATGAATATGCAATATGGGGCATTTACACATAATTTGCACATGTGGTAGGAGAAGAAAAAGTAAATACAGTCAGCCATAGTTATGTATACACACATCAGGAAATGTCCTTTGTTCCTTTGTAAATCCAAAAATATTGGTACAAGGGTGAAAACGCACCTTTTTTCATCATTTCAATGTCTACTTCTTGCAACAAAAAACACTTCCATGTGTGCAATTAGGTGTTTGAAGCTCCTTTAACATGTGTATGGATGTAGATTATATTAGCAAAACTGCTTTCAGGTGCTAAATTAATAATCAGTTAGCCAAAATAATGCACACACACACACACACACCAGGAAAAGAAAAACACACATATATATTTTAAAACCATATTTATTCAGATATCACAAGATTAATTCACTTACTTTACACTTACACTTACTTTACACTTTACTTTTGGCCTCTTCAGTTACAAAAGGAGCTCAAAGTGGTGGACAGTGTCTTCCAGACAGTTCCGTGTACAGTGAACTACAGCTGGGGTAACGTTGGCCAAAGTGTCGTCCTGATTGAACACTGTGGGGGACCCTAAAAGATGTTGTGTAAAACTTTGGAAAAAAAGTTGAAAATGCATGTGCAGGAATCCCATTGGACACTTTGGCCAACACTTTGCAACCAGTAGGTCATTTTGTCCACTTGTTTTGTGTTTAGTTAGTGATCTATTTTGCGGAAAAAAGTCACTTTTTCTACAATTTTCTTTGTGAACATCTACCTGATCAGTGTTATCATATCAATTAAATATAGGTCACTGAAAAAAAAATGCTCAAAATACAGAGGATGATATAAGAAATTACAATAAATCACTCAAGAAAAGCTAAATATACTGAAAAAAAAGTAGTTTGAAATGTCCACAAAGTAGCACTGGGTCTTTATGGATTAATGTCAGTTAATAATGGTGAAGGTTTGTGATGTCTATCAACTGTGATAACATTTTAATTATTGTTTTAATAATGTGTGAGCTATCTCTATCTGCCTGACAGAGTGTCATCAGTCAAAAAAATAATGAGCCATTAGAGAATAACTATAGACTGTATGTAATTAGTGAGCAAAGCAGCTGCTGACATGTAATTTAACCACTGCTATTGTGTCCCTTTGGAATAATAAATGACCATATATGGACATAAAGGGTGGAAACTGAGGTCAGTGGTGACTTGATGCTTAGTGATGCTGTAAAACTACTGAACATAATTTTATAATATTCTATCTGGAATTTACTGTCCGTGACAAGAGTGATCCATCTGTCGACAAAAGACGTAATCGTAAATCTGAAATTCTGACTCGGCAGCAAACTGAGCTGTCATGTAAAGTTGTCAATCAAAGCTCTGCACGGTAACCAACAAAGCTTGTATATGACCAGAGATGAAAGCTTTAAACATGAACCATCAAATCACTTGTTAAAGTCAGACTGAAATAACCCCAAGTACATTACATTATTTTTTTTTAATGATGTTTTGATGACATTTCTTTCTTTATTTCAGGATCCTGATTAGTCACTGAACATAAAAGTATTACAAATTATACATTTACAAAATGCATTGACAGAAAAAAAAACAAAAACATAAAATGTTAATTCAGCACTGTTTGGTCAACTTAATCACAGGGTTGTTTTGGATTAATTTAAATTAATCATGATCAAAACTCTTTATGTTAGTTGAATTCTCTGTTTCAGGGTTTTTTTGTATTTAACTATCCCACAAAATACAGCAAGAAACACAGTAGATGTGGAGAAAAAAAAAACATACAAAACATGATAAAATTCACTACTTCTATCAATACATGTAAATAATTGGTGGAAAATGCAATTAAATGGGTCCTTAGTTACCATGGAAACACCATAATCACTTCCTACCTATTCATTTTCACCCAAAAAATGAACAAAAATACAGAGGATAATATGTTATCTATCTGTCTAGATTATTTTGGAATTGATCCATATGATTATACACAGTAAATTTTGCAGTGTTAAATCAACACTTAGAGAGTTAATTTGGAGACAATGGGACCAAATACACTCTAGAAGAAGTTAAATAAACTCTCTAAGTGTTGATTTAACACTGCAAAATTTACTGTGTATGATGTCAACATATCAATTGTTTGTATATATGCACTAGTAAAGATGTGTTTTATTTGAAACATTACTTACAGTATTATTTATTATTTATTTGAAACCATTTACTTATATCATTATAAGTAAATGGAAGAAGAAAAAACTATTTCAAAAATTATGAAACCTGACACATTGCACTTTATTGGTGTATTGGGTCATTATGGTCATTTCACTCATGCCTGTATTAGAAGCAGTCTAAAAAAAGTTAACATTATAACATGTAGTAAATTGTGTATAATTGCTATTTCTAAAAAAAAATAAATACATAAAATAAAAGGTCTGTAAAATAGACAAATGGGCTAATTCTCTGCATATTTTCTAACCCTGTGGTTCATCAAAATAAAAAGAAAGGTCCAGGCAGACCATGTGAAGTTTAAAGTATAAATCAGAAACTTCCTTATATGTGCTGAGAAAAGGTCAAAAGTGAAAAAAAAAAAAACAAAAACTAAAAGGACTTTGGAAAAAAAGGGCAAACACAATCAGTAATGAAATATTTTCAAACCCTTTACTGAACCAAAAATAAGAGAAAAAGGCATTTTAGTGTTAAATGGGTTAATGAATTACTAGTAAATGTACTATCAAAAACAACTGTGTGGCCCATATGTGACCCTCATTATGCTCTCAGTTGTGGGTCTGTGAAAAGTAGAGCACATCAATACATATTGTTATTTAATACTATTTTTGTTGTCAGAGTGATGGCTGCTTTTATTTCCTAGAAGTTGACAGTATTAGGACTGAAATAATTTTTGATGATGGTAGAGACATAGTTTTTATAAGTGCACCATAGATTGTTGAGGCAGACAGATGCCATTGCAAAACCTTCACTAAAGCAAGGAGTGATTAAAAAAAAAAAAAAAAAATAGGGCATTTTGCAAAGTGTTGCATCATGAGTTGTTTATATCATGTTGTTCTACCCATGAGTGTATTTAAATCAGTTAGAAGTCTTTCTGTGAGAGTGTTGGAGGTAAATTGTATGTACTATCATTCAACTTTAACCACTAAAGGCCCAGTTCTACTGGTTTCAGTTCCTAAATGTATTTTTTTCTATCTATTTAACCTTTGTTAAGTAATTTATCACCATCATGTCTAATACTTTCCTCTGCATTTTGCATTGTTCAGTGAAATCAGGCATTTTCCTTTGTTAAGTTTTACTGATCATGTATTTTAATTACCAGTCTGATGTTATGTTTGCAGTTTATTATGTAACTTCAGAACAAATGACTTTTCAGTAAAACTTCTCATTAATTGAACATTAACCAAAAGTCTCCAACTGCTGTCATTTATCTCAGTATATGAGTTTTACTATTGAACCACTGTTGTGATGGTGTTTCCATGGTAACTACAGAGCGTCTGAATGTCCAAATGGCTCATATCTGATGACCATGAAAAGATGGAAAACTGCTTTTTCACTAATTATTGACATTTATTGATAGGATTAGTGGATCAGCAGATAGTAAACATTATACATCAGTAGAGTATTTGATTTGCCAGTGATTGGGTCTTTATGGATTGATCTTTGGTGAGTTTGTATATGTTTATATGTTTTATTGATTTTTGAAAAAGAAAAGAAAAACTTGCCCCTCCCCTTTGGACCAAAATATATGTCAATAATATATATAATATTTTAAAAAATGGGTGGGTGTTGTTCATTGCTGTCATAGGTCATGTGGTTTTCATCAAAGGATACATATTTATATATATATATATATATATATATATATATATATATATATATATATATATATATATATATATATATATATATATATATATATATATATATACATATTTATATATATATATATATATATATATATATATATAAAACAGATTAAACTGTTCAGGTCCGTAGAATACTAAGTCTGAATGGTCCACATCTTACCATGCACTACATGTGGATTTACAAATATAGGATGATGTGTAAAATTATATTTGGTTCATAATGAAACTGTGGCAGGTTTCTAGGAAATGAATAGCCTGAGGCAGCTGAGCGCCGTTTGGTTCCCCTGTCGTCCAAAAGGGTTGCCTGAACTGAAGACCTATTTTCCTTAAATATGTTGTTGCTGTTAATATCAATCAGAAGCAACACATGACTTTAATACCATGTGACACTTTTATAAATGAATTTCGAAGAAGGCTACTCATCATTTTTGACAGGGTTCCAAGCAACATTCAGAGGTCATATTTAGTCAATACTTCACCTTCCCAGTAACACAGGATCTTTCTTTACTCTCATCTGCAATTCTGTTTTTATCTTAGAACCTTATAGGTTCTGTGTGTAGATGTATTATTGTTGTCCATAAACACTTCTGTCAGTGAACGTATGTCATGGGCTGTTAAGTGAACAGTATTAAGTCAGTTGTTCCATCAGACAGTCATGGTCAGTGACACATATTTTATCCTCTACAGGCTAATCCAACACCAGCAGAGACTAGTGTTGTGTAAGTTACTTGTAATCAGTATTTGTAATAGATTACTGATTACTTTTTAATGTTATTTAAAAGGAATTCCTTACTTTACAATGTTAGTGTTTCAGAAGTGTAATGTGTTACTGTACGTGACTCCTGTATTACTGTCATCATGAAGGAAGAATGCACAATAGACCCCCCCCCCTCAAAAAAAACAACAACAACAACAACAACAACAAAAATGTTCAAACAAGATAAATCCTGAATTGATAAAAATTCTAACTAGTCCTACAAATGTTAGTTGACCATGTCATTGCTGATCACAGGGATCATGCTAATGCTAACTAGCTTCTGAAAGCAGGGTTAGATTGACAGTAGACTGTCATCTAACATCTTCACCCATTGGCTGAACACCAACAGGAAATAGAACTCAACAGACACATTTTTGATTCCCTAAGGTTTCACAGTCGTGTTATTTTTATTTTTTTTTCTCTCTCTCATTTGAGCAATTAAATACTTGTTGACACAGTGTGTTATAACACAGGTGCTATTGAACATGTATGAAGTAAAATATTACTGAAAACTAATTATTAATGCCTTATATTACTGTGATACAGCAAAAAGTAATCTGTTATTGTAATGCATTACTGGTAGTGATGCAGTAATGTTGTATTCTATGATCACCTGGGCTGTGATGGACAGTCTAAGATGATACATTACACTGCAAAACAACATTTTATAAAGTATATTTTACAGATTTTGGTGTGGTTTTAGTCAATTCTAATATGTATAATTCAAATTTGATATCTGTTTTAAGATTCATTTGTAAAAATCAGTTTAGTTTTCACAGTTAAATAATCTAATACAGTTATTTATTTAGAGCTGTGGTTCATATCTTAAGCCACGTTTAAACTACATGGTATAAGTTCTACTCGATTCTATTCAGGGACCATGTACTATTTCTTGACATAATTTCCACACAAATTATATCATACATGGACATCATCACAAGGTGCCATAAAACTTGTGCTGATTTATTTTTTTTTGTCAACCACCAACGACAGAAATGTCTGAACCTCCATGACCGACCACGGTGTAGTTTTGCAGAACGCTATTTAACAAATTTAATCCAAATCTAGGTTTAAAAAAAATGTTTTTAAAATGATAGGTCGCATGCTGAAAACCCAATGATGCAGAGACAACTCCACCAATCAGTGACACGTCATGTTATAGTACCAAAATCCAGGACAGGGGGACCACGGGACCAGGTTCTTTTACGCAGTGGAAACACACCAAAGCAAGTATGATTAGGTAGAAATAGGCAGAATTTGAATTTTGAATTTGAATTTTGAATTTGAATTTTGAATTTTGAATTTGAATTTTGAATTTTGAATTTTAAATTTTGAATTTGAATTTTGAATTTGAATTTGAATTTGAATTTGAATTTGAATTTGAATTTAATTTTAATTTTAATTTTAATTTTAATTTTAATTTTAATTTTAATTTTAATTTTAATTTTAATTTTAATTTTAATTTTAATTTTAATTTTAATTTTAATTTTATTAACTCCAATGACCCCTATCGGGGTAGGAGAGTACAATGATAATTTTTTTCACATTATTACAAAAGTGATAGACGGAGCATAACATTGACCAGTAGACAAAAATAGACAATTGATGACAATATTACAAAAAAAGATAACTATTTACACTTTCAATAGCACCTCAGATAATTTGAAACATTTTGGTTATTATTAACCATATTAGCTGACAATTATTTAAACTTTAACAAAATTAACTTTATAAAGGCAACTAATTATAGTTAAAGAGCTTATCAAACTTAATACTGCTTGGTCTTACATAGAAAAATCTCTTCAGAAAACGTTCTCTATCATAGTAGTTACATTCTAGTATATCATGGTATTCATCACCAATTACATTACTGTTACATAGTGTAGAGTTCCTATTTACATTTAACTCGAACCTTTTATCTATAATTTGTAATTTATGATTTCAACAGTGGAATTTGATGAGAGCATCTAAAAGATAGTATGGGACTTTACTGAAATACATTTCACCATTTAAACTTTATTTAAACATACGATAATTACCACATAAATAATAATCAAAAATAACAAACAGAGCCGATACTAGTGGAAACACAGCTTAATGTAACTAATGTTTGCGTTGAAATGAAAGTGACAATTTCCATCAGTGGTTCCCAACCCTGGTCCTTAAAGAGCCCTATTCTACATGTTTTAGTTGTTTCCCTCTCCCATCACACCTGATTCAAATCATCAGCCTAACATGGAGCTCTGCAGAAGACTGATAATGACCGTCAGGTGTGCTGAGAGAAGGAAATATATAAAAAATGTAGCATAGGGGTCCTCGAGGACCATGGTTGGGACCACTGTTTTCCATACTGTCTAGGTTATGTTTGGCTGCTAACAGCTGCTCTCCATAGGTTCTGGTCACATGTGTAATTTACATAATAAAAAGCTCCAATTTGATGCAATTATGGTGGTTTTTTTTTTTTGTTTTTTTTTTGTTTTTTACTGAATTTGCATCTCCCTTGCATATAATTTATACATCAAGTACAATTAATGTTGTAAACATGACCAGTGCTGTTAAATTGTAGTAGTAGTACACTCATTATGTACACACTAAAAGCATTTTGCATGATATTAGAAAATGCAAGAATACAAATTGACATGCCTTGTTGCCATGAAGTCAGTGTGTTTATGTCTATCAGTCTTTATAAAGCAGCCCCTCTGCTCTTATCTCCAGAGGATCCCTTTAGGCCTCCTCCATTTGCGGTAAAGGGCTGCAGAAATAAATAGGGTCTTAGAGCGTGGAAGCTGAAGGAGTGCACCATGATGGATTGATCTGCTGCGTCTATCCTCAGAGTCAATCAATCATCTTAGTTTTGGTTCTGTTTTCAATAGGAATTTTCCACACTTGGCTGCTTCGCCTGTAGCCACCGAGCGTTACCTCTGGGGTTGGGAACCCAGAGGGCATTAGTGATCTGATTACACCCCTCGTCTCAGTTGTCACCATGTGTCATTGAATGGAGATAAGGCCACTCCGTAAGCAAAACTAAAATTGTCTTTTTTTCCCATACGATAGAGTGAAAGTTTGAGTTACATGGTTCCTTTGTAACTTTAGCAGAAGTAGAACATGATCCAGTCACATATGACACCACAACCTCAGCAGATGGTCCTTCAGTGGACCACATGTGTCTTACTCGGGGCCATTACTGCTAACCTCCCCCCCCACACCCACACAATGAAAGTGAATGTCTAACAGATATGGCAGATGAAATGGAATATAAAGTAGTGTATATTTGAACTACAGTCTCAAGCATTAAAGCTGACATGAATACTAAATAAGAATGAGTTGAAGCCAAAGAGAAAAAAAAAAAAATAAATAATAATAATAATAACAAAACACAACTGTAGCAATGGAATATGTTGTGTATTTGTGAGAGAAATGAAGACTTTAGTGTCAAGTCTGGAAGTAGAACTGGATTTATGGCCGGGTCCATCACTGAGTAAAACCAGACATTGATCTGTGTCCTATGAACCCTTTGACCTCAACAGCTAATCTATATCAACCACACACAGAGGTAAAAGGTCAGAGAAGGGCTGTTATTTTAATGATGTGAGGTCCAACAAGTTACAAATACACAGTAAAGCCAGCGTTCATTGTACACTTATAATAAGGAACATTAATCCTGTTTTTTTTTTTTTTTTAATACCAACTGAAACATGTCTTAATGGTTAGAGATAGTTCCTGCTGATCTATTAATCCTAACATTACATGTAAATAATTAATGTAAAATACAGTGCATCATATTCAGCTGTCATCATTCAAGTATTTTTCCCTATATTTAATTTGAATGAAAACTGAGTAAATTCAAAAGTGATTAAATCAGAACAGACAAAACTAAAGAAATGCTGAACATGAAAACAAACATTCTGTCGTTTACCAAACTCCATGCGTTTTACTGTTGGACCAGTGTTGGAGTAAATGATTATGTTTCCACGGTAACTATGGAGCCTCATGTTCAAATGGGTCATATCTGATTACAAACTGTATTTTACAAACCCTCCAGGATTTTTCGATGCAACATAAATTCAGCCAATCCCTGTGAATTCAATGTAATATTTCAATTTTAACCAATCACTGTGACTTTCTCATAAAATGTGACCAATCATTTGCAACGTCTTTAGCTGCTGCTTCGTACCTTACAGTACGAAGCAGCATGTGTGCAACCAGCAGTTTGCATTTGACCACTAAAATGATGCACTAGTACACAAACATAAGGCCCGGGGGCCAAATCCAGCCCGTGAAAGAGTTCAATCTGGCCCATAGGAAGAATTGCATTGATTATAATAACAGTCATTGTTGTAAAAATCATTTTAATTCCAGTTACATATATTTAACAATTAGATCTCAATTTGGTCAGAACAGTAAAATATGATAATAACTTAAATAATTAAAACTGCAGATTTTATCTTTGTTTTAGTGTTAAAAAAATGCATGGAAATCTGTACATTAATAATGTTTTATTTTTTTTACAAACAATTTAATAAGTTGAACAAATATGAACAATCTGAAAAGTAAAAATTGTGACTTTTACTAATTTTCTGCCTGTTAATAAATATTTTGTGTGTTTATAATTGTGATGTTAGTTGTAATTAAGGCAAAGTGAGGTAAAATATTGTTAAAATTTCTTAAGACAATATAAGTTGTTCAAGTTATTTAGATTTTTAAGGAAACATTGAAGATGTAAATATTATCATAATATAATTTAACTTTTTTCCCACTATTATTATTTCACTGATCCGGCCGATTTGAGATCATATTGGACTGAACGTGGCCCTGAATTAAAATGAGTTTGACACTTCTACACTAGTACCAACAGGTGCCTTTGGAAAAGTACTTTTTTTTTATCATCCAGGTAATATTTTATTTGCCATAATCGAAAGGTTGATTTAATATCTCACTCTCTTTGTTCTATTTTTGTCAGAAACTGCCCCTACTACACAGTACACAGCACTAGAAATATTTTTTTGACTGGCTGAGATATTTATTATATTATGTTTTATAACTTAATGTAGTGTTGTGAGGTCAGATGAACTTTAACCTTTGAACCAACAGATGCATTTGGAAAAAAAAAAAATACATGCATTTTTTTGTAATTCTCATAATCTTTTACTTATCATCTCAATAAGGTTTTTATGAGGACCATATCACAATGATTTTGAATTCATTAATTTTACAGTAACTAAATATTTCAAATATTACTTAATTCTGATTACGAAAAGGGAAAATCACAACTATTTATTTCCTCCCGCAACAAAAGCACCGCAACTTTCATTGCATTTTTTCAGAAAAGTTCATGCAACATCAGACATTATAGACCCCGACAATCTCTAAAAAGGCCTGCGAAGTCCTGGGGGGAACTGATTTTACACCAGTTATTTATATGTATTGATACCATTAATGGATCAACACATATTTCATATTCTAGATCAGTAGATGCTTATTGTTTTGCCATTATTTAGTTCTCAAATTATTGCAACCAGACCCCCCTTTGGAAAAAGTACCCCCTCCCCATCATTATAACCATTGTTTACACTTTTCTTTTGATATTTTGTTGTGTAAACAAACAAACAAACCCTAAAATTCAATCAAATTAAAATTGGTTAGACAATACACCTTCTATATTTCTGAAAAATTACAAAATAAAAGAATACATTTAGCTTGTTATAACTTTAACAATAAATGTACATGTGTTTTTTTTTTAGTACACTCTAACAGTATCAGTGGATAAAATGAGTTTATTTTACACTGCACATATTCTCAGAAGACATTTTTCTGTCTTTTCCAGTAACATGTTTGTCCAGTGTCCAACTCTACACTGTTTGAAAGGTCACGGTGGTAGCAGATTTGTTTGTTTTAGGTCCTAAAAATGAGGATGGAGTGGTTCAATACCAAAAAATTAGTTCCACTTGCTACATGTTCTAACCTGAAATAAAAATAAAACACCCAGGAGTGATCCAATAACCTGTGGTAAAAACATCCTTATACTCTACATCAGATTGTTGTGTTTTTCTAGATGAAACAAAAAGCTTGAATAAATCATTGAAAATAATAATTACTCACTGTCATAAATAATAATAAGATGATAAGGTGGTGACAAATTAATAGAAGAGACTTGAGCCTCTTTTTTTTTTTTTTTTTTTGCTCAAAGGTACATTTTCACATTTGCATATTTAGTGAGTTTTTTAACAATGACTCCAGATTGAAACTACAGACTTTGATGTACCAGGTTGCTCCTTGGTTGCATCACATCAATCCAACCATTTACTGTAGGCGAGTGTGTTCACAGACATGAACGTACACATTTTACATCATTTCTCTCTCTTACTCAGGTCAGTAGATTTTTTTAATTTATTTTATTTTTTGAGCCCTCCAGCTTTTTGATTCTACTTAGTCGCAATGTCTTGTCATTAAACTCCCATACTATAATTTCCCTTTGAATTCTTTTCTTGTAATTCATTAAGGATCATGCTTATTTTTTTTTCTTTTCAACTGAGCTTTCTGCAGCCAGATTTGCATAATATACATTTATTCAGTCTCTCATAAGGTCACCAGGATGGAATAAACACCTCATAGTATTTTATTTCTCATTATGTTCAGGAAAAAAAGATGAATGGACCTGAAAGAGATTCTTAAAGGCGTACCCACACAGTACTACTGTATAATATACACACACACACACACACACACAGTTATTTATATGCATATTTTTTACTGTAGTATTTCATGTATGATTTTAGAACTTTAGTTTTACTGTTTACTGATTTACAAATGGACATTTTTATTTATTCCTATTAACCCTTTGATGCATGGATTATGATAGTGCTTCTCAAATCCAGTCCTGCATGTTCTACATATCTCCCTTTTCTTCTTCTTTTTTTCTTTTTTTTAAATAAATAAATAATTAAAAATAAATAAATAATAAATATTTTTATTCATTAAACAAATAAAAATTAAATAAAACAAAAATAAAACATTTTTTTAAATAACTAGTGAGGATAAAACGGGTTCAGATGACGAGTGAG
Organism: Siphamia tubifer; assembly: GCA_020466265.1. NCBI lineage: Eukaryota > Metazoa > Chordata > Actinopteri > Kurtiformes > Apogonidae > Siphamia > Siphamia tubifer. The sequence goes on from CM035798.1 coordinate 21,906,554, forward strand.
AAATAAAAAATATATCTAAAAAAATATGTTTTAATTAATTACATTTTAAAAATGACAACACAAATAAAAAAAATAATAATCTCTTTTTATTTCAAAAAAATATTTCAATACATATCCCTCTTTTTTAACCAAAAAATATTACTTAAAAAATAATAGAAAATAATTTTAAATATTTATAAAATATTTTTTTTAATAATACATACTAAATAAATGCATTTTTTTTTATAACGAGTATATAAAAAAATCTCTCTCTTCCATCACACTTGGAAGCCATTACATCATTATCAGGCTAATTAATGAAGAGCTACTCATTAATTAATTAAACTTAGGTGCGATAGAACAGGGATATATAGATATATCTAAAACATGCAGGACACTGGGCCACGAGCACTGGATTATGAGAACCTTAGTCAATATTTTTGGTGTGTTTTATTTCTCTTTAGGCATGAAAAATGTAATATGATTGGAATATGAACCTATTTTTTATGGAGTTACAAACATGTCCACTCAGCTGGACAACATGTGTTTAAACTTTGAAGCAAATAAACATGTATTTATAATGTAATATCAGAACACTATGAAATAAAACCTTTTTAATGAAGTTTTTGTTTAACTCTTGACAGTCAGACGGAAAAACTCCAGAAAAATCATTACTCCATCAGTACTTGGTGAAGTAATGACAGCTACAATAGTATTGTTTATACTTCACTGTCTTAACTCTTTAAACTTCCACTCAATTTTGCATAAATGTCTTAATAAAGTAAATTGAATACAGTTCTTGAACCATTTTGCAATTAATGTTAGTTTATATTATAAATTATTAAGATGAAAACTGGGATATTGGAGGTGGGTCCTGATGATGCAATAGGCATTTAGAGATATTTATGAATGTTATGATGTGTTTGGGACTAAATATGGACAATTTTTTTTGGTTTGTTTGTTTTGTTTTGTTTTGTAATAACCTTGCGTTTTGTAATAAACCTCCAAAATGTAATAACTTTTTTCATTTAATTTTGTAATAAACTGCCCCAATGCATTTTGTAATACATTTTGCCACATTTCTATTTCCAAACTCTATTCATAATTTAAAATTGTCCATGTCTAATATGTCTAATTACCAGCCAAGACATAAACCACTTGGAATGTTTCCCAAACACCACACCACAAAAGCGCCGACTGCTGCAAAATGTAAAAAGCTTATTACATAATGTGGCAAAATGTATAACAAAATACGTTGGGGCAGTTTATTACAAAATGAAGTGAAAAAGTTATTACATTTTGGAGGTTTATTACAAAATGTGGCTCAACAAGGATGTTTTTTGTTGAACTATGACTGTGTTTGTTGAAATATGTGGATAATTATGAGACATAAAGGTTCAGATCAGCTGTTTGATATTTGTATTTTGAACAAATGAGTGATATTATATGTGGTTATTATATCAGAAAGTGGCTTATATCTTCTGGTGTGTGAGAATCTCTGGTCATGTGACCATTTGGGTCAGGTTTGAGTAGTTTGCTTAATATTTTTTGAGTGATTACTTCCGAGCTTATACTGTCTGTGGGCCCTTTGAAGTTTAAAGCGTTAAATAAAATATGGACCAGATGTTTGTGTTGGAATTAAACAAACACAGGAATGGAAAGGATTTCATACATACTGTACAGATATGATGAATTCAGAGTCAATTGTAGTGTTTTATTACTAATATTTATGACTAATATTTTTCAGCAGTTGTACAGTATATTACAGTGTGATGTGAACTGAAGGAGCACAAGCACCGAATATAATCACGAAGCAGTTGATGATCGTTTGCTATAATCGATGCATCACTTCTTTCTTTTCCCTTCTGGTGCCTTATTCCTAAACGACCAGACTTTCATGTTACAGTGACTGATGCTTTCAGGCTGATGCATTTAATCCTGCTGAGAAGATGCTTTTCATCTGGGCCACACAAAGCAGTTTTACTATTATCATTCAACATCACTACGGCAATTACAGAAGCTTATGTGTTCAGGGGACATTTATGTTTTTAATCACATATGCTGTCAAGTTACCATCGCTAATCAAAACATCAAAGGGTTAAGGTTAAGTTTGACTATTTTAGAATTTTTTAAGAAACAAGATGATGTAACCGCCCCCAAAAATAATGAATTGTCTATTTTATTTTTTTATTTTTTATTTTTTTTATTGTAGTCACTGCACTCACTTAAATGTGCCTTCATGTATTTTAATAAGATTCACTGGAAAACAAGTGAAAAAAATGCTTGTTTGCTAATGTTTTCAAGGTATTACAGTACACATATATATTGGTTTATATACATTCATATGATATATGTATAAATCTTCCACTAAATAAGTTGTAAAGTGAATGTATTGTTACGTGCAGACACTGTTTGAAGTAGATTTGTTAAACCACTTTTCTTGTTAATTCTTGAATTTCATGCTTTGACTCAAATCTATATCTTGGAAAGTTCAGCCAACCGGGATTTTTGAGTTGATTTTTGTCTTTATCAGTGATTCATACACATGGTAAACATATCACTACTATCATTCTGCATTTGAGTTGTAGAAAAGTGTGATTAAAATGGAATAATATTATTAAGACATGAAAACCAAAACAATCTACTGCTTCAACATGCTCAGTTAATTTTGATTAAATAAAATAAAAAATTCCCCCCCCCCCCCCCTATCTAGTGTGGAATCATAACTGAAGTGACACTTTACATATATAGTAAAGCTTCTAATTTACAGAATTGATCATTATTTTGTCACATGGTAAAACTGTACATTCTTCTATTGAAAATCTACAATATTTAAAACATCTTGATATATTAATCCTACTGATACACACAAATGAATGGTGTAAAAATATGGCTTGTCATGTTTCCATGGTAATCAGACATGACCCATAGGATGTTACCATGGAAACACTGTCATCTTCTACAATATTGAATCACCAGTAAAACCCATGGCGCTGGATCAATAACAACAGATGGAGACACTTGGTTTATGTCCAGTTGATGATATATTTAACAGAAAAGGCACATTTTCTTACATTTTATCTGTTTCTGATATAAAAAGCATTAAATCTAATGTCACCATAATACACAAGTACAGGAACAGTAAATTAAATATAGGAAAGTACTTGATTTTCAATGAAAACAATGCAAAATACAAAGTATAATAGTATGATAAATTACTTTAAAAGGTTAAATAGAGAGAAACTTGAATTTGGGAACTGACATAAATGTATCTGTGGGTCTTAATTGGTTAAGACGCTCATTTCTGTTAATGAGTTGTTGAAAGATGACATATTTAATGTGTACTGTATGCAACTCTCAAAGCCTTATGGACATTTTAGAAAAGGAGAAGCCATCTGGGTGGATCATTTCAGTACCTCGGGGATTAGTGACTGAAATAACTGAGCATCAGCCTGTTCTATGAGAGAACTTTAAAACACACATGATATCAAGAAGTAGTAGAAGTTGATGTTTGCTCCGTTTATGTCCAGAGACGAGTGCTGTGAAAACCCCCTAGTAGAGAAAATAAGTGTTAGCTGGATTTTTTTTTTTTACACACACACACACACACACACACACACACACATATATATATATATATATATATATATATATATATATATATATATATATATATATATATATATATATATATATATATATAATTGCATGTTGGGTTAAATATGTTGTCATGGGAACAGTTCATGCACACATACTGTATGTAGTTTTGCATGTGGCAGGTTGCTACTGGGTTACATCACATCTCATTTTCAAACATTTTTTTCTTCTTTTTTTATGTTTATATTGTTTGGTATCAAATCAAAACTGCAGCTTGAAATAATGGCATTACATCATTATTGTCACAGATAATAATCATAATAATCAATTATGAATATATGGACCATTTATATTAAAGTGCTTTATGCTAATGGTGTGTTAGCATGTATATTAGCACCATATTCTTACTTTGTTATTGCTTTTTTTTTTTGCTGTCAGGTGGAAACCTCTTATCAAAGTTATTTATTTAGCACTTTTCATACAGTATATGGTACATGTAGCACAAAGTACTTTACATCAGACCTCGTCATTATCCCGCAGTTGTAGTTAGTAGTTTGGAGCCATAAAAAACAAATGACTAAAAACTACATTTTGATTATGTCCAAAATGGTTATATTTTTCAGGAAATTTGAAAGCAATGTATATTGTAAACGAGCGGTTTTCATTGATTAAATATTTGTATATCCATCCGTTTAATGTGAAAATAGATAATTTTCATGACAAAAAAAGACATACTCAAGTATTTTATCTCTTTAACACACATTCAACAATATACATACAGTTTGTGTAGGAATGAAACATTATGAATGACTTATTAATGCCTTATTTTACAGGATCATGTTTCACACATTTTAACCTTTAACAGTTTCTTCTCAATATCCTCCTAATTGCTACTTATTAAAATCAGTGTGATAAGGAATTAGCATAAATCTATCAGTTATGGGTCTGATTCACACAGATCCTTAAGAGTTCTGTCAGTATTATATAATTTTGACAGTAGAAATTATTCCACTATAGTCTAAGTACTTAATGAAAATGCTGCAGCTGCATGTACTCAACAATGTTGAGTAGTATTTACTATATCTAGATATTGTCAATATTGAATGTGATGTTGTAATGTGTATGTACATGTTGAATAAAAATATTAAAATATACAATTGCTGGTCGATAGAAACAACAACAAAGACCTTTCACACTTTGTTTATGCCTCCAGAAACAAACAAAAAAAAATAATCCTGGTATATTTGTAACTGACCTATTGAATAAGAGGTGTTTATATTGTGAGTCAGATCCTTGTTGTATGATCATCCAGCCTTATTTGAATTTTTTTTTTTTTACTTGCTCTAATTTTATTGAATGTATTTTGTCAGATAGAAACATTTCGTGTAGTAAAGATAATCTTCACAGTATTAATTTCATGCTAACTATCAATAAACAATGACCATAAGATCATTAATTAACACATAAAGACCCAGAACTATTTTTGTGGCAATTTACACATTCATTTTTCCTCCTTAATTCAGTCATTACCATTTATCTAAATATTATCCTCTCTGTTTTGCATTTTATTTCAGCAAAAATCAGTTATTTTCCGATATTTATTTCACTGCAGGCATTTTAATCATAATGTTGAGATTGCATTTGATGGTTATTAAACCCAAAACACCAATTAACTAAAGAAAACGTGACTTTTTCATTTGAATCTAAGATGACCAAGTGTTTCTTATCTACCGTCATTTATCAAATGTTTTCCACCTTCATTCATTACACACATCCACATGCACTCTTTAGAATTAAATAGTCATTTACAAATGAGAATAATGTGAAGATTATTAGATATGTTTAAGCTGTATTATCAGTTACAGTAAGGCGGTTCAAGTGTTAGTGGTGTTACTGTCTGGGAGAGATATCAACATATTCACACGTTCTTTAGTTTCGTTCTTAACCTATAAAGATCCGGTGCTGCATTTGTGTCACTTTCTTTTTTTTTCTTTATATTTAACATTTTTTTTCATGATTTATCTTCATTTATTGTAATATCATCTTCTTTCGTTTCAGTTTTTTCAGTGTAAATCTTGTACTTCCCCATGTTTAATTCAGTGATCATGTTGAATCTACATGATCACTGAGCTTTTTTAAACATCTAGAATGTAAACGTTCAAAAAAGCTCAGTGTAAATGTATATCAAAAACAGATCATATTGAATAAAAAGTGAATTGTAGTCAAAATGATCATTAATTATCATTATCCATTCAATTTTGTTGATCCTAGTCCACGGGCTTTACTGGTGAATCAATATTGTAGAAGATGACTGTGTTTCCATGGTAACTACAGAACCTCTAAAAGTACAAATGGGTCATATCTGATGATCATGAAAAGATGAAGAACTGCATTTTATATTAATTATTTATATGGATCAATAGGATTAGTGGATCAACATGTACTTTCTCATGTATTAAACAGTTAATATCAATGGATATTTAGGTTGATGGTGAAAGTTTGGGTCTTTATAGGTTAAGTAAGGCGTTGGGGTGCTGTTAGGCAATATTTTTCTGATAGTCAATGCCTGGGCAATACATTATCCTGCTTATTACAGCTTATTACTGCTTATTTTGAAAAAAGACAGACAATTGTTTACCAAAATGATTAAGAATGTATTCATATAGACCATTGCTTCTGTCGATAAAAAGTAGTCCAGTTGGAACGTTATTGTTGTTCCTTAGCAACGCTCCACTGGCACTGTAACTGTGTTCCGCTGCTGTCTAACCCTATTTGTTGACGTTAAACTACTTTCAAAGTGGCTGAACTACCTGCGGAGTGGTATGGTACTGTGAATTGTTGCCATTGGCAGGGGGCGTTAATGGCGCAGCGGGCTGTATCAAAAAAAACATCCACCCACAGAACGTTGGGTACGTCCATTCAAAGTGAATGGGAGCTGTAGAGGGCCGTAGAATAAAGGCTGTTATAGAACGCATGTATATAAAAGAAGATATTAATATGTGTTCTCAGGGGCGGAGCATTTGTTTCACTGTAGGGGGGGGCTATGTCCGGTAGTGGGCCCTTTATATACTAGGTCTAGTATAAGTAATGTTAGTGTTCATTCCAACACTATGGTTTAAATTAGTCCTCCTCATGTTGATCTTCCTCAAGGCATAGACATTTTTTTTTTTTTTTTATGTCTTGTGTGTTTATGTTTTCAGATTGTTTCTCTATAAAAGTAGACTATAGACTCCTACACAGTCAACGTCATTCAAACATAAGAGGAAGTTGCGTGCGAAGACCGGACTAAAAAAAAAAAAAAAAAAACTGCATGGAAACACTGTTGTTTATATAGATGACAGACCTACAGCAGAACTACAAATGTCTGCTGGATCTCACCCATTTAAAAAAAAAAAAAAAATCGACAACATTTATGATTACAAAGATCCAGTATGTGGACTGGGATGAGAGCACGATCAGGAATGTCCATTTGTCTGTCCTTTCTATTCTAACCATAATCTGGAGCTTGAATAAAACTGCTGCAGCATGACCCAAACCTACAATGAAGTACAGACTGAAAATAAAAAGAAAGATATGGGAGATATACAAATAGGTGGTTAAGTGATTAAGCTGCTAACAGGGTAGCCTGCTAGCTTTGTCTAGAATAATGACTCCAGCCTCTTCTGTTATTAACATCACCTCTAGGTTAACTTACCCAGGCTTACCACTAAACCAAATCAGATAGTTGTGGCTTAAGTCCATGTGGGCCACTGCATCCCCCGCCCCCCCTGTTCGCTCCGCTAGTGTGTGTTCTTTAATGACTAATATAGATTCAGGACACTACTATGTATGTTTAAGTAACTAGTCAATTGTGAATATGTACCTTAATTTATAATGTTATAGACTGGGTTATAGACTCAGTATTGAGTTCAATACTGTCAACTATTGAAAAATAGATTCTGTTTGATTGCAAATTTCAGCAGCTGAGGAGTAAATCTGATCTGCTTCAGTGCACGCAGGATGTACATGCCAGTTTTATGCATTTTTATTCATGATAGTATGTTATAACGGCCAACATCAGACCGTGGTTCATTTTTCATGTCGTAAAATTGCTTACAGTGGGAAAACGACCTGAATGAAGAATTAATCTAAATAAACCAAACAGACAACTTACACTAAACTATACCAGGGTAAATACATGGATTTTATGCAATGAAGGCCCAGTGCTACTTTAAAGGTAGTTCTCAAATAGATTTGCTTCTGTAATGATTTGACACCATTTATTACAATTTTATCCTATATTTTTCCCACTGAAAATCAGGTATTTTCCTATATTTAATTCACAGATCAAGTAGATGATCACAAAAACTCAGATAAAAGTTGAAGGTTATTATTTAATTTGTTAATTTTATTTAATTTTCCTCATCACCCAACACATGGTATGGAGCACAGACGTCATGTCATAACATAACAGAAAATAACATATCTGATGACCACGAAAAGAGAATAAACTGTATTTTGCACAAATTATTTGCATATAATTAATTGATCAACAAGGATTAAGCAGTTTAGATCAGTTTTTTTTTTTTTTTTGATTGACGGTGGATGTTTGGGTCTTCATAGATTCAAAAGGTTATATATTTTAATAATTTAATAATGAGAAAAAAGTAAATATAGTTATGGAACTGCTATTTGAAAATGAAACTCATTCATGTTGTCAAATATTCTTATCACCTCCATCTATACTATTGTATAAACCCCTTAGTAAATATGATTTGTCTCATGCTCTGTGCAGGTGGCCTGAGGGGAGCATCTATCATCGACTCTCTAGATACTCTGTATATCATGGGACTGATGGAAGAGTACAATGAAGCCAAGGAGTGGGTGCAAACCAGCCTGGACCTAAACTCGGTAAGACACAGACCTTTCCCACTCACTACATAACCTCCATAGGACCTTCTCAGTATTAATATAATGAAGTTTTCAGCGCTGGCCCTGCATGCCAGACTGATTTTAGGCCATTCTATTGTGCTTTAAAGTAACATTTTGTCCGCCAAGTTTGACAGCTTTCCAGAGCTGGGGACACTGGAGCAGGAATCTAAAGCTTCCTGTGTGGCCGCCGGCCACGCTGTGTTAAAGGCTGATGGGATTCTCATCTGTCTGAAAGGTCTCTGTGAGGCAGAAAATGTGATAAATACAAGAGAGCGAGTGAGGGGATGTTTAAGATTTAAGAAAAAAAAAAAAGGTTGGGGGTAGAGCAGCCAAAAAGAAGCCGTGATCCTTTTGATTAAGTGTTTCTGTAATGATGGGGAGGGGGGGTGCAGCTCAGGGGCATCTAATGTCGTGTTTGGATCGTGTTAAATCTAAGTGTTTGACACCGCAGGTTTTGTGTGGATCACTGTGGCCTGTGGTTCTCTCTACAGTTAAAGTGTGCATGTGTTGAATTGAACTATTTCAAATAGAACACATGCATTAGTGGAAAATGTTTTTGTACATCCTTAAAATTTTACACACTACACAGTAAATTTTGCAGTGTTAAATCAACACTTAGAGAGTTTATTTAGCTTCTTCTACAGTGTATTTGGTCCCATTGTCTCCAAATTAACACTGAAAAATCTACAGTGTATCCAATAGTATCATGACATATTTGTAGAAAATTTGATTTTGTGTTTGAAAAGATGTGGCTGCAGCAGACACATGCAAATTATACACACACACACATATATATATATATATATATATATATATATATATATATATATATATATATATATATATATATATATATATATATATATATATATATATATATATATATATATATATATTATATTATTTTACTTAATTTTTTTTTTTAAGACAAAAAAATGATGAAATAAAATGATTGACAGTTTCAACATGTTATGTTCTGGATGTGTTTTCTTCTGAAACATCTAGTTTTCACCTCAACAGAACAGAGTATGTGGATTTGAAGAAGGAAACAACACTTGGCAGGTCTCTGTAGTCCTCCCTGTGTTAAAGTGCTTTTATTGTTTTTTAAGAGTCTTAATGGTTGTGGCCATGTTTATTTATCAGATCTGCTTTTAACATATGAGCCCTGTTAGAACCTCAGGTCGTAGGTTTTTAATTGTTCCTAGAGTTCGTTCCAAAACACATAGTGAGGCATCATTCAGTTTTATGGCCCCAAACTATGGAACAGTCGACTGGAGAATCTGAGGTGAGTGTTTGGAAGATTAAACTGAAAACCTACCTTTTTATCGTAGCTTTTAAATACATTTTTACCTTTAACATTATTTTATTCTGCTGTTTTATGTATTAAGTTTTATTTTATTACTATTATTATTTATTTATGTATTATTATTATTTAAAAATGTGTTTCTTCTTCTTCTTCTTATTTATTTATTTATTTATTTTTTAATCTTTGACTGTACATACAACTGCAGGATAATGGGGCAGGGGGGTTAGATGTAAAGCACTACATGCACCATGTATGTAAAGTGCTATATAAATAAAGTTTGATTGATATATCACAAATGCATGGGGTGTCCAAAACCATTTTTCCACTCCTGTATAATACTTGTGCTTCTGTGAGGTGACTTACATCATAGCCTGTTGTCAAGTCTCATGGGCTGTAGTATTTCAGATTTCTTTAATATTAATTAGTGTCAGACTTTCCAATTTCTTGGGCTGTGATGGACTTGTCACTGACCCTGTGCGGTCGATACCAGTCTAAGTCTAATAATATTCATATTATTGGATCAACCATTTATCCACTTCATCAAAATTGCTTGCTTAGTTTGCTTTTTGAACATTTGTTTGCCACTCAATCGTGCTCACTGACTGCTGATTGTTTACTTCCACGTGATCACATGGAATCCATGAGGCTATTCCCCTTATGGGCAGTAATGGCTGCTTCACTTCTGTTATTCATGTATAAAGGTGTGGTGTTTATTTATTATTATTATTATTATTATATTATATTTATTATTTATGTATTTATTATGTATTTATTTGAACCTGTGTTGTCCAGCATCTAACAGCAGAATGACAGTATGGCTGCCTTTCTCAGCTAAATATACTTTGCCAAGGGAGGATTTATTACGTAGAAGAATCTCCTCTTGATAGTCTACTGTCTTCATTATGAGTTTTGATGAACCACATTACGATGCCAGACCTGGCATGGAAGGACACTCAGAGGGGGTGAAAAGGAGGAAGTAAGGGGGAGGAAGGGGGAGGAAGGTGCCAAAAACCTTCAAAAGATAATATCAGCAAATATGATTTGTAAATGCTAATCGTGTCTTTAGAATTTTTTTTTAATATTCATTGAAAACATAATGTCATGCACTAAGGCACTGTTTTATTTAACATCTATAAAAGGCATGACAAACAGAGTGTGGAACTGAAACACTGTGGTACTGTTTATCTGTCAAATGTTCACTATGCTCAGTTTCAGATGCTGTAGCTCTTAATTCATACAGTTATTGTTTGTTCATTGTTAATTATCATCTTTGTAAATAATAATACCATTTACCATGTGTAAATACAAGCTGGACTGACTGTACGTGTACTGACCAAGGATGATCAAAATCTCACTTTGTGCAGTAATCTGACTTTTCTGCCTCTGTTCATAATAATATACATTACATAAAATAGTACATAGACTATGTACTATGTAACATAATACATAATATGACAAACAGAGGTGGTCAAAGTACTCACATTCTGTACTTAAAAAGAAGTACCGCTAATTGTGTGGAAAAAATACTCTGGTAAAAATAGAAGTAGTGATTGTACTCCTTTACTGAATTAAAAGTAAAAAAATAAATAAATAAAAGGACAATTTCTCAATTGTAATTGAAGTAAAAAAGTAAAACTGCATTTAATTATTTTGACCATGAATGCAATAATACTTAAAAGTGAATTTGTGGGTAGAAAATGCATTTGTTTGAGTCACATTACTCAGTTTTGTGGATATGGGTAAGACATTTAGTAAAAATGGCTGGGGAGGGTTCACAAGAGAGATAAAAAGTCATCATGAGATTTAAAAATATATATATAAAAATCCATACTTTTAAGAGAAAAAGTCAGAATTTGGAGTTTTTGTATTGTAAAATAAGTAAATTATTAGATTAATAAATCAAAAATCTGAGATAATAGTCACATAACTGTACTGTCACATCTTTTTAGCACATATGCAATAATACCTGTGTTTTCCGACATCATCCTGTCTGCTTGCTGAATAACACATCTCGCGAGACAGAATTTTAACGTGGCGAGAAATCTCACCAAATTACAGATCTCATCACACAAGATCTCGTCACACCCCTAGTACATACACATATGAAAAGGCACATTTGTAGGTCACTGAGACGACAACACAAGGGTTCAATAATGAAACATTTCTACTCAGTTATGTTCTACGTCTGATAACAAACTATTAAATAATCAAAACCAAATTAATTTCATCCAAAAAAAAAAAATCCCTTTTGAATGTGTATAGAATCGAAAGAAATGTGTGATATTAAAATGGAGTCATGTTTTACAGCTTTACAGTGAGTATAAACTAAAGCTTTGAAGAGAACTTTGACAGCTGGTTTACTTTACTATCTGTACAGTACAGTCACTACACACACAAACAGGAGCTGAATATACTGTGGTGTATTTATGATGATTTTATTTTTGTTTTTTTTTTGTTTTTTTTTTACTGAATTTGTGTCTTTCTTGCTTATAAATAATACACAAAACACAATAGATGTCGTAAGCATGACCAGTACAGATATACTTTAAACTCAGCCTTGTACTCCTGCAGTTCACTGTTGTTATGACAGGCTGTCAGATGATTTTGGGATGCATTGTTTGCTGACAAAGGTTTTTCTGTGACAGCATTACAAAGCTCCAGTCTGTTTCAACGTGCATCTTATGAAAACAAATATTAACTGTTTTTGACACGTGTGGCAGAGTGTGCATGATGCCCCTTACACTTTACACCAACACATTCTGCGCTGATAAACTCAGTTGCTCACAAATATTTATTCCAGTCCTAGTTTATACACAGGCCCAAAAACACTGAGGAAGTGTTGGTACTGTTTTGATTTTGTGTTCAAATGCATCCTGATCCATGACGTCCACCATGAAGTTATTAAATATGCACAATACTTTCATTTACATCCAACAAAGTATGCACTTAAACCCAGTTTATATGACAACACATGGGTGAAAACAACAACATACTTAATTAGATGTGCCTTTCATTTAGACCACAGGTGTCAAATACATGACCCGGGGGCCAAATCCGGCCCACCAAATGGTCCAATCTGGCCCTTGGAATGAATTTGTGAAGATATTATTAATTTTAATTCAGGTTCCACATTCAGACCAGTAAAATAATATATATAAATTAACACAACTCTTTGGAAAATGTAAATATTTTCACATATTTTTCACAAATGTAAATATTTTCACACATTTACAAAGTATAATTTCACAAAATATTTGAATAATCTCGAACAAATATATAAAGAAGTGTTTTTCGAGACAAGAGCGATCTGAGCGACGAGCTGCCGTTCGTTGACACCTCTGCAATACAACAGTTGGTTGAATGTAATAATGTATTTGTATCAGTTGCTACAAAATGGAATTTATATGAATCAATTAAATGAATATAGCTATGGGGACATTTAACTTCACCTATTTTGTTATATTTTGTTTTGAATAAAAAAAATTTAAAAAGTCATGTACATTGACTGTTTTTTGTCAACACATGGCCATATGTTTATGAATGGGTTCATTCATAAACATAAAGAAAACTGCAAGTACAAAAATATTCTAGCATTATTCCTCCCTACTATATACACTGGCTCTGCTGCCCGTTGTCATGACAATCTAAATCGTCATCATCTTCAGCATCTACAGCTGAGTGTTTATACTTGTCTAGGTTTGTTTCCACTATCGGAACTTCTGGGCCATTTTACAGGAATTTGACGGTATGCGCGTGTTTCCACTGACCAGGCTTTTCCGACAGGGCTGCCTTCCAGAACTTTTACAGGAACCAGCAGAGTCCAGTACCTGCTCGAGGGTAGGTACTGGACTCAAGAGTAGCTGCCGTCTGAAACACTATTTGAAATTTGCTGGAAACTATTCGAATATTATTTGAAAATCGTACGTATTTCCATGACCCACCCACCCTCGCTAAAATGTCGAACACATTTAACAATACATGAACATACGCCAGGTTTTTATTAAAAACTAAACATGTCCACATGGTCGGGGTGGAGGCGTGTGCACGTATTCACCATTAATCCGTCTACCAAAAACACACGCTCTGACGGCACAGACGTTGCGGGAACAGAGAGGTACGTACGTGCTCTGCTTTGTTTCTGTTATTGCAACATTTTTCTCTTGCATTTCTTTTATGTGTTTGTGTTTTTGGTTGTTCATCTTTCTTGTGTTCGCTGCGTTTGCCGCTGTCAACCACCGTACAATGACAGTCAATACGACATTCTGTCCAAGTGAAACGCAACACAAGAAATGCAACATTCGAAAATTAGTATTTTATATTTGAGTGTGTCATGAATATTCGAATATTCAAAAATCGGGTCCCATCCCTAATCCTAACTGACTGAGAAGTCTAAATCGACGCTCTTGGTCGTCTGTCACAAAGTTTTCACACAAAATAATTATTGGAATCATATCTTGTTTTTCCACTTCTTTGTTTCATTCATCTCAACTCTTCTTCTTTTATCTCTATCGTGTGATTTCCTCCTCTGCTACTACTTTGTTTTGGTGCTTTTTGTTAGCGACGTTGTCATAACAACTGACACCATATAATGACATCATTGTAAGGTTCGTCCAGGGCCATTACACTGTAGATTTTGCAGTGTTAATTTGGGACAATGGGACCAAATACACTCTAGAAGAAGTTAAATAAACTCTCTAAGTGTTGATTTAACACTGCAAAATTTACTGTGTAGTGTATACAGACACAACACTAGGACCTGGATAACTCATGGCCTGGTCAAAAGTACCCCCCCCCCAAAAAAAAAACTTCCAGAACCAGTGTAGTGGAAACAATGCCTATTGTTGTATTTTTTGCGTGATAGTGTGGACTGAGTTGTTTGGAAAATATCTGATGTGTTAACAGAGCTTTAAAACAGGACTGAAATGAGTCAATCATTGTGTCGTGTCGTATCCCTTCCTTGTTAGGAGCAGTCGTGGACTCACAGATAAACACCACAGTTGCAGCCAGTTGTGAATTAATGTGCAGAATTAATCTCCTATCTGTCCATCAGCTCATATCCTGTGTTTCTGCACTTTTCATCAACACTTTAGGTGTAGTTTCACCAAACTGCACCTTCTGCTGCTGTTCTAGTCAGACAGACTGAGCTGCATGGAAGATAAACTTATGCACTTCATGTTACTTCGAGCTCTTTTTGTGATCACTTTTTCACATTTCAGTAAATGCTGCACAGCTGCTGTATTTAACATGCGTGCGCTTGTTTTGTCATACATCATCACGGTTATAAAATGAGGATTTCTACGTCTACTGTGCCACAGATTGTAAGAGTCAGATGTGGCAGTTGGTTCAAATATTGTCTTTACTTACTGCACTTTATTGGTACTGTGACTGAAAATAAAAAAGAGAAAATATGGAAAGAAGAAGCTTTTTAGAGTCAATGTGGATGAAGCCCTTTCTGTGTCAAACCTGTGATGACTTTGGGGATTAACGGGTTCCAGATGTGATGGTTTTTATGCTGTTGTGTATCGAATAGAATAGAATAGAATAGATAATAATAATACATTTTATTTATCAGCGACCTTTCAAAAAGTTCAAGGTGCTTAATCACATAAGCCCCAATGCTGTTTTCTGGCAAATTCCTCCTAAAATGCATGCCCATGCATCACTCGTAGGTAAAGTAGCCATTGGCTAGTGAGCACAAACACATCTTTCCAAAATAAATACATTAAATAATAAAATTAAATACAAAATAATGAATTTAAAACTCCTAAAAATTATATATATTTAAAATATTTTTGAAAAAAACAAAAAACTTACAGAATAAAGTAAATATATAGAAATATATAACAAAAAAAAGTACACACATCCTCAAACCTTTGAAAAACTCATGTTTTGTTTTGCATCTGTTTCCCTCATGTTTTATGGGATCTTCCAGAAAAACAAATTCATGTGTTTATTGGGCCACATCATTTGCATACTTCACAGATATTTATATTGTGTGTTCTCCTCAAGATTTCTTCTTTTTCCCACTGGGTTTGGAAGTTTTTTCTTGCCGAGAAGGAGGGTCTAAGGACAGGGGATGCCTGGAACTTTTCATGTATTTCTGTAGCTGATTGTGTTTTTGTAAAGCCCTCTGAGACGACTTTGTTGTGATTTAGGGCTTTATAAATAAAATTGAATTGAAATTGAATATTTTATTAATGGGTATCTTTATCTACATTTAACCCTCTTGGGGACCTGAATTTTGGTCCCCATTTTGTCAAAGGTCCCTATAACATGTTCACTACATACAGGTGATTCCACTAAATATCCATCTACCTGGATGAAATGGGTCGATTCACTGAATGGTTTGAACAAACACATGATATGACTTTTACTCTTTTACACTGGGACTACCCAACTCTGAAACAGATCAATGTCCCCATAAAGATATTAATTCAAACACACACACACACACACACACACACACACACACACACACTGTCCCTGTGGTGGCTGTGTCCTGGTGAACTCAGATGACTATTAGCTGTGAGAGGAGCTGTAGCTGCTGGCTCTGGCTCCGTCAGTCCTCACAGCCTGAGCGGATACAGGCAGTAACGGCCGCCGCTGACGACCACCAACACTGTCACCGATCATAAACACCACACTTGCGGATTTGCACCAAGCTTCAGCAGGAGTGTGATCTGCCACAGTCCCTCAGCCTCACTCCCTCACGCCATCGCCGGTGGTCCCCTGGGCTCCCACCCGGGTGGAAACCGTCTCCTGCAGGACAGTCAGACATGTCATATCAGCGGCGATGAACGGCATTGCTTAAATATTTACATCGTTTAAGGGCAGGATGTTTTGCGTGTTCTGCTGCAGCTGCGGCTTTAGATTTAGAAGAGGAGGCAGTTTTACAGTTAAAGGCAGACCGGCTGAGGTTCTGTGTGAAAATAAATGATCCAGTCGTCTTATGGTTTTTTCATATATTGTGCTCAGAAACACCAGAGAACAGTCAAGAAAGTAAACAACCCATGTGTAAAAATGTTTGTGTCGTGTTTGTGAAACTGTCGACCCAGAAAACCATGGCAGAGCTTTGAAACTTCTGCTACAGGATAATGTTTTTACCACAATGCATCACTTTGTTTATCTGTCAACAGGACAGAGAATATAATGTTGGACATGTCCTGATTTTAGTTTTCTGGTGATGACACAGCACTCAGTTTTGGCTGGTGTAGGTCAAAGGTCAAGGTAAGGAAGAGTTTCTGAATGCAAAAAAATTCTAATTTGTTAGAATAAACCTTATCTCGGTCGGATCTGGCATGATATAAATGAAAATGTGGACGTTGTGAGGTCACACTACATCAGTTTATACATACGCATCATTGTGCTTTTACACAGATTTGTTAAATGTTGTTTTATTTGAACATTTTCATCTGGAACACAGATGAAAAGGTTTAGTAAATTAACTTATAGGGAATTAGTTGGCCCTGAATGCTTTATAATGTTCTTACACCATCCCCACAAAGGAGAGGCAGGGGATATTATTTTGGTTTTGGTTTTCTTTCTTTAGCATTAGCAGCAAAACTATTGGTTGAATTTATACCAAACTGGGTTTATACATTGTCAGTGCGCCAGAATAGATCATGTTATATTTTGGGAAAAGTAGCTCAAAATTAACATTTATTTTATGAATTCCATTTTTTTTTTGTCCCCATTTACTCGTAACAGGTGAGATTTAAAATATATGTAGCAGCAAAACCATTGGCTGAATGTATACCCAACTGGATTTGTACATTACCAGTGAACCAGAACAAAGTCAAAGTTTTTTTTCTTCTCCCATATACTTACAATGGCCAACATTTCACATGTCTATAAAAACATAAATTTTGTTTGAATTATATATATATATATATATATATATATATATATATATATATATATATATATATTTATATATTCTGTATATTGTATATTCTGTGTCATAGTTGAACAACCTCAGAAGCTCTTCGTCACATGTGTCTCCTTAATGAAGGCGTGACAATGTGAAAAATAATTAACAGTTTATAATTTGTCGTCCGTGTTCTATCTTCTTCTTATTCTTCTTGGGATTTTTTGGTGTTTGGCAAAGAACTTTTACTGTGCATTAATGCCACCTACTGTTCTTGAACGAATCAGGATGACTCTTCGTATCTCAATCAAAATAAATAAATAAATAAACTATCAAAATCTACGTTCTCTCCATGTTCTATCTGCTAAAGAAAAAGTATCATATTCTTCTTTGCATTGATTGTTCTTAGTAGTTTTGATTCTAATTCTGGTTAGAGCGCCCCTAGTGGTGAAAGAAAAATCCACAGAATAGCTGCACCTTTGTTTAAACCTCATGGTTCAAAACATATAAAAAAAGTAACGGCTTATAGTCCAAAGAATACGGTAGTGCATGTGTTGTCAAAGTAGGGTACATGTACCCACAAAATCCAGTGGGTACTTGAAATGATCTGGAAAAATACACATACATAAAATCTGTCAAACAGGCTACATCATGTTTGTATGAATGTGCAAAGTGAACTGAAGTGATCCAAATGAATTTTTTTTAGGAGAAGGGGTGGGATTAAATAGGTTTTGCTTCTTCCCACTCCTTTTCAAATATGCAAACAAAGCCCTGATTTGTTATGTGTTTTTGTTTTTCATGTATATGTTTTTATATTAGTTGAGTGCAATCGTTTAAGTTGTAGCAAAAACAAAAAAATCTGAATAAAACATTGTTACTGTTATTTTAGGTATTAGATAAGACTAATCAACATTTTCACCCTTTTCTTACACAAAAAATAAGAAAAGAAAAATAAAGAAAATGTATTCATTTACAGACACATGAATATTACCATGCACGATGCGTCCTTCATTAGACCTTGAGTGCGTTAACAGTGACACCAGAGTCCATCAGACGTGGCCTGTGTGATGGTGCAGTTTGTTGGATTCATCTGTTCAGGCCTGTCTGTCACCCACAGCTCAACACATGGTGACAGCAGCTCCATAAACTGTTAGCAGTAAAACAAGGACACACAGTCAAGGACAAAACTCCACCACTACACATGTGACAGGATTTCTAGCATGTTTCAGGAGGCTGTATTTCCTAAAATCTGCGAACTTTACTCCATGCTTCCTCATTAAAATCGACCCTTTTTTATGCGAAAACGTATCCTTGGAAACTGTTTGGAAGTGAATCAGCTGACCAAATTTAGTTGTTTGTAATGCATCTTGACCAGACGACAGACAAACAACAGACCTCTTATGCAGATCTTGATGAGCTGCTCGTCTGAACGCTTATCAGGTCGGTCCGCAGCCAAGGCAAAACCAATTACAGTGATCCAAAAGAAACAGTTTTATCTTGTAGAATACTTCTCCATAAACCCGTATCTCATGAATTCTAAATAAGAAGTTAGTGATGGTTGGAACAGATTAGTGTTTAAGGGTTATTTAAAGGATTGGGTTTGGAATGATCCTCTAACTGTGGTTCAGTTATTGTCCTCTCGTAAGTCAACATACCTCCACTCAATGGGAAGAAACTAATGAAAAAATATGAACCCATATGAACCCATATGAACCCATATGAACCCATATGAACCCATATGAACCCATATGAACCCATAAAGACCCAGAGCGACTTTTGTCTTCAAAAAAAGATCTGTGTCCATAATTCATCTGAATGTAAATGACAAATGTTTGTTATTTTACCAATCTGGTTTCCAGGTATGGATTGGGTAAGAACACTGGGAACATGTCTTTACCAAATTAGCTTGTGCTACCCAAGATGCATTGCAACTAGTAACTATACCTTAAAATCAAATGTGGATAAAGCTTTACTGTCTCTGTAAGAAATGTTTGTTTTTTTGTTTTTGTTTTTTTGCTTGAGGATACATTTTTCCTTTTTTTTTCATGAATTATGGAAAATGAATGACCTCTTTATTTGCTAAATTATTATGGAACATTTTAACCTTTTTTTTTTTTTTTTTAATAAAACAGATATATTTTACCAGAGGTAGAAATAGCTAAGTAGAAATAGTTCCTTTATTATACTTAAGTACAATTTTCTGTACTTTATCTGTACTTTACTTGAGTATTTATTTTTCTGGCAACTTTTTACTTTTACTTGCTACATTTTTGTATAAATATCTGTACTTTATACTCTTTACATTTTCAGAATAAACTCATTACTTTTTTCAAACTAGACAAATGTGACAGTATGAACTATCGCATAATTATCAATTTCTTGTCTCATAATTATATATTTTCTTCTCATAATTTTGATGTTTTATCTCCTAATTTTCACCTTTTGTCTCGTGATTTTGATTATTTTATCACATAATAATGTTTTTTTTTTATTCCCCTATTTATGCCTTTTGAATTTTAAAAGTACCATAAAAGTACCATAAGTTAATAAAACCCATTATCTTAACAATAACTCAGTTTTAAAGGCTGTATTTCTGGATATTTTTGAAATTTTTGGACATTTTTTTACTGCATAAGTGATTTCATCCATAGCAAAAAAAAAAAAAAAAAAAAGCTGTTTCATTTTTTACTATATTACAATTGAGAAGTTGTACTTATTTACTTTTACTTAAGTAGAGGAGTTGAATCAGTAATTTTACTTTTACCAGAGTATATTTTTCACACCAGTAGCTGTACTTCTAGTTAAGTACAGAATGTGAGTACGTTGACCACCTCTCTATTTTACTAAGAACATTATATTTAACTTCTTAAAAATTATTTATCACCATTTATTATGACTTTATCTACTTTATGCAGTATTTTCCTATATTCAATTTACTGATCATGTTAGATGTTCATTAAAACTCAGATTAAAGTTGATGGTTATTAGATCAAAAACAGAGAAAACTTAATAAAAAGTGACTTTTTTTCAGTAAAATATATAAGTGTCTCCATCTATTGTCACAGATCCAACTCCCTGGATTTTACTGGTCAATCAGTGTTGTAGAAGATGACACTGTTTTGATGTTAACTACAGAGTCTCTGAACATCTGATATTTGATGACCTCGAAAAAATAAACTGCATTTTACACCAGTTATTACATGTATTGCTAAGTGTAGTGGATTAATAGATATTAAAGTTGTACATCTGTAGATCATTTTGGTTGGCGGTTCCAGATTTTATTACCCTCCAACTTTCTCCTCCTCCTCTTTGTCTTCATTTCTCTCTTGCTCAGTGTTATTTCTATCTTTTCCATGTCACTTATTAATCTGGCTCAGCACTTCTCCGACCAATCATCAGGAAATTTACTAGATTAGGGCTGACGATAAAACCGATCACTCTGACGGATCCGCTTTAAACTTATGTCTTTTGGGGCCTTTGATCGTCTTTATTTCTTCTTTTTTTTTGGTTCAATATAATTACATAGATGATTGGCCTGAGCTACCATTTGGATAGAAAACCAAACATTTAGTAGAATAAAAGAGGTATTTTATTGGATTATTCTTATAAAGTAGAGGAATGAGTTTTTGCATGAGTTTTTCTGTAGCTTCTACTGGTTCTGAAAAATGGAAAAAAAAGAATGATACTGACAAAAAAAAAAAATACAAGTAAACCAGACCACATCCACTGAAGGGGTGCAAACACTGATATGACCTGTACTGTTGCAGGTCATTGACCTTTGAGAGTCCTCAGGGTAAAAAACCAACAGAGAAGAGCAAATAGACAACAAAATGTTCAAGTAGTTTTTTTGGCCAAAGCATCAATGTTTGTGTGTATGTTTTACTCGGAAACAGTTGATAGTTGCAAATCTGACAGGTTTGTTAGACTCTTAAAATATTGAGACATGTTGAATTCAGGTGTTTCTTTTCTAACAGAGGTCTGAGATACAAAACAACAATAAAAAAATATCATAATATAGTTTTATATTGGGATAAATATCATATTGATAATCAATGTTTCTATGTCAAATCAGAATGAACAGAACATTTTACAGCACAGTCATAGTCATGATGTGTTCCAGTTAGACTGACATTACAACTGACACTGACATTTGTTTTTTTTTTTTAACTTTGCGATATATATTGCTATATGAAAAAATACTCAGGAATATATAACAGCTGTATATATACAATCCTACACATTTTTCTGAAGAAATTTCTTTTTGTTCAAGTTATTCACATGTTTTTTTGTTTGGATAGTGTACAAATGTGAATATTTTCATAATTTAATGGGTTTTTTTGTTGTTTTTTTCCACTAATACACAGAAGAATTGGGACTTTTCATTATTCATAGGCTATTATACTGCGATTTTACTAGTCTGGCCCACTTTAGATGAAATTGGACTGTCTGTAGCTCCTGAAAGAAAAGAAGTTAGACATCACTGCTTTACACTATTAGACAGTTAAAGGCACATCTTGAAAAAATAATGAGTGAAATTCCATCTATTGTGATGATGCCATTGTTTCTGTTTATAGTTCCAAGTGTCCCCCCCCTGTGTGTTTGTTGATGACTCCCATGGAACCTGTTTAGCGGAACTAGCAACATGCACTGACAATAACTCTAGATATGTCACAGCCAAAGTCTCCAGAGCCAAACCAGGGCGGTAAAGTGACTGGATAATTAGCACATTCAGGCCTATAATTCCACATCTCAGATGAGATTTAAGTGAGTGTGAAATCTCGTGGGTGTCATGGGGACAGGCTGAAGAAAGGAGCTGTGTTTTATCTGTTATGGTGATTGTATGTACGCTGTATTCTTCTGTTTGGAAGTGCAGATGTGTGGAATAAGCCAAGTGTCACAGAGCTGGAGTGAACGTTCCACAGTGACAGGACTCAGAGAGGTCAAGAGGGTGACAGTGACGTTAAATGTGTGTGAAGGGTTTCTAGTTCAGTGGTATCGGATGAAGTCAGGATATGATGTCATAGTCAGGTAGAGGGGTCGGCAGATCACCAGGTCATGTAGAAAGAGGAGAACCGAGTGTCTGTCAGAGATGTCAGCATGTACAACGAAATATCTATGAGTACTTATCCAGCTTTTGCAAGACATTGTTTGTCTTGGCCTCACTATAAGTAGCTATCCAAGCAGCTAAACAGAGATCCAGAAACGCCACAGAAGCAAATTGTCTTTCTTTTGTCTTTTACTGAATAATACTTATTGTGAAACTGAAATACAAACACATACACAACATACATGAAAATAGTTAAGGATGTGTCATGAATTGCTGTCGCTAACATCTAACATGGGTTTGCTATGCTATTGTTAAAGTACTTTTGGGTTTTTTTAATTACATTTTTAATTTTCTAACATTAATATATATGGGTTCCAACATGAAGCGAACTAGAAATCTGATTAATTACACAAACCTTACAGACATCCTTACAGACGTTGCTTGAACAAGCATAGAAAGTGTAGCAAATAACAGGTAGATAAAAACGGGTGTTTCCAGGAGGTGTCATGGCGGCATGTATCTATATGTTATCACATTATTAACAATTATTTTTGATTATTATGACTAGTATTACAATTATGACATTTTCTGACTCCTCTTGTTTGCCCTTGTCAGGATGTTTTTCTCTGTGGGTACTTTTAAATGAAGTCCATTTGTCAGTATCTATAAATGTAAGTGATCAAACAAATTTGCCTCCATTATCTTTTATCTGTGTCAAACTACTGAATGATTCAACATTTCCTACCAGGAAAAAGGTACCAGTGGGGGGTAAACAGTCAAAGCTGCTCTTATTCACACATACAGATTTTGCAGTTAGCCTCAAAGCATTTGCTGTATCAAAAGTAATACTTAAAAAAAGAGATTGCTTTTAGGAAAACAAATAACAAAGTATCTTTAGAAATAAATAAGACCTATTTCAATCAGAAGTGTTTTTTTCAGATTTCTGTAGTATTGTTTTTTGTTTTTTTTTTAATTGCTTGTTTTTTTTGTAGCCTCTCAAAAGCTCCCCAGGAATCCACTCAAATGTTCAGACCCTCCACACACACACACACACACACACACACACGCTTCTGTAGAAAACTGTAGAAAAAAAGCTAATTCAATCCGAACTAGCACTAGCTTATTCAGTCAAAATAACTGATAGTCAAAATAAATCCTCAGTGAACAGGATAAATCCCACAACAAACTTAATATTTCGGTCAAAGCATGCATCACATGACTGAGTTATCCTACATGCTTACCTCTATACTTTGGTTTTGGTGTCAGAAGCTGCAAAATACTTTGGGTTTGGAAGTCTGCATCCAAACACTAGCTTTAAAAAGTGACGCTCTGTAGAAAACCTGAGGTGATTTTACTGTGTTACTATGTGTATTTTCCTGCTGCAGTTGTGTTACTGTAATTTAGCAATTATGAAAAATTATAATTTTTGGATATTTATTAATCATAATGGAATCACCCCATGTCGCATTGTGCCGATCTAATAATCAATATATTCAACAGCCTTATCGTCTCATCATCTGAACCCACTTTATCCTCACGGGGGTCACTGGGGGCCTGATCCAGCTACGATGGGTGAAGGCGGGGTACACCCTGTATGAGTCTCCAGTTCATCTCAGGGCTGAACATATATAGACAAACAATCACTCTCACATTCACACCTATGGACAATTTAGATTAACTAATTAACCTATCAGTGCATGTGTTTGGATGGTGGGAGGAAACTGGAGAAAACCCACACACAGACAGGGAGAACATGCAAACTCCACACAGAAAGGTCTGATGTTGGAATCAAACCAGGGTCCTTTCATCTGTGAGGCACGAGCGCTAACCACTGCACCACCGTGCTGCCATCAACAGCATTATGTGCTCCAAAAAAATGGACAGATTGATTATTGAAATAATGCTATGTTTAAGTCAGACTGTAAAACCTAAAGCGATTTCAATATAAGCAGGCTATGTGTTGGTTTTAATAATTTATTCTTTAATTTCAAATTATTTGTAACCTTAAACTAACAGCCTAAGACTCATGAAAGAAAAATAAATCTGAATTTAAAAAAAAAGCTTGAAATAAAACTACAAAATAATTTTAGAAGATGTATATTGGTTTTAACATTAATGGTTTTTACTACATGTCTCCCCTACTTTTTCATATATGATCCTTGTAACATAGACTTTTACAAATGTGTCTGAATACAAAGCAGGTCCAATCAGTAAGTTTTATCCCTCCCTGATTTCGTGTCCCACCACTTTTTCCAGAATCAAATCAGATGTCATCATTGACCACCAGCTGTTAACTCAACATGGAATAGACAGACTGTCACCTTAGTGTCTCCAAAAATATGTTTCAACCCCTTATAGGACATTCATTGAAATACTTGGAACGTCAGTATTTCAACCATAGTGTGTTACTGGACATTACGGTCTACCTCCTTGTTGGTTGGCATGACGACAAGCTTCCTCCTCTTGCCCTAAAATCTTCTGAGGAGCACTTGCTAAAAGTATAAACATGCAATAAAACAGTTGTTATAAGGTCATAATGTAATTTAAAAAAAACTCATATTCAGTTTTTACAACTTCAAAATCTATTTGAATTATTGTGTAGTTTGATAAAAAAAAAAAAAAAAGAATAATTAACATGCTTCTTGACCTCACTGAGCCATATGATTGGGATTTAAAATTCAATATTTCAACCTTGGTGTGTTGGCATGACAACAGTCTCCTTCCTGTTGCAACAAAACATCCCAGCAGCACTTGCTAAAAAGGAAAAACACACAATAAAACAACTGTCATGAGGTCATAAACTGACACAAAACACAGTCATATTCTGCTGTGGAACCACTTGCTTTTAGATGTTAAGACAGGTTCAGTCTTTGCTAGTTTTTGTACCACATCTAAATATACACTTGTAATTTTTGGTGAGTGAGCTGTTATTAGATTTCCTAGGTATTTTTTTATTTTTTTACCAGATTGTAATTTGTCTTTGTTTTTAATGAGGTTTGTATTTTGTTCTTAGCCCACTTTAAACCCTGTGTTTTCACTGTTTAACTTATTTCGTCCCATGATTTATGATCTGTGTACAGCACTTTGGCCAACTGTAAAACTTTTACAGTACGAGGATTCATATATGTGTTAAAAAAAATATATATTAGCAGTGTTCACCCAATAGACCTTTTACATTTATCTTTACAGAATTATGATTTACACATTTAATTATTCTTATTTGTTGAATCTACCTTTCTGGTTCACAATTGTTAATTTGAGGTTGGTGGCTCCTGGTTGGCTGGTTAAGTCATGTGAGTTGTTGTTGTCAGGAAGTGAAAGGCGTTAGCTACACGTGTGCCAAGTAAAGCACTGTTCTAAAGAAATCCGTCTTCATCCTGCAGTTTCATTTTATAAATAGTGGACCATAAACCATCAATGAACCCTACACTACAGCTTCAAAATGTCTATAAAATTTCTCTGAATCACTTGTATTATTTTATAAAATCTAACATGCGTCTTAGTCTCACTGGATTAGCCTCATGTTTTTGGTAAAATTACCAATACTAGTCACTTTCCCAATAAAGGGTTCAAACTAAAACAGTTTTCTCCAGTTCGTATGTCCAGGTGGTCATATAAAATGCATAAATTCTGACAATATTTCTGAAATTGTGCTAAATATTGCATGATTAATACCATTTGGAAAGCCTTAGTTTTCCCTGGACAGGAAGGGGATAAAAAGTAGTGAATAAAATTACAATAATTTTTTTTAAATGGGAGCATAAATCACTAGTGCTACCATCTATAAATATGTACACCTCCATCATTGCACTCTCCAGAATTTTTAAAGCTCTCCTCATTCACTGTCCCTCAATGAAGAGCTCTTCTGCTGTATTATCGGACCTTCCTTAATCAATATTCAGTGAAGGACACAGAACCATTTCTATGAACCTCCACTATTTTAACTTACACATACATGATCCTGATTCACATGAAAAAATATAGAGCGAGGATTTACAATATTTAATGTCGTGGAACTGAACATTTTCTATCCCTGAAATGCTCCTTTTATCTTCTTAAGCAAGATTGTGGATTGAACAAATACCTTAAAGTGCAAAAACAGGTACTAACTAAAGCGATTAGACAATTGTGGTGATGTTAGAAGTGAAGTTAAAGGACAAAACTACATAAAATTTAACTTCTGAAGTTCTTCAATGTTTTCAGACTCATTTGTTACCATTTATTAGAATATTTTCTTCTGCATTTCCCAGTAAAAATCCAGTATTTCCCTGTATTTAATTCATTGAACCTGTTTATATGCACACCGATACTCTGATCATTATCTGATTTATGGAGTTATCAGATCATTTAAGTCACCATGGAAACAAGATATTCTGATATGTTTTATCTGATAACAGTAGGAACCTGATTATAAGAAATCAGATTAACACACCTGGATTTGTACCCCGGTGGCTTCCTGTCTGTATACAGGGTCATTTGATTTATTTCATTATTTTACATCTGTACATGTGTACTTTTGGAAACGCTGCTGTGTGTGTGTGTGTATGAGTGTGTACTATGAGTGCACATGCACCCGTACCTAGGGTTTGAGTGTGTGGATTGTGCAGAGGGTGAATGTGGGTGAATGAAGATATTGTTTTTTGGGTCCCCTGTTTATTAGACCCCCCCCCCCCCCAAAAAAAAAGGGAGGCATGGGGGTATTTTTTCCTTTTGTTTTTATTTTTGTTTGTTTGTTTGTTTGTCTGTTCATCTGTCTGTTTGTCAGCCATTTTAAACAAAAAAAAACTACTGGACCCATTTCCATACAATTTTCAGGAAATGTTAGAGGTGATCCAAAATAGATCCTATTAAATTTGGGTAAATGTAGGTCAAAGGTCAAGGTCACCAAATACTTTTTTTTTTCTTTTTTTCACGATAAGGCACGTCAGGAATTCCCTTTAACTTCCTGTACACTCGGTTTCACATAAAACTTCTGTTTGCTCTCTCTGTTGATGTGCATTGACGTCAGAACATTGTAAGACAAATGATCTAGGTCAAAGGTCAAGGTCAGAATAAAGGTGAAAATCAAATATTGGATACAACTTTTGAACATTTTACAGACTTCCAATCAGCACCACAATGCTTACCTTTCACTTGGGTCAATACCGAAAAAACTAAAACGGACTATAACAGGAAAAAGAGTGGTGATAAGTACTCAGTTACTATGACTGACAGATAGGAAAATACTTGTAGGCTCCTACATGGCATCATAACCTTTGACCTTGGGCAACTTTGAACGGTCAAACCCATAGTCTCACATTTTGAGAAGGAGATGTCCATTAAGAGAATAAATATTTGTGAGGGTACTGTTGTATATTTTCATTCATGGGCTTGAATCAAAATATGTGAATGTGAAATGAACTTCTGTGAGCAGAATAAATGAATTTAAATTAAATGAATGAACAGACAGACACATGATAAAATGATTACAATTATTATCCCTTCGGTCTATAGTTGGAACTAGGTGTAAAAATCAGTGAAAATATTTGTATTGAGGATTGAATATATGCCAAAAACATCAGCGGTATCGTATTGAATCATAGAAGTGTGGTTTCACTCAGCAGTACTGCATCATTGGCTTGACAAGAATGATTTTATATCCTGTTGTCATTCATCTGAACCACAAAATAGACAGTTTGTGCTGCCTGTAAATACACACACACACACACACACACACACACACACACACACACACACACACACACACACACACATACATACTAAACCCACTCTTTCCACCCAGGAGGGAAAGTTGGGTGAGGAAATCAACTTGAGTGAACTTTATCAAGTCGTCTCAGAGATTGCCCACAGCGTATCACAGACTACTGAATAATATGGCGCGTCTACTGAACCACAACACGCGTGCATGTGTCTTGTTTAAAAAAACATAAATAAAAGAGCAAAAAAAAAAAAAAAAAGGTTGCTGGGAACTATTTCTAGCACAATTGTCAAAGAAGACAAGAAAATGTTGACACTGTTCAACTTTACACACGCCTTAAGGAAAAGTCAAGTCTGTGTCTAGAGCAGGTTGTTGTATATTCTGAATATTTTACTTAGAATTGTGACAGTTTTTAAACACATAGATCTTCCCGTTTCAATGATTAAGGCATATACTCAGTCTTAGGTCGCCCTCGCTCATATTTAACATGTGCAAGCTTGTATGTCAGACTCTATAATTAGCTGTTAATTAGTTGTTTTTGGAATGTACGGTCAAGTTTGAGGACGGGATGAGGTGATATCAGCTGGTAACGAGGAGACCTGACTGGATGGCAGCGGTTGTTTACCTCTGCCCAAGTTTGTTTTTGACCTCCGCTGACCTCCTGTCTACAGTAAACCAGCTCATGAAGACGTCTGGGGTAAAAGAGTGTGATTTACGGTGCGGTCGTACGCTCCAGTGAAGACACCGTGGCCCCAAGCTGAGGTCAAACTGAGCTGACATTTTGTCTCAGGATCCACAGGATATGTTTGCGGGGGCGGTTTGTCCTTACGGGTGTTTTCCACTACACTTGCGTCACTCCTGAGTTTTTTCTATGTGGATTAATTTGCACCAGATTTTACCTAAAAACATAGGGTTCAAATTGACACATTCACTGCTTGTGGGAAATGTGTATAAAGTCAAAGTACTCACATTCTATACTTAAGTAGAAGTACAGCAAGTTGTGTGAAAAAATACTCTGGTAAAAGTTTTTTTTTTTTTTTTTTACTTAAATAAAAGTAAAAAAGTACAACTTCTCAAAGCTGCATTTCATTGCCATGGATGAAATAATATGTATTTAATCAGGGAAAAAAAACAGGACTGTTTCAAAAGTATCCAAAAAATAAAGCCTTTAAAAGTGAGTTACTTTGTAGATAATGTGATTGATCAGGTCATGGTACTCAGTTTTGTGGGTATGGACAAGAAATTTAGGAAAAATGGGAGGGGAAAGTCACAATTTAAATAAAGAGTCATTATTATGAGATAAAAAAGGTTATATGTTAGGTTAAAAAAAATGCATAATTATGAGATAAAAAAGGTTATATGTTAGGTTAAAAAAAATGCATAATTATGAGATAAAAAGTCAAAATGATAAGATATAATCATACATATGTGATAAGAAATGCATAATTATGAGAAAAAGAGTTGAAATTATTGAGCTAAAAAGTCGCAATCATGAGCTAAAAGTTCTAATTATCATATAGAACGTCACAATTGCACTTATTTTCCCACACTGTTTAGTTTGATAAAGTAACACGTTTATTCTGAGAATGTAAAGAGTATAAAGTACAGATATTTAATGCAAAAATGTTGGGAGTAAAAGTAAAAATTTGTCAGAAAAATAAATACTCAAGTAAAGTACAGATACCTAAAAAGTCTACTTAAGTACAGTAATGAAGTACTTTTACTTAGTTACTTCCCACCTGTGTATATTTACTGATCTATGTGCAATTTGTACTGTAAATAATATCTGCACTGTAATATTTGTATAATGCTCTTGTTGGCATATCCAGAACACTATACCACTACCTTAATATGGTGTTTTGACTGTTCTTCTTTACTTATTGTATATACTTTTTTCTTTAAATTTGCCTTACTTTTATATTTAAAATTTGTATGCATAGATTTAATATCAAGCTGCTCCGAGACCAGAGGAAACCAATTTTGTTACATCTCATGTTTAATGTGCCTGAATGACAATAAAGAACTATTTAATCCATGAAATGTATGCAGGAGTGAGCATGACAGTGATTCTGAATGTGATTAAATATTATTACAGATGCATGGGGTGTCCAACACTTTATATATGAGCGCTCATAGGAAGGTATATATGTATTTTAATTTGTGTCCATTGACCTTGAAGGGTCAAACTACTCAAACAGTGTCTAGATTTCAACAATCTTCTTCAAAACTACTGTTTGGATTAATAATAATAATAATAAAAAAAAAACAATCTTTGGGACAAAGTCAATAAAGTTTGTACACAGTTTTTGTATTTTTAAATTAATTTGTCTTTACTTATAATGGGTCTTTTTTACTGACATAAATGTTTACAGATACCAATATATTTGAAGAAGTCATATATGGACTTGAATTTGATAACTTCTTCTTCAGTGAAAGTAGCGTCCACTTCTACTGGGACATTGGTCTCCTGTATCAACACCAGAGCATTTCAATATAGCAGCAGAACCTGACAATGTCACTTCTAGATAGAAGTTGCTGGTGAGATACAGGGACGTTGGTTCTATTTTTAGCTCATCTGAACTAAGTCACGATGAACTATTGCCAACGCGCTTCGTCCGTTGTCCGTCCGTTCTCGTTGTCGTCCTCAATTCACTAAAATCGCTTCTCCTTCCTCAATTCTCAATGGATTTAATTCAGATTTTATGATCTATTGAATGACTCCCTTTTGTTGATAGCAAGACATCACAGCTGTGAGGTCCGGATGAGCACAGGGACATTAGCATTATCTTTTATTAGTGTATTTAACATACTATAGGATGCACTGGATTGCTTTATATATATGCTTTATTTTCCCAAATATAAAGCTCACTAAGCAAAACAAATCAGCCAAATAAATCAGTCAAACTTTCTAAAACATGTTCATAATTACTCACCTTTGTTGAAAGATTAATGATCGTATTCACAATAACTGCCCAAATTGTTCAGTTTTTCAGTTCCGCTCTACACACACTGTAGTATTATGGTTTGTACAGTATTCTGACCCTGCTTGTGTGAGTGTGTGTGTGTGTGTGTGGATAGATAACTATGTTCCACACTTTACTTGACTCAGTGTAAAACTGCAAACATATATACAGTACAGAATATGCCCCAGTTACTTTCATTGCTTTAGCACATTTGCCTGCCATTACACATTGAAATGAAAATAAATAAATCACTAGCTCAGTGCTACATTGAATGGGGAATTCCATAGAAATGCTAACAATTAGCATTTTCCAGTTTGCTTATGAATTACATTGTCTTTTTAGGTTGTTGTATAAAACACAAAATTGTTTAAAGTCACTAGACACAACCAGAATTAAACCATATATAAGGTAGTCTGGATTATAAAGTGCACTGTTGTTTTTTGAGAAAACTAAAGATTTTCAGTTTGGCTAATAGTCTGGAAAATACAGTAACAATATTTTCATAGATGTACATTTGTAAACATGCAGATACACTGTCCACACGTGTAAGTATTCTTCGGCCTTTCTGCAGTGTTTCTTTCTGGTTGTTACCATGTTTACTATGTGTGTCAATAAAAGTGTCACTCTGGGTGTAGAGCAGGGGTCTCAAACATGCGGCCCGGCAAAGGTTCCAATGGGGATGGATGGATGAATTTGCAAAGTGCAAAAATTATATATAGTCAAAGCTGTGGAACTGCTTTTAGTTCAGGTTCCACATTTAAACCAATAGGGTCTACAGTCAAATTATAGCAGAATAACATATTACAAGAATGATTTTCTTCTCATTTGGATGTGAAAATAATGTAGATTTTGTCTATAAATAATGACAACTTCAAATTTTTGTCTTTCTTATAGTGGAAAAATTAACATTAAATTGGGAAAATATTTACACTTACAAACTATCCTGTAACAATAAAATATGAAAAACATGAAGGAATAAGAACAAACTGAAATTTCTAAAGAAAATTAAGCACAATTTTAACAGTTAAGTGTCTTCGTAGTGTACATGTGTAAATGATAAATTGAAGCATAATATTGTTAGACTTGCATGTATTTTTCTTGAGATATTTCAGGCTTTTTTCAGGTTATTCACATCTTTTTTGTTGAATTGTTTTGTTTTTTTTTAAAGCAAGCTCATAAGGTCATAGGGTTTGTTTGCACTAAAACAAAATGCAAAAAATTGTAATTGTAATTTTTTTCTAGGTTAATATGCTTTTATTTTACTGGTCTAACCCACTGGAGATTAACTTGGGCTAAATGTGGCCCCTGAAAGGAATGAGTTTGAGACCCCTGGTGTAGAAGTAGAAAAATAAGCTCACTTTCAACACCATCCACTGTTACATGTCTTTGTACCTGACAGTGAACGTGGGGGTACAGATATATGAGGCCACACACAACTATGATGAATGAAGCATGTGCTTTGGTGCTTTTAACTCTTCAATCACCCTTACAGTTTTGGAAGTGTGTCACGAGTCACAGTCTAGTGTTGTGATTCTGTGGTTCAAAGCGTCAGCCGCGCTATCGCCACTCCTTCTTGCTCAACCACTCTATGTTCACTGAAGTGAGAGAAGGAACCACAAACCACCAAGGAACCTGAAATACAGACTGTATATATAAAAAAAAACCAACAGAAATGCACATGTGTTTTTGAATGTGTAGCATGTATATTATTATATTATATTGTAGTACATTACATTACATTGCAATTACACAAAACTATAAAACTAAACAGACTACATACATATTTACAACAGACTGGAAATGCAAAATGTGAATCACACTTTACAGAACTGTCTATTACAGGGTGTTCCCCGCCTTTGCTCCCTGCCTTTACAGAACTGTACAACACATCACATCACTGAACATGTTGTAGCAAGGTGTGGAACATTATGAAGGCAGTGCTCAGACACAATGTAAGAGGATTGTGCTCCTGGTTTGGTCTCAGATAAACCTTAAATGTGGCTGTTTACTGTTACTTTGACTAAAACAATTAGAAGACGTCCATTTGGAGTGCATTTAGGTTGAACTTGTAACACACACACAGACAGATATATATATATATATATATATATATATATATATATATATATATATATATATATGTATGTATAACCATCATGGATTTCTTTGGGCTTTACTTATTTACAATCATGGCTGTGCCTGCAGTACCACTATTCTGGAGAAGCAAACAGGGGTATTATCAAAAGAAGCCAAGTGCTGTTATGGATGATGGCACCATTTTGGACACTTATTTGTGATCATGCTGATGATGGCACCGTTTTAGTCCCAAATCCCATTGGGGAAAAAATACCATTTAAGCTTTTGGCATATACTTAGTATTTTTACTGCGTTAGATATTTAGTTAGATATACCTGTCAAAAGTGAAGTACAATACTGCTCTTCAAATATATATATATATATATATATATATATATATATATATATATATATATATATATATATATATATATATATATATATATATATATATATATATATCAACAACATAATGCATTTTCTTGAATGTGTGCTGCAGGCTTCTGTTGTCATCTTATTCATTTATTATGGCTATGTTGCTGTTATTAATCTTTTATATTTATTTATTTTATTTTTCTGTCTGTTTGTCTGTCTGTCTTTCTAATGTTATTAAAAAGCCCACATAATTTAGTTTTCTTGGGCGTTGTATTGACAAAAATAGCGTTTATAGGTATTCATGTTTTCTTTTCTGCCAGTTTTAGTCACATGACACACGCAGGAGTTGTTTTTTATGACTTTTGATGGTCTAATATTTTTCATGCATCTGTATATATAATAGAATAGAATAGAATATATACATGCATTATATAAACCTTCATGTTGAGAAAACCATTTTCCTGCCTTTAGTCATTTTCTCATAAAATACTGTCATGTGGATAGATTAGAAAAGTGATGTCCTTGAAGCAGAAATAATTCAATTCTGCTCAAGATTCTTCTTGTCTTATGTGAAGATGAAGTATTACGAAACAGAAATGTTTACATTAGTTGTATTAATTAGCTCAGTTAATGGCCTCCTCTACACAACTGGCCGTTAAATATATCCTATCAATATTAATATGAAAGGAACATTAGGCTCCTTCAAGTGCCTCTTTTTTCTTCTTGGCAGTTTGGGACCATGCAGTCTCTAGTGTCACTGAAACAAAGTGAAGGATGTAGCTCAGTCAGCAAGGCCAAATACAGTGGGAGGTGTGTGATAAGACGCTGAGGCAGACAGTCCCACACAGAGTATGGAGGAAGGAAGATGGACTGCAGCAGGGTGAATAATAATAGTAGAGAGAGGGCGTCGCAAACACCCACAAGACCTCGACATTATCATATAGGACTCAACGGGGGGCAACAGCAACCCCCTGGAGAAAACACAGACCTGGGCACAGATTGCTGCTCTCCTGGTTTAAAAAAAAAAAAAAAATATATATATATATATATATATATATATATATATATATATTATTTTTTTTTCTTTCTTTTTTTCTTCATTGACATATAGCTGACTGTCCATGTCTCTTTCATGTTGTTGTTTGGTTTTATAACTTGTTTTATCCTTATCTTGGTTTTATATTTGTTACTTGTTTTTATCTCATTTTGGAAAGCATCTTATTTACCTTCTTTGGTGTTGTAAGATGCAATAAAAATAACATTTGATTGATTGATAAAGTTTGAATTTGAACCCTACTCCAGGCAAAAATCAAGAAAATGAGTTGCATCAGACAAAAAATACATAATATAGAAGGAAAAAAGCATAGTGAGTTACACTGGAGTATAAGTCAGATTTTTAGGGGGAAATTTATTTGATAAAATCCAACACCAAGAACAGACATTTAATCTTGAAATGTCAATTTAAAATAAAGATAGAAAAGATATATGGTATGCTAACATAAGACATTCAGCTAATGTTACACTATGTATAAACAACTAACCGAGAATGTGCCTGGTATGTTAATATAACACATTATTAGTTATTCAGATATGTATAGCATAAAGAACAGAGTGCCCTCTTGTGTTTGTCAGTGTGAAAATGACATCCAAAATTATATAATAATGTGTTAATAATGTCACAAATAAGCCGCATCGGAGTATAAGTCGCACACCCAGGCAAACTATGAAAAAAAACTGCGACTTATTATCCAGAAAATATGGTAACATGTTGCGTCACATTTACACATATAAGGTCAAGACTTCCAATGGACATTTCTTTTATCAACAGCAGTGATTGTAATAAAAACTGAAAATATATCCAAACTTTGAGCTGATTACCTAAAATCTTCAGTTATTGTTTGAACAGGACAGAGCAGCACAGCCAATAACCTAGAGGGGGCGGGGCCTGAAGTGGCCTATGTGCATTTAAATGGACAACACTCAAAAAGAACATTTCTAGTGTCATTATTCATAAATAGGGATGAAAATGGACCAGTGGAGATGAATTAATGAAGAATTCAGACCAAAGCGGAGCATTTATCGTTTATGTAGACCACGGGGAAATGCTTTAAAATGAATAATTCCATTTAAAACCAGCAAAATATCACTCTTTTAAACTAAATGTTTGACCCTTTGACAAC
The DNA here is from genome assembly GCA_020466265.1 of Siphamia tubifer. Lineage (NCBI taxonomy): Eukaryota > Metazoa > Chordata > Actinopteri > Kurtiformes > Apogonidae > Siphamia > Siphamia tubifer. Next base: position 21,942,553 of record CM035798.1, read on the forward strand.
TGAAAGCTCTCCAATGCTACATTTTCCACTTTACAACATTCAAATTACTGTAACTCCTGAACTGTTTGTGCTATCTACAAAATTCAAATGGTATTGGCAAGCTTAGATCCTGACCTTCCTGACACTGTATAACACAACTAGGAATATATATACGAAGACTGAATATACAGTACCAAAGAGAATGCTTGAGCAGATGTAAAATAGTTTCCACCTTATAATGACAGTCTTTCTGCCTTCTGCGTCATTCTCCTGAAAACGGTTGTAGCAATTCATCCGAAAAGTTGAGTAAATATTCCTAGTTCTTTTCAGAACAAATGACATGGTGTTCCACAAGTCTATTTATTTATATATTAGAATAGTTTAGTTATGACCTTTACTATTATGTCTTATTATAAATATGCTAAAATTTCAAGTCCACCCCTGGTTTTTTTTTTGGTTTTTTTTACCAAAACATAGTGTTTTAAGCATTTATTATTTATAATAAATGCTAATAACAGCCATATATTGAAAGTTAATTTCGTCTTGAAAAAATAGAGGCCAAAGAATTAGCAAAAAAATACATTTACATACATAAAATACATAAAAACACTTGTTATAATGACAGTCTGAAAAGTGTGTTAAAGATGGAATGTGCAGGAGGAGAGTGGGTAAGACTGACGAGTGATGGGGTGGGTTTAATTCAGCTATAATTCATCACTCTGCCTGTTTTTGATCAATTATTCAGCAGGCTGTTAATTTACACTTTGATGCATTTAGGGCGGGATGCTTACACGGTATACGCTTCTCTAGCTTGTGAATGTGCCTTGATAATGTCTAATGGTGAGGTATGGGAAAGGCGTTAGCTGCTGATTAATCACCAAATTCCAAAGGATTAGTGTGATCAAAGAAATAAAATTTGTACTTGATGATACTTGAACCATTACCCATACATTTAACTTAATGTGTTTCTACTAACATCATTTAACTCATAAAGACCCAGAGGGACTTTTGTGGCAGGTCCAAAATATTTTCATCTGTGTGATTGACTGTTATATATTATAATGTTGTTCTCTGTGTTTTGTGTGTGTTTTTTTTTTTTGTGTGTGTGTGAAAATCAGTTTTTTTTTCTACATTTAATTTACTGTTTATTTTGACGTTCATAAAAAAACATCAAAAATAGAGAAAACTGAAGAAAAAGTCACTTTTACTTCAGTTTTCTGTATTTTTGATGTAAAAAAAACTTCAATGTTAATCAATCATTAACTGAACAGACAAGTGTATCCACCCACTATCATTCATCAAAGTCCATGAATTTTACCAGTGACTCATTGTTGTAGAAGATGATAGTGTTTCCATAGCAACTACACTGTAGATTTTGCAGTGTTAATTTGGAGACAATGGGACCAAATACACTCTAGAAGAAGTTAAATAAACTCTCTAAGTGTTGATTTAACACTGCAAAATTTACTGTGTAGAGCCTCTGAATGTTCAAATGGGCCATATCTAACGACCATGAAAAGACAACAAACTGTATTTTACACTAATTATTTACAGTACATGTATCAATAGCTTTAGTGGTTTGAGAGCTATTAATTTAATTTTATTTCAGATCACTAGATGATTTAGTTGTTTGGGTGTTTATGGGTTAATGACCAAATTCCAAAGGATTAGTGATGTCAAAGAAATAAATCATACCTGATGAGATGCAAACCATTACCCAATCATTTATCTTAATGTGTCTCCGCTAACATCATTTAATCAGAGCTATTGGTCCAAAATGGGAATACATATTCACTGAAGCATCTACCCGTTGTTTGTAAAAATGCATCATGGGAGAGTTAGAAGAGCAGAACAGTCATGTAAAGCACATGTGTTTAAATACTGTTTGAGAAAACAGAAGTCATTTTCTATCTAAATTAATCACCAGGAATAAAGGCTTCAAAAAAGATCTACAAGCCCCTCAGGTTGAGAAATTAAAAGGAGCTTCTCTCGGAAGGCAGCGCAGGATCTTTTTGATTATTTATTTACTTTATGTGTAATTAGGGTCAGTTCAAAGAACAACAGAGCACTAAGTAATAGAATTAAAATGGGACATCAGTCTCCTGAAACTAAGCGATATAATGATAGATGATGCTGTCTGTTAAAAACAACCTTCATTAACATTATTAAATATGTTTACGACAACAGCACACATTAGAAATGGCCCCTTTGTTCAAACATCTACTATTTTGTTTGATATTGTGCAGTTTTTTTTAACATTTCAAAAGCATTTCATTTAAACAGGACAGTTTTTTATCTGATAATCATATGAAATCACTTCTCCATTTAGCACTACAGTTTCCTGTATTTTCTATAAGGAAGTAATATGACATATTTGGGGGTTTGCACATCACTCTGAAGTTTATAAGTCAAAGTTTTTCTGTTATAGAATAACATATTGTGTAACAGAATTCAGATTTTTGAGTGTGAAGGCGGGGGACCAGCGACTTTTCTGTGTGTATTGAATCCCATGGGAGAAATTACCTCCAGCCTATTTTTAATTTTCTTCTTTATAGCATTAAAGTTAATCCATAGTGCTACTTTTGTGACAATTCCCAAATGATTCTGTCTATATATTTAACATTTCCTAAGTGATTTAACGCAATTTGTTCTAAGATAATCCTCTGTATTTAGCATGTCTCCAATGAAAACCAGGTATTTTCCAATATTTAATATCCTGATTTCCTAGTTGTTCATTAAAGCTTTGATTAAAGTTGAGGGTTAATAGATTAAAAACAGAGTAAACTTAATAAAAAGTGACCCATTAAATAAAAAAATTTAAAAAACATGTGTCTCCATTTACTGTCACTAAACCGTTTAGATCCTTACATGGTTTTTGTCAGTGGAGGATGTTTGGGTCTTTATGGGTTCAAGAAAAATAATAATAACTCACTATGTTCATCAGGGATCCCTGCCACCATGTAGTCAAGGATAAATAAATAAATAAATAAATCTACTTTGTTGTACCACAACAGTAACTGTCATTTAACTGACCGACTACAAAAATGTGTGTTTTATATGTCTGAATATTTTTTAGAGTATCTTTTATTTAAGTATATCCACATTCCATTCTATGAAAATACAATGACAACAGCAACAGTTATTATCTGATTAACTTTAGGAGAATGTTGGCAAAAGCTTATATGTCAATATATAACTGAAGCTTAACTTATTAACCTTTCAACCCATGAGATAGTATTTCATCTACCTGCTGTTTGCCACAAGGTTGAACTCCAAAAAGCAGTTACAAGCTCAAAATTGGGTAAAAATGCAGTAAAAAGGCGAGGGAAACACCAGTAAAAACAATAAAAATCCACACAGAAAAAGCTCTAACCTTCTATTAAAAAAAAAAAAAAAAGCCAAAACCATCTCATAGTGAGTCAGTCTTACTCACTCCTGTTGTTTGCTCGATATATGATTTAAAATTAACCACACATTTCGAACGCTTACTATAAATGCTTCAGGGATGAAAGGGTTAAACACTATATTTCTATCAATGAAAACCATCGAACACTAAAACTATCTCTGTCTAAACTAGATATTCAACAACAGGGCACACATCAAATGATGAAAAGATCAACTACAGACGTGTGTAAGATGCTTAACATACCCTTTGCGAGTGAATCTAAATTCTTTCCATGTGTCAAGATCAAAGTTGTTTGAGCAATAAGGATGAAAAACAAACAAATATAGAAGAGAGAAAGGATGGACAATGTCTGCATAGAGATGGAAGGAGGCTCCATCTTCCTGCCCGGCAACAACATGTTTGTAAATGGAGTTTTATTTCACATAATTGAAAAACTTGCGTGTATGTAAATGTATTCTGATAGTAACTGCTATTGTGTGCAGCAAACAAATGGATGCTATGGGAATACTGCGCTGAGGCTGCCCACTGCAGATGAGCTTGTACTTTGATTAGCTATACGTAGCTCATCACTGTTGATACATTTCCATTTCAGTTTTTCGCAAAATAATAGCGATATTCCTAAAATTTCGGGAGAGTATATTGAACATGTTTCCATTGATGGCTGTTCTAGGAAGGAGTGTTGTAACCATATATCATAAATATCATCCCACGAGATTTCACTGTTGTCACCTTTGGAGCTTCAGATGGGTCATCACGTGTTAGCATTAGAATGAATGAATACGCTAATTATCTGTCACATTATAATGGTCTGTACATGTGGTCCCTACATTGTCAGGCCGAAATATTCAGTGTAAATATGCTTTAGATGTGTTGAAATGACAACCGTGAATTAGCATGTAATAGCATTAGCTTGATTGAATCACTTAAGTAAAAGTCCCTGGCGAACTCTTTAAAGGCACTAACATGTCAAACAAACCAATTGGTTCACATTATAAGGGTCTGTATATGTGGTCCCCATATTGTCAGGTTGGAATATTAAGTGTAAATATGCTCAGCACTTAATACACTTTTTACACAGTTCTTGTACTTGACACTTTACAGAATAGAGAATATATTTCCCTGTAAAAAAAAACAAAAAAAACCAAAAACTTAAATATTCAAAAACTAACAGATAATGAAATGAAACCTTCACTATGTCTACTGTAGGAATCACCCTGATCATCAGTCTAAGATGTTGTCATGTTGGTTACAGTGACTGCAGCTGTCATTTTCACTCCGAGAGAAGTGATCATGTGACCATGTACATCGCATCCTGTGATATAATTGTTGAAAATGTGTTTCCATTGAGCTTTTGCGATATATTAGAACATCGAAACGTCTGATAAACCACCTTATGAAAGCGTGAAAACTTTTTAATCAATATTGTTTTTATTGTTTTTTTTCAAAATTCAGGTGTTTTCATTACCAGTTTTTATAGCGATATTTACATTTTGCGAATTTCCAAGTGGAATGGAAATTCATATACTGATACTTAAAAGTTATTTTACAAATCAGGGAATGTTTGCCAAGAAAGATAATGTTCAGATAATTTACACAAAGCAATAGTCAGTCAGATAATATTATAAATAAATTATAATATTATATTAAATATTATATCCCCAAATGGAGTTTTGTAGATATTATGTTTTTGGTCCAACTATCACCAAATATACTTCCTTTTTTCTTTAATTCATAGAACATCAGTTTATCACATAGTATGTATAACATCAAGAGCAGTTCACTGCCATTCATACATTTGTTAGATTTATAATTATAGACGTACTGGGAGAGGAAAACATGTACAAGATGAAAAATTTAATTTAGTGAGAAGGGATTAGATAAGGTTCAAAACTATAACAAATGCAGAAACAACTAGAAAAGCACTCTGAGAGCGCAAACCTCCACCAAGGCAGACCCCCTCCCCCCCCTCTGAATGAAGAGAGGTTTGTTTTTTTGCCGGAGTTTGTCTGCCTGTCTTGATGAAAACTTCATGACGGGTTGGGGGTGTCACAAGGAACAAATGAATAGATTTTGGTGATGATCCAGAAGTGATCCTGGATCCTGGACCACCTGTTTTTTTTCCTAGTTTGTTCTTGCCGTTGCTAAATTCAAACACCTCCTGAATGGAAGGATGGACAAAGTGATTGTGTGGTGTGTACATCACTACCACTGTATTGAGGTCAAAAAGATCATGTATTTTCAGTTCAGCTCGGATAGGATTAGTGGATCAACAGGTATTAAACATTTTAGATCAGTGGATGTTTTGGTCACCAGTAGCTTTTTGGAGTCTTTTAAGGTCAAATTGGGGTTGACATCAAATTTGGATGCTGATATTGACCTACATTTTTCAGATCTTTCAGGGTCAGTGTAAGGTCACACTGGAAAAAAAATATATATTATCAAGTGTATTTTCCCTAGAAGATCTGTTTACTAAAAAATAAGTCCTTATATTGAGATATTTGGATTAGAAATAAGAAAAATACACTTCGTATAATTTGGATTTTCTTTCAGAAAGCAGAAGCTAACACTGATGAGGGGAACGGACAGTGATATTAGAAGGGGGTAGGGGTCAAACAGGGGTCATTGCAAGGTATAATGTTTGACTTCTTCGACTCATGTTTTCATTTATATACCATTTTAACTGAGAGTTTTAACTTTCTAGTGCCATTGAATGCTGTCTTGGGATGTATGTAGCAAATAATTCATCAAACTACAGCTGTATGAATAGCACTAAACCACATTGGATGTTTTTTTTTTGTTTGTTTTACAGTTACATTACTTTGATTATTCTACTGAAATATTGACCTCATCATTTCTGAGGCCTTCCTGTTTTGTATTGGCATGAAGTTGAGTGATTTCCTTCCATCAGAGAAAGCTGTTTAGCATGCTCTGGAGGTTAGTAGCCATTAACGCTAATGTCAGACACTGCTCTTCAAGCTTGGATGCTGATCAACACTATAATTACTCTACAATGGAAGGAAAAGAGGCTACAGCTTCCTCTTTTCCTTCCTGAAAGTGGCAGGAAAGAAAAGAGCACTGGTGTAATGGGTCAAAGTATACCCCCAAGCTGAACTGTACCCACCCCCAGGCTAGATTATGCCCCCAAAACATCAGTAGTGTTGAGAGATACACACAAGAATGACTTACATTTTATTGGTGTTGAGGTAGTTAAAGGTAGTTTGTCAGGTAGTTAAATGACGAAGTTAACTGGGCAAAGACTCCTAATAACAGTCTTGTCGTATATTTAAGGTATTTTATGTGTATTTTAGTATATTTAAGGTTATATGGAATTAACCTGTCCATGTAAACACAAAAGAAATAACTTTAATTCTAAATTATGTTGTGTGTATATGCCATGTGTATATATATATATATATATGTATATACATATATATATATACTGTATATATATGTATTTTTTTGGGGGGCATTTGTATTATTGTTTGGTACAATAGGGGTGGGAGATAACAAGTTTTTTTTTTTTTAACTTCTTCCCACTCCCTTTCAAATATGTTACTTGCCTTCTTATTTTTTATTTATGCTATATTGTCTTTGTCTTGTTATTTTATCTATTATTAACTTTTGAAAGATAAAATGTTTTTGTGTTGGACATATTTGAAATAAAATGACTAAAACTAAAACTGAATTATTTTAATCTGAATAAATAACTCAGAATTAAAAAACATCATGTAAACATAGCAGTTGTGATCAAGGCTGCTTTAACCCCCTAGTTAGGGTTTTACTTTGGTCTGTTACACTGGCTTTGTGTAGATTGGAGTAAGAGTGTGTGATTTGTCTACTTCATGACATACCCATGTTAATTAAATGTGGTCCGCCAGATATCAAACTCCAGCTCTGATAGGAGATGTGGTCAGGTTGGCTTTTTCTGTGTCACATCATCACTATAATTTGGCTTTAAAACATGGGTGCCAGCTGAAACCTGGATGGCGGCATCATGGAGAATCACTTGCCCAGTGACAATGATGCCTCTTTATTAGCAGTAAATCATTACATTAGCGTCAGAGTAAGACACACCACTGGGCAACAGTCTGGCCGGCTCTTTGGCATGCAGCATCACGGCGGCCATGCCAATCAGGCAGATATCCCAGGAAAATCTGGGCCCAGTCTGATAGTGGTCTCTGCCACGGTTGTTGAATCCTCAGCAACAGAGAAACCAGCGTCGGACACTGTCAGCATCACGGCGTGGTACTGCTGAAGCACAACTCTTACAAAGTACAACTACAACCAAACCAATGAGTCATTACACTCCTTAATTAAATGATCTTCTTGCCATGTCTCTCCCCCCGCAGAACACTTTCAATGCAAATTTTTCTTCTTTTTTTTTTCTTGGTTTATAAAATATAAGGCTTCAGATTTCAGTACATTTGAAGAATATCTCAAGTTTCAAAAAGAAACTTCAATACAAAGTGATAAATGGATTTAAATTATCTTCATTTCTTTCATTGTTAATAATAATACTAATTGTAATGCAATTCATTACATGGTTATTAAGGGGTTATTAAATACTTTAAATTGTTTAATTGATCATATATTATTTTAAAGGGGCCAATAATCATAAAAAAATAGTCAATATCTGACCCAGACAAATAATGTATGTAAAGATATGGTAAAATAAAATGTGAAAAAGGGTAGTTTTTTCATGATTGATATAATGAATGAATGAATTATATAATCTAGAAATTGTATCTTATCTTACCTTACATGACCTTCATGTGTGACATCTTAGCAAGAAAGATGTTATTTGTAGTCTAAAGCAGTAACACTACTAAAATGGTTTATTGACAATAATGATAATTGCCCATTAACCTACTGATTAGTTAGTCAAATGGTGTCAGGACCAGCAACATCTTCTTTGGTGGCTTAAAGAATCACAATCACTGACTCACCTTTACATCCTACACATTTAGATCAACTCATTTATTCAATGAAGTTGTATTACATTATTCCCAATAGTCTAGTGCCTGTATTCTATAGCTTTTATTTTGGTTGTATTGCTTCCACTAGTGTATGTGTATGTAGTAACGTTCGTCCTAACATATTTCAGTCTTACTGTGTTGCTGGGTAAAACAGATCTGCATTGATTATTTCAGAATCAAATAGTGCAGCCTCTGTAGCTTCAAATAAATTATATAAATCTGTTACTTTAACCAGGATATTGTATTGGACATACAGTGGTCATCTAGCAGGGGTACAATAACGACTGAATGTTCACGTCATGTAATTAGATGGACAAAGAGCACTTAGGTAGTCAGCTTATTGACTATTATCTATTTTTTTTATACCATGTGATCTTCACACCCTACCTTTGCGGTGCACATGTGATCATGGTTGACATATTGGACACCGTAGCTGTAAGACATAACAGTCTAAACCAGCAGTTCTCCACTGCTCTGGCTTCAGGAGTCAATATCCCAAGTTAAACTTCTCAAATGTATTTAGTGAATAGATGGTGTGTATTGAACCTGTGGTCATTCAGAATATCACAGCATAAAAACATAGATAACTTGTTTAATGATAAACCAAACTGACCAGCAGGTGATGATGATAAAGAGGGAAATGGTTTCCTTTAATTAGGTCCATTTGAATCAAAGCTAAAAGCTAAAAAGCATTCAGTTCAAAATAAAAAAGTACATTAATTCACTTATTCAAGCTTTAAACACACTAAGGTTTTCAAATTTGACATTATAGAGAAGTTATTCCTCCAGTTTATTCCAACAATCAGCTGAATAACATAAAAATACTGACAGTAGGCAATTTTTCTTTCATTATGGTCTCTACGCCTATTTTAATGTGTGCAATTAAATGAATAAAAAAAGAAATAAAACTCTGATTAGGCCTTTAGACCAGTTTAATCATGGACGATATTGTCATTTCACAAACAGAAAATCAATAGGCTTTAGACATCATAGACACAAGTGTTTTGCAAATAAGTAAGTGAAAAGTAAAAAGTAGATACGGTACAAGTAAGTTAACATTAACAAATATAATGTATGGAAGACATATCAAGCATCTAGGCTTTTATTTATACAGGAAATGACTCAACACTGTTCATTGCCAATGCAACAACATTCACAAAATCCACATCTCATAAAGAAACTAAATATATTGGGAGTATAATTACAGTTAAAACAACAACAACATTGTCATGGGACCGACTATGTCTGGGTTGTGTGATAAATATACAGAGGAATGCAACATTGAAGGACAGGTTAAAGGACTAATAAAAAAATAAATAAAATAATAATAATATATTACATTTCTATAACACATTTCAAGGCACGCCACGCACTTTACATAATTGATCCGTTATTCATTCGCTCTCACATTCTTCCTCTAGTGGTGGTAAACTACATATGTAGCCACAGTTTCCCTGGGGCAGAGTGACAGAAGTGTGGCTGCAAAGTCACATCTATGGTCCCTCCAACCACTACCGAACATTCATACACAGTCATACACCAGTGTGAGCACTGGAGGCAACGAGGGTGAAGTGTCTTGCCCAAGGACACAACAGACAGATTTGGACAGAGCAGGATTCGAACCCTTAGGTTATTGGCCAACCCGCTCTACCTCCTGAGCTACAGTCGTCTTTATAGTGAAATAGTGGAAAAGTCTACAGAAACGAGACAGTTAAAGTAATGAGTATATTATTAAGAATAGATTTAAAGCAGTGATTTATGGAGGAACTATTTTTTCTGGGCGCATACTCCACCTTCCCGTATGGATGACACACGCTTACATAATAATTAATTAATAGATGCCATTCAGCTCCATAAAATATAAAACAGAAATTTGTTTCTGAATATTATTTTCTGTCCACCAAAAACAGGTTTGTGACCCACTTTTGGGTCACAGCCCAACAGTTGAGAGTCACTAGTTTAAACACTTGGATTCCTTAGAGTGCAGCTACATGAGAGAGCGAGGGAAGGCGTTTCCTGGCAGTGACGGTGGTGTTGGTGAGGGCCTGTGTGTTTACCTGACAGTGTGGTGTTGTCTCTTAATTACGTCCTCAGCTGGAGGACCGTGAAGGGAAGACAAGAAAAGCAGAGTAAGAAGAAAAGAGGTGCCGTTGCCTTTACCTGATTTCTTTTTAAGGCTTTCAAAAGAGGAGCGGTGCTTAAACATGCCTGGAGGAACAGCAGCAACACATTTAAATTAAACTATGCGCTCAAGCATTTAATATCATGTGGATTAGTTATTGATTACTTGCTGTGGGTAGGTGTTGTTTTCGACTATTCCCTCTCATTAATATTCAGTTATTTACAGGAAATGCGTAAAAATAATGAACTGCGACATTGTCAGAATTAGGCTAAATATAGAAAATAGAAAGTTTAACCCATAAATAACGAAACTCAATACTTGTCTAAACTGTTTACTATCCAATAATCTTATTTTTACGACAAGGAGATTACAACATATTTTAGAGAGCACAGGAGACAAAAATGTTCAAATGTGCCAAACATTTTTATTTAAGCTTTCCCGTGCCCATAAACAAAAAGAAATTCCAAAAGTACAAAGAAAAGTTGGACCCAGGTGAGCTGGCCAAATAAACAAAACGTCACCAACCAAGCTATAATGGTGCAGTGTTGTTTTCCCTGCTATAACAACCAAAATGATTTTAATAAAACAATATTCTACTACCGCATTCCTCGGGATGAAAATGAGAAGAGAAGATGGCTTAAACTGATCAGTTACTGTAAGTGAGATCTATAATCATGAAAATCGATTTACTTGCAAGCTAGTGTGAGCAGCTAACATGGCGGCGCCCTGTTGTAGAAGTGTGTAAAAGCACCCGACAACAATATTTGTACATTATTCAAGCTTTCAACACTCACGTATACCTTTGCTGATCATCTGTCGTCTGTATCTAAAGTTCATGTGCAGAGTTTGAGCAACTGTCTTTGTAAAATGGACATTTTTCGCTGTTGCGCTAATGGTGCTAACTTTCACTGGCCAGGCTAATGTGACAACAAGAGGCAACTGCGCACCACTACTGATTTGTGTAGTAGGTAATGTTTTAACTGTCTGACAGGTACTGTGCTTCTAAGGGTTTCCCAGTGACGGTAAGTTGTCACCAAACCATAGGTACTTATTCTGACAAAGCTAAGAAAAATTGTTAACTGTATATGGGAGCAGTAAAAGACTAACAGCTGACATCCTTAGCTAGAGTCTTACTCACCTCAACGTCGTAAGTTCTATTCTTCTTAGAAGCCTGAACTTTGCCTTTCACACTTCCCCCTGACAGTACACATACGTTTACAACTCTATTGGAGTTGTAAGAGTTCACGCCTTTTTCACTGACTTTGTGAAGTTGGCAAAGTATGATGCCACCGTAAAAAAAAAAGTCACCGGTTCCTACACTATGGCAATTGTTTTTAATTAGTGCTGCGGTGCCGACAACACAGAAGCGATGCCGTGACGTCACACTAGCCATCCCCACACAGGGTCAAAGAAGCTCTCCACATACAGCTACCCCTGCCCTATTAAAACAACCTGCAACTAAACCATGTAAAAAGAAATGAACCGAAAACAGAACGTCCAGACTCACAGGGTCAAACAAGACAAAAAAACTAGCAAAAAAAACAGCTAGAGCAGCCAACCGGCATATTGCAGCTGAAAAAAAACCTCCCATCGAGCGCATGCTGGCGTGAGGGCTCCTGAAGCCGGCGTCCCCAGATGGAGGCGAGGCAGGAACAAAAGACAGGTCACTCCAAAAAAGCTTCTCCCTCTGGAACCAAAGGCCTGGCTTATATACTGGCTACGGCAGAAGCCAATCAGCAACCTGAAAAAACTAAATGCATATTGTACAAAAAATGAATTATAACGGACAATAATTATCTAATGAAATAAATAATGACTCATAAAAACAAGAGGGAAAAATGGTGCTGCAACATAAAACTTATCAATATGTGTAAATAATTGGTGTAAAATGCAGTTCATCATCTTTTCATGGTCATCTCACATGACCACTTTGGATGTTCGGAGAATCATAGTTACAGTGGAAATACACCATTGACTTAACAGTAAAACCCATAAATGACAGTGGATGGAGACGCTTGGTTTATGTTCAATTATTCATGGTGTAGAATTGACTGAATAAGTCAATTTTTGTTGTTTTGTCTGTTTTGGATTTATTAACCTTTGAATTTACTCTGAGCTTTTATGAACATCATTGTGATCAGTGAATTAAAATATAGGAAAATATCAGATTTACCCTGAAAAAGGTCAAACTAAAGAGTGTAATATTAAAGTAAATGCTGATAAATAATTTAAGAAAGGTGAAATAGAGAGAAAGTTCATTTGAGAACTGACACAAAAGTAACACTGGGTCTTTATGGATTAAGAGTGAAACTAAAGAATGTGTGAAAACACATTAACTTATACTTTATACTTGACACCACTTAATACTAGAGTTTAAACAAAACCAATCATTTTCAAAATTAATCTCATTTCTAGATTTTTTTTCTAGACTGATTTCAATTGTGTGTGTCATGAATGAAGGCGCAATAATGTGACTTCTGATCTGAAGAGGAAATTTTAGGCAATAAAATAAGTATTAAGATCTAATCAGCTGAACAGTGAACCCAGCCTGTGTCAGAGTTAATCCAAACAACACTGCAGTTAGTCAGCTCAGGTTTCTGTGTGTGTAAAATAAAAACACTTTGGAGTCAAGACAATTTGAAAGTGTTTTTATTTTTAATCTGCCCTCTTGTTATGTCTCATGTAATTTGCATCAGTGGGACTTTTAACTCTTTAATCCCTAAGACATTATTCCACTTAAATGGTGTGTTTCAATGTCATAAAAGCTGTTGGATGTTCTTACTAAGACACTTTTCACTTTTTAGTTATTCATTTATTTTTGCTTAATTCAAGAAAAAAAAATCTGTCAATAGAACAAATGAAAATTATCTAAGATTTCCAGATCTATTGTCTAAAAATAAGTTCTTATACAGTATCTCATGAGCTATGTTTCCATTACAGGTTGTCACAAAACATCAATAAAGTATATTTGCACTTCGAACGTGTTTCCATTGACAGTTGTTCGAGGCAGGAGTGTCGTAACTCTCGTGAAATATCATCCTGTGAGATTTCACTGCTGGATGATGGACGCCCCAAAACCTAGGTGTTGTTATGGTTACAGAGACTGCATTTGTTCTGTCAGTTTTCAACAGGAGACTCAGACTACAGGTGATGGTTCATAGGCGAAGTCCTTATATGTGACAAAGGGCACAGATCACAGATTTCTGGGAGAGGATAGTGAATCTTGTCATTTTCACCCCAAGAAAAGTGACCATGTGACCATGTACGTTACATTCTGTGATATAAGGACATGTGTATAAATGCGGAAAACGTATTTCCATTGCGCTTTTGTGACATATTAAAATATCGAAACGTCACAAAATCCACCTCATGAAACTGTAAAACTTTTTATCGATATTTCAGTGTTTTTTCAAAATGCAGGTTTTTATAGCGCTATTTACGTTTTGCGAATTTCCAAGGGTAATGGAAGCGCAGCTACTGAAGAGAAAAGTTACTCTTTAGGTGATTATATCTTATTACCTCTGCCAAGGAGGTCATGTTTTTGCTGGAGTTTGTTAACTTTGCGAATCAGAGATTTGCGAAGTTATGTTGGTTCAATGGTTTGTCTGTGCGTGCATATTTCCACTTTTCGCAGTCTAGCGTCGAAAATTCTTGACAGATTCTTCTGAAATTTGGCGTGTACAAGGAAACAGGTATACGGATGAAACAGACCGAATTTCAGCCAAATCAAATACTTCCAATCTGACACTATATTGAACTTTTGCATCAAGGTCACAACAGAGTTTTAACATGGTAATGCATGATAATGATTTATTTATGATTGGACAAGTTATGATTGGACAAGTCTATTAGCAATAATATTCAAAAAGTTATGGATGGATTTTGATAAAATTTTAATTTGAAATGTATTCTCCATTTACCGCAATATAAGGTTTCAATGTGATCCATAATCCAGGATCTCTTCTGGATCACCACCAAAATCACATAATTTTGACTTGTTCCTTGTGACACTCACAACATATCCTGAATTTTTTAAAAATCGGCCTTGGTGGAGGTTTGTGCTCTGAGTGCTTTTCTAGTTTTAAGTGTGATGCGATATTCAGAGTAGAAATGAGAAAAATACACTTGGAAAGATTTGGACTTTGCAATGGATGTAAAGAACAATGTCTATTCCGTCAACTCATTTTGAACATTTCAATTATTACGTATATTTAAAATAAATCATACATTAAGTGGACTCACAACAGACAAGTCAGGGATTAAAGGGTTAATCACATTATTTGATCCATTAGGATGACACTATTGGAATAGATTCATATTGTGTTTTGGAAAAAATACAAATCAATTGTGCCTGGCTTGGAAGTTCATTTTATTCCCATGCATCTTGATAAAGAGTTTATTGGCCTTTATTAGAAGAAAATGTCTGGTCAGCAAAACCTTTAAAAGGTTTTAGTCATCACAGACAGAAATACGCACAGCATCAAACATTAGCATCATCACTGTGCACATGAGGAGCAGGGAACTGTTACTGATGGGACTGCCAAGCTCTACAGGTAGACACTGTGGGAATATGAGCTGAAAACATGGCAGCATGTACATTATTTAAAATCTGGACCTGTGTCAGACTGTGTGCGAAGGTGTAAGAACAGCAGTTATTGCCCTGAAACTGACGACAGCCTGGGACAACATCTAAAATTAAGATGATCCCCCACCGTGTAATTGTTATTATGACCTAGAGTACTGCAGAAAAAACGTCTTAATCACCTTGAGTTTTATTGTTTGTTTTCTTTTTCAATGTTGGCTCAGTATTTGTACACAGTAATAAAAAATGATACAGGAGAACATGTAACTTCATATACAATGTGTTAAAGAAAATGTTCAAGTTTTTAATAGCGCCCCAACATTTTTTGAGAGAGATTATTGTAATATCATGCTATAAGTCAATGAATACTTGATATATCACCATGAAATTACATGGGCATATACATATCACTAATAGGGGTGGGATTAGACATTCTCTGAATACTTGTTTTTGGTTTGTTTTTTGTAAAATCCCAATTTGATCTGTCTTCCTGAATCATTTTATCTACTCATAATATCTATATATACACACTCAGGTCTCTGTATTGTAGTAAATAACATAAAAAGGATAAAAGATACAATTAAATATAGAAAATATAACTAGGGTGGAATAAAAACTACCATAAAATGTGTAAACTAGCTAGTAAAATAGTAAAATAGTTTCTTAATATATACAGTATGCAGTGACAGCACAGCTTACAGTGATAGTAGCAATAGCTAGAGCAACAAGGAAATAAAGCAGCATTGTTATTTTATTTAAGTATATGGAGGAAGGTGTACGGCAGTGTTTCCTAACCAGTGTGTCGTGGTGCATGAGTGTACCATGAGAAATGTTCAGGTGTTGCTGTGGAACATTACCTAATTTCACCTGACTGGTCCTAAGCAGGAGGTGTGATGGATGACAGCATGCACCAGTGATCCTCTCCATAACAACAGTTAAACTCTGCAAAGTGAAAGTAAATCCCTCACTAGTGATGTGTGAGGGAACAGGTTACCTATGAACCCTGGGTATTGGTTTGGGGCAGGCAGGATACTCAGTCCTTAAGAGCGCTGGCACGCTCCTGTCAGAACGCCTTGTGACAATGAGTACATTTATATACACCCAGAGAAATTTGAATTATTGCCTTACTACAGTTACAATTGAAGTTTTAAAAGCCATGTAAACACCTAAACAGGATTGGAATCAAATGAAAGTCGAGTTTGAAAAGTAAGTCGGATAATGCGGCTGTAATCGAATTTCTCTGTGCATGTAAACTCAACCTTAGCTTGACTAAGACTGGCCTGGACACGCCCCCTTCCGGAAATGACCAGAGATACAGCATGACAACATGCATGTTATGTGTAATAATCAGAGTTTAACAGTACATATGGAATATACTGAGTCACCCATGTCTTCTCTCAGTGTCGTCCTTTTTACTACATCTGCTTCAAATCTAACCACTTTTGTTTAGTTATTGTTCTTCTTCTATGGCACCAACCGGAAACACGTTAATGCGAAAGGGCATGTAGCGCTACCTTATACCTGTGAGTGGAACAATAATTTTAATTTCTTTTGCTCCACTTCTGGCAAACTCCAGTTATGTCCTTAATCGGAGTAAGGCAATAATTTCATTTTCTAATTGCAACTAAATGTTGCCCATGCCCCCCTGATGTGCCTGCTCACCACCACACATCACAAAGAGTATGAGACGTGGGCTTTAAAAAAAAAATAAAGTAAAAAAATAAAAAGGGGAGACACCGAGCTGTTGAGGAATATTTTTCTGTGTGTCTTTCTGCAAGAATATCAGCTTTGTGTCAAGTAAACAGGTCTAGGTTTCACACTAAGTAAATGAAGATTAGATTTGCATTTTATGTCAATAACTAGAAAGTCATTTGGAGAGCACAGACCTGCACCAAGGTCTATGGGAGGATGGACCAGTTCATCAGTCTGTCCAGGTAGAAGGAGTTTTTCAGTCAATATAATCATCACT
Source organism: Siphamia tubifer (assembly GCA_020466265.1). Classification (NCBI taxonomy): domain Eukaryota; kingdom Metazoa; phylum Chordata; class Actinopteri; order Kurtiformes; family Apogonidae; genus Siphamia; species Siphamia tubifer. The sequence goes on from CM035798.1 coordinate 21,959,587, forward strand.
GATGTAGAAGACATAGACTGAGTGTTGGTATCGTACTATTATAGACTCACATATGGAGCTTATTGACTCGGGCTACAGTCGGTTCAGGACGTTTTTTTCGTCACAGTTCACATAAAGGTCTAACTCAATGTCATTCCAAACTTTATTAGATCCATGTCCGACACTGTGGCTGGCAATAAACTTACCACAACGCTGAACCCTCTCAGTCTGTAAGCACCTTCAGCAGTGATAAATAGACAATCGATTCCTAATCTCAGCTTTTGTGGTGCTATTACAGAATGGGCCACTCTTTTCAGGGCAGGACAGTTAAACTGGGACGCCCTGCCAGATGCGCCTGTACTTTATTTCAGCAAATGTCACCCGATTTGCTGACTTCAGAAATGAAATCACTGCCCTAGCTGCACAACACTTGCCAATATTACCTAATTCATACAGCCATACAGCAAGAGAAATGCATGCAAAAAATAAATCAATAAAAAATTAAAATCCTTCCGAGTTAAGGAGTTAGTCTCAATCATATTTATGTAACTGACACGCTTCTGCCAATGATTGATTATCTGAGTCTGAAATCACTTTAATCACACAAAGTGGTTTTCAATATAGGTGTACTTTCACTATGAAATATATATATATTGATGAAATGCTGGGGACTCCCTGACTGAGAGGAGCAAATTGCCCTCTTTGGCACCCAATTACAGTTTCCTTATCATCCACACTTGAGATAGCAATTTCCTTCTCAATGGGTCTCTAAGTCAGTGAGTAGTGGTACGCTACCACCTTGAGCTGGCATAAGAGACTGTAATTATCCTGGCATGTTGAGACACATGGCTTGTTACTTCTGGTGTGTTTCATGTATACAAAATGAGGTAAGCAATGTACCTCCATGTTGGCAATTGAGCAGAAAAGGTTGTCTCTCCTCATATCATTTGATAGGTTCTGACAGAAAGTATTACCCCAAATTATATAAGAACAAGTGTTGCCAGACACAACACGCCCCACCACTAGCACATATTGACATCAATCCAGCCCATATCATTATGTCAATGACCATGTTGTAACGCGTCGAGGGGAACCGAAGCGCAGAACCACAGACACGAATTAGAGTTCAGTTTATTAATAACAGTCCACTAAAGTAGATAATTATGCCGATGTAAGGGAAGTCCCCTTTAAAGTCTTTCAGAGAACTGTGTGATGAGTTCAGACTGAAGTCAGCGGACCTTCCCACATCCGAGGGGAAAGCTGGATTGGAGTCGGATCCGGACCAAGGTCGGGGCAGGCGGCAGGAAACGTGGTCGATATGCGGTACAGGGGTGGGGCGGGCGGTGAGACGTGTAGCGGAATCCGGTCCAGGTTGAATACCAACAGGGTCAGGCAGAATACAGAGGCAGGAGACGACGTCAAACAGAAAACAGGTCAGTACATAGGCAGGCAGAAAACAGAGGTTGGGCAAAAACAGGTTGTAAATGTGATAATCTGGCAAGGAACACAGGACAGAATGAGGTCTTATATACACACCTCACCTGATGAGCCCAGCTGAGCTCACCAGGTGAGTCGCATCCCCAATCAGCCTTGGTAGGCAAAACAGGGTGAGAGGTGAAAAGAAACCAAACAGGGAGAAGAAACACAGAGAAAGAGAGAGAAAAAACAGAAAAACACAAAGACACAGAATATGACATATATACACACATTTGGGTCATTAGTAGTACATAAAAAAAAAAAAAAATATATATATATATATATATATATATATATATATATATATATATATATATATATATAGTAACTATACTATATAGTATATAGTATAGTATACATAGTAATAATAAAGAGATGGGGGGATCACACCATACGACTGTACAAAGTGAAAGTAAAACTTAAGATGCTTTAATAATCTTCTGCTATTGTGCACCTTATTTTCTTTTTTTCGATTCCTAACCCTAGTCTTAATTTAACACACAGTAACATACAGTACTGGAATGATTCTAGTGAAATGTGTGTGATGTCCATGGACTTGGCAGGTTTTGAAAATGTTCCTATCAGTAAAACTTTCATTACTGTGAGTTATGCATTCATTCATTTATATGAATTTATGTATTTATTTTTGCTCGATATTTCTTCATTATTTGCATCCTCTTCCCACCTCCGCTCATGCGTCTGGCTGCTATATTTAGTAAAAAGGAACATTTCTGCTACACACATTTCAACTAAAACATTAGGAACGTAAGTATGAAAGTACATAAAGTCAAGGTCTTTGGGGGTGGAGGAACTAAAACAACAGTTTTGAAAAAAGTCTGGAAAGAACAAGCACCCTGGTGAGATCTAATAAGCTTTTCTGAGACACACAGAAGAGTTAGCAAATAATGAGGAGCCAGCTATTTGTTTTATTGGTGTTCTTACACTGTTTTACGCTCTGAAAACTAATGTTATTATTTCACTTTTTGATAGGAAGCATATGTATTGTAAATTGTCATGTTGAGTATTTTTATCACTTGAAAAACACAATACACACTGTTTGTCTTTTGTCAGAAAAACACAATAAGACTTTCAGAAACATTTCAGAATTCTAGATGTGTGCTTCTGTGAAACTGGGACTAAAACAAGACAGGGGCACTAAAAATTCAAACCAAATGAAGACCAATGTTATGAAGCACGTTTGGAGGCACTTTGGGTTTATTTAAAACAATAAAAATAATAATAATAATACTACGACGACGACAACAGAATGGCCATCTGAAACTTCAGTTTTATAATAAGGACAATTACATTTTTTTTCACTTCTTATTTTACTTCCATCTGCTCCTTTCTAAGTAGATGTTTGATATATTTATTTAGTTTAGTTTAGTTTATCTTTGTCACTTTGTTGTTGTTGTTTTTTGTCATTTGGGTATAGCACTGTATGTTTCAAATATATTGTGTTTTAAATCCACACTTCTAACTTATTTTATCTTCAGCTACTCCCGTTTTTAAATCGACTTCTGTTTTTGTTTTTAATTCATCTTTGATACTTTAGCTTTTTGGTATAATATCATAACACTTACATCAGTAATAATAATAATTTATTTTGTAGGTGTATTTCAGGACACTCAAGGTCACTGTGCAGAGTTGTCAAAATAAAATACAACACAAAGTTGCACACGCACATATATAAAACCCATGGGTATGTAAAATGTCAGAATTCGATCTTTTGCTTTGTCTCAGCTCTTTTGTAAATGAGGTTACTTTCCGAAATATATTTCCGAGTTTAAATAAAGGTTAAACAAATATGATAATAAAATGTAGATGTAAACAAACAGCAGCGGATAATGATTTAACAAAATATATATATATATATATATATATATATATATATATATATATATAACAATATACATAATTGTCATGGGGGTTGCGGTGGAGGAAGGATTCAGATGCACAGGGTTGAAGGGAGAACTGAGTTAACCCTTAAAGACCCTAATATTAACCCTTAATGACCCTAATGTTAACCCTTAAAGACCCTAATATTAACCCTTAAAGACCCTAATGTTAATCCTTAATGACCCTAATGTTAACCCTTAAAGACCCTAATGTTAACCCTTAAAGACCCTTATGTTAACCCTTAAAGACCCTAATGTTAACCCTTAAAGACCCTTATGTTAACCCTTAAAGACCCTCATGTTAACCCTTAAAGACCCTAATGTTAACCCTTAAAGACCCTAATGTTAACCCTTAAAGACCCTAATGTTAACCCTTCCCACACCAGTTACTGTAAGTTTCACTGCTTAAATAACTCACTAATTGGATATTTCTCCCAGATGCACAGTGTAGGTCAGGTGGAAATGATAAGAAGTAGTGTGAAGGTCATGACAAAAATAGTACGTTGAAGAAAATTCATCTTGAGTCCCCAGTAAAGTTTCCTCCATAAATCAATAATGTCTCTATAGTTGAAAGAGACTCTCTGACAAAAGAGACAAGAGTCCACAGGGGGAACAACAGTGTGGTTTTGACTCTGAGTCATATTTGAGATGAGCTCTGGCACTACTCTTTGATTTCTTTGGACAGGGAACCTCAACAAACAACAAGCTGACAAAGACAGTCTGAGGAAGTAGTTGGAGACACTTCCTCGTAAAGACATGATCGCTATCATTATTATTCTAACAGCTGAAACGTCCCTGTTGTCCCCGAATGACCTAAATCACTCCAAATCACTGTCACCTATCGTAACAAACCACTGTGTGTAAAGTGACGTCTGGTTTTATGCTTTACATTTCTTCCCATCTGTCAGATTGTTTCCTTTTGAAACGCTACTAATCCATAGATATTCATTTACTATTGACAATTAATAACGTTTTCCAAATTTACACTGCTTTATTGGCTCCTTACCGTCCCTGTATTACACTGTCACACACTTATGAATACACCGCAATTACATAATGAAGCATAATGAGGTTAATCAATCACTCAATCAGTTGCGTGTCACCTAGCAACCATATCTACTGTTGTCATGGGGATTCACAGGAGATTTACTGTTGTGTAACTGATACTGACAAACAATATATGGAAGAAAACAATGTATATAAAAAGCTCATGAAGACGTGTTTTGTGTGGATTAACCCTGAAAGACCCAAACAGTAACTGATCATAACTGTTTAATCCCATTTGATCCACTAATCGTATCAATACATGTAAATAATTGGTGTAAAATGCATTTTTTTTGTCTTTTCATTGTCATCAGGTGTCATTTGGATAATCATAGGCTCCATAGTTACCATGGAAACACTGTCATGTTAAAATAAATCTAATGAAGTTGGATCAATGACAATGGTTTATGTTTAGTTAATGATATTTTTGCCTCCAAAAGTCCATTTTTCTTCACATTTCTCTGTCTCTGATAACATAACCTTTGAATTTCCCCTGAGCTTTAATGAACATCTGCTTAATTAATGAATAAAATATAGGAAAATATATGATTGATGCTGAAAAAAGGCTAAATACTGAAGATAATAATACAATTAATAGTGATGAATAGCTGAAGAAAGATTAAATATAGAGAGAAATTCCTTTGGGAACTGACAAAAGTATATTTGGATCTTTTTATTAGGAGATTCATATAAGATAAAAGATGGATGTGGATCTATCTATCTATCTATCTATCTATCTATCTATCTATCTATCTATCTATCTATCTATCTATCTATCTATCTATCTATCTATCTATCTATCTATCTATCTATCTATCTATCTATCTATCTATCTATCTATCTATCTATCTATCTGTCTGTCTGTCTGTCCAAAACAAAATAAAAAACAATGTTTATTGCAATAACCTTTATCACAGTATGATATTTGTCTGTGATGAAATGCTTATCATGTTGTGCATTAATCAATTCTCCTTCATTCTTTGGTAATGTTCTTTTCTACAGTTGTAATTTTGATTTACTCAGATTGTTTCTATGTTTATTACTCAAACATTTGATGTAGAGGCTATGGCTATAATTTATCTATAAAAAAATAATCAGGACAAACGTATCAGAATAATACAAACACACTTCATTAGTTTGACAAACTGGAGTTACAATGTTCAAATGGACAATTACCAACTCATCTTTCACTTCTCTTTTACTCTCTTATGGTTCCTCTGAAGAAATAATTGTATATTTTCAATAAATCACTGAAAAACTATTGTCTTTGTTTCATCTCAGTTAAAGCAGACCAGGGCACAAAGCAGGGGGAGGATAAATCATTTCCCAGGATAACTTAAATGTTTTTTGAATATTTGACCTTATTTTCCCCCTCATTTTCCTCATATTTTACATAAGTGTAAAATTAGTTAAGTCATTATCCCAGTTCTCCAGGTTTTCCAGGATGTGTGGAAACCCTGAACTATGATATCTGCATAACTGTACTAACACTGCTGATTATTACTCCACCAGAATGGCAGCTGTTAGTCTGTCTGTGCTTTTAGCAACATCGGTATAGACAGATTTGGCTGAAAATGTCAGGAAATGCTATCATAGGAACAAGGAAGGAATTATAAAATTTTGATGTTGATCAGTGGAAGTGTGTGTGTGTGTGGGGGGGGGGGGGGGTAGCAATATAACGTTTTGATTTGTAGCAAGATAACTCTAAAAGATATGGACAGATTTGGCTGAACATGTCTGGAAATGTTGGAACAAGAGCTAAAAGTTTTGTGGTGATCAATGCATGTTTTTTAGGAGGGGGGGGGTGCAGTCTCTGAATGCTTTTCTAGTTAATTTTATACAGATATGAGAGAATTTGTCCAAAAATTAGGTTAGCCATGTTATTTATTGTCCATCCATCTGTGTCTATACACCATTTTATTTCATATTTTTAGAAAATTTATCTAACTACATTGGTAGTGACCTGTGCTTCATGTCCCTTCATCTCACAAGGAGATTTTTTTGGAGGAGGTGAGGGTTGTCTGACAACATTGATTGATTTATTAGGAGGTATTAAATTTGGGTTCGTTTTGTCTCTTTGTCTGTCTGTTTATTTGACAGCAGGATTCCGCAAAAAGTTCCGAATGGATTTTGATGAAACTTTCAGGAATGATAAAATAATGGGTCAAGGATGAACCCATTAGATTTTGAGCAATGAAGGTCAAAGGTAAAGGTCACACTAAAGGTCAATATCTGAAACATTAGTAGTAATATCTCAGAATTCAGACAAGACATGGTGTCACCTTCAGACATCAGATGGGTCAACACCTATGGCTCCATCACATCATATTTTGACGCCATAACAAGCCTTGGTGGACGTCTGCTGTCTCTGACCACCTTGTTAGAAAAGCGCTTATGAAGTGGATGTGTTTTTTTTTTTTTGTCTGTAAACATCTCACCATTGACTGAGCCAATGTGGCATTTAACATTTTGATGTCTTTCTCTTGACTCCACAGAACGGCGAGGCATCACTCTTTGAGGTGAACATCCGTTATGTCGGAGGGTTGCTGTCGGCGTACTACCTGACAGGAGAGGAGGTAAGATGAATAGATGTGTGTTACCCATCTGCTCTGGTGAGATCTGCCGCTTCCTTTATACCCAAATAGCCCGGTAGTTTGAGTGATGAACAGGTTGGCTTCCATTTGACTGCTGCTGCAGATATATATCTTCTTTTTTTTTATGATTTTTGGACATGTTTTACTTTATTGGGGGGAAGACAGGACACATGGGGAATGAAATTAGAGAGATGATGTGCAGGAGATGGTCCTGTAGGTGACCTGAGCACCCATCCATCTTCACCTTCGCAGTCATGGATGTTGTTAGTATGGGTCGACTGGGATCACATAAAACCATTACATTACACAGAAAAAAATCATCATCTTCTCAAGTGTATTTTACTCATTCTCTCAATATCTCAATCATCAAACTTAAAATTACACATAATCACCAAAAAAAACCCCAAAAAACTAAGCTTTCAGTGAAAAATTAAGAATTTATTTTCAAACAATTGATCTAGAAATATCTTATATCAATAATTTTCCCAAGATCATTTTTACTTATTCCATTGGCAGATTTTTGGACTTGAGTTAAGCAAAAATATCTTACATTAAAAAAAAACAACTAATTAATTTTTTAAAAAATGGGGTAAGAGAAAATTTACTTTGCTCAATTATGTTAAATTAGATTAGATTAGATTAGATTACAATAGATTGGATTACATTAGACTAGCCTAGACTATATTACATTACATTAAATTAGATTACATTAGATTCCACTAGATTTGATTATATCAGAATAAATTACATTACATTAGATTCCACTAGATTTGATTATATCAGAATAAATTACATTACATTAGATTACATTAGAGCAGTTAGGATAGAGCCTTCAGGAAGTAATAGTAGGTGAATCGATCTTTGCGTTACCTCTGGTCTTGCCTCCAGTTTTCCCTCACCCACTCATGATTAATTTTTTAAAAAAATCAAGAATCATCTTTAAAATGTTCAGACTAAAATCATCTTCTCCCACTAATTGTGTGTGTGTGTGTGTGTGTGTGTGTGTGTGTGTGTGTGTGTTTCTTTTTCTTCAACCTGAATTTGTATTGTCATCATTTTCCACTTCTTTGTACAGTGACTAATTTCACCTAAAGTGAAAATTCAGTCCTTAAGTGTCCTGCAATTCTGTCATCGCACCATTGATGCAGAACTGTAACTACTGCGATAATGCATTAGAGATTAGAGAAGCACCAGAAGGTAATGGGGTTTAATTTGGGAAAATTACTCTTCACTGCCAGAGGAACAACTATAGTTGTGTCCTTGAAAAAGCCTCAGTCGCTCCAGTGAAGCCACTCAACGGCCAAATATAAAAGCCTGTGGTTACGATGGACAGCTTCCAGGTGTGAAGCTGTGAAACTATATGAGGGTGAAGCATTGCCAGAAAAGAGGTAAACCTTGTGTGGGTAAATAAAGCTTCAGGAATGGCCTGTGACAAGTGTACGGGACAAGTGGTGGACTTGGTTATGGGTGTATTGTAAAGTTACTGGAGGTCAACGTGACAGTGTAATGAGCATCTGCCTGTAGCAGCCCCCTGGAGCAGTGGAGCATGCATTTACTATACACACCACTCGCTCCAAGATGCTGGAATCTGTGCAAAAGCTGAATTAATAGGGAAAGGATCCAGTGACAAACACATGTGGAAGTCGGTTTAATGGACATTGATTTGTAGGCTGAGCTACATGAAGCGAGAGCAGCATGAAATTGTCCACCACTGCTGGATGAGTGAAATATGAGTACATTGCTGGAATAACTTATGTCACTGAATCCATTATTCCACATTGCTGTGCAATTAATGGCATGCAGAAAACTATTTTATTCACTGGACCGTGGAAGTATCCATATATGGGTAGGTAGGTAATGACACTTTTCCAAATTGAGAGTGTGCCAGGGTGCTAGAAAGGAGTGTATTAGCCATTAGCGTTGCCCTTATTTTGTTGTGTCAGACTTTAATGCAGAGTAGCTGCTGAAACCTTTTATATCATATAGACTCCAGTTTGTTTTTGACCATAAATGTACATCCTCAGCAATACCATCAACTCTTTTTTCTCAGATAACTGCAGTTCCATTTCTGCTTATTTTCCTCCTTCTGATTTTCTTCCTGTTTACGCTGTGCCATCATTCTACGAAGACGGAGTACGCTGCCTCAGTTTCCTGACGGACGTATCAATACCCTTTACCCGACGCAGTTATCCATCACATGGCTCGCTGGTGTACTTTCTGTGAAGGGTCCCTGAGTGTGAGATTTATAGCTACCTGGCTCCCCTCCTCTAGATTCCCCCATTAGAGTCTGCTGTTCCCTCCGAATGATAAAACCGACAGATTGAAGGTCTGTCGCTAGTTGCACAGACTTAAATCACACAAGATACAAGAGTGAGAGACTATTATAAGATTGTGGGATCCAGTTTGACCAGAGGACACGAGGCAGCTGGTGCAGCTGTAAATGATTGTTGGGAAGTGGGGAATGATTATAGACCCTAGTGGGATACAGTTTGTTGAGAAGTGCTCGGAGCAAGACTGGAGCAAGACCTGACCATTAATCACCTCCTGTTGTTTTGACCATGTGTCTGGACTGTTTATGTGTATGTTTTCTCGGAGCCCCAGAAGGATGATGGTTAGTCTTTCTGGAAGAAGTCCCCAGGTAAACATCTTGTTCAAACTGCTCACTGCTTTTGTCATTCATCGTCACACTCTTGGGTCTATTGTGTAGAGTGGAGGTGTCGTGAGCTGTACACCAGCGGCCATTTTTTATTTTTTTTTTTCCGTTATTGATTCCTCTGTAGCTTTTTTTTTTTTTTTTAATTAACTGTTTATTTCATACAATCAGGAAAAGTGGAAAATTGCTCAGGAGAAACCTTCCTTGCTTTTATTCCTTAGCCTTAGCCTGGATCACCTCAGTTCTAGATGACGTGCAAAATGAGAAGTTAATTGTTAGTATTTAATATGAAGTAATTATACTGCTCTAGAATTTTTGATTTGATTTGATTTGAATGATTTATTTCGAACATGTGCAAAGTGCAACAATAATCAATACAACAACAATAATAATAATAATAATAATAATAATAATAATACTACACAATGACATGTCCGAAAAGGAGTAGAAAGTATCTGCTTCAGACATTAAATGTGTTAAATCTTACATACTTTAATAAGATGAATCATAAAACAAATGACAAAAAGTGCTGCTTAGTTCATGTTTTTCACATATATGATGGTGTGTTATTCCACATATAAGGTGGTTTATGTACATGTATATAATGGATTTGTAAATATTCCACTAGAAATATCCTGTATCATAATGTGCAGACAGTGTTTTGAAGTAGATCTGGTAGATATGAGACCAATATTCCTTTGGACTAAAACCTATTCTCTTATTAATTCTCAGAATTTCACATTTTTAAACTTGAGTTTTCTTTATCAGTAATATATATGAGATAACATTTCATTAGTTTTATTCCAGAAGCATTTTAGCATCAGACCAGTGTTATTACAGCATGTAAGCTCTTGATTCAGTTTAGTTCACAGGCCACATTTAGCCCCATTTGATTTCAATGTGGAAGAACCGGTAGAATAGTAGCATAACATTCCAAAATTTCTCTTTATCTTAGTGCAGAACATATCATTAAATTATGAAAATATTGACATTTACAAACATAAAAGTCATAAATAACGTTTGGGAAAAAAATCCTGAAATCTCTTATGACAAATAAAGTGTGATTTTCAGTCTTACAGTCTTATGCCTAAACATCATTTATATGTATGTGTACATTTCACAGACACAAATAATTTATTGCTGTTACAATTGCATCATAATTCTTCAGGTTATTCACATTTATTGTCAAAGGTTACACTGAATACTGAAAACAATAAATGGTCATTATTTACAGCATAAGTATAATATAATTTATTTTTCACTTTATAGGTTCTTATGCTATTATTTTACTTTCAAAGTCATCCCTTTGGGCCAGATTGAAACTTTTGTTGGTCCAGTTTTGGCCGGTGGGCCGCATGTTTGCCACCTGTGCTCCAAATACTGCATCAGCATAAATATCCCATAATGCACCGTCGTCATTGCATCAGTGGACTATTTTCCCAGGAGCCAGCAGTTAGTAGTATTACACAGATGCCAGTACAGTTTATAGTCTCACAAAGTTGCCAGTGGAGGAAATATTTTCCTAGATGCTGGTACAGCCTGCAGTATATTACATAGATGCTGGTGGAGGTGAGACTGGCCAGTTACCAAGGTTACGTGTCTCCAAATGGCAAAGATGCTCAGGAAGTGACATGTACTCTATTCACACCCTGAGCACAGCAACATCAGATTCCTTCAACAGTTTAGTTACACATGTTAGTACATGTATTGTGTAGCATTATTTACCCTGCACAGACGAGAAGATGAAGATAAAGATAAATATAAATATAAATGTATGTTCAAGCTTCTCCATTTCTATCTAAACTCAGTTTTCTCTGACATTTTAAGTCAGTTAACCTGTACTTCTATCATCAAAATTGATCGCAAGGATGATAAACACACAGTTTATGGTTCTATCATTATACGTTTCATTATATTAATGCTTGTTAGATGTGATCCAATCATCCTGTATAAGGCCAAAGGAAGTTTTTATAGTAATAAAATGTTTGATCACTCACTTTATAATGCCAAGTGATATTATTTGATTTTTATAAAAGATATGAAGCAGGAATAACCTAAGATGACTTGAATTACCCCATATTAACTACTGTGTAATGATATTAAACAAACCAGGAACTTTCACATTTGAGGAAATGAAAAACATTGATACAGTAAATGGATATTCAGCTTTTATAGACCAATTTTCTGCTGTTTGACTAATTGATTTATTGTTTTTGTTGAAAAAATAGTAACTTCATCTCCATCACTGCATCATCTCTTTATTGTTTGGTGTTAAAATCTGTTTCTGTGAATATATGTTGTAGTTTATGTACATATACAAACGTCTTAGCTTATTTATTTCTTATTCACTTTTATTCATATGCAACAAGAAAATAATACAAATGTCTACAGCGGTAAACAGCACATAAAAAAGTTGAACTAAATTCATTGTAAAGGTTAAAGTGACTATTTATTGTGACCCCTGACCTCATTATTAGAAGCAGTAAAAACCTGTTTGAAACATCTGATATGTGTTCACTGGAACCTGTTGTAAAACGTAGGAAAATTAATGCAATAAATTCCTTTTTTTTTTTTCAACAAGAGAGTTAAAAACATGGTAAATGTAACAATACATACTACAATACTACCACTTTGGTTTATATAAGTATTTTTTTCCCCCCTGTATCCTTGGTTTTTAATGTTGTACATATTTCTTATGTATCTTTATTGAATATTAATGCAGAGACGGAGGAATATATGTGTGTGCTGTGTGCGATTTGCCCTCTCTGGTTTTGGAAATCACCGTAGGGTCCTGTGGTCTATGAGTCTTTCTGATGGCGTGAACACAAAATGCCTAAAAGAGGAACCTCAAATGCACTGAAGTCTGGGCGGAGGGGGGGGGGTTGTAAAGCTTGTAGCTGGATCTGCGAGCCACCTTCTCCCCCTGACCCTTTCTGACTCACACTGAGCCGGTTGCGGACCACCGCCACAGTGGAAATGTGCCCAGGGGGGTCACAAGTCAGACCCAGGGGGATATCCAAGCACCGAGTGGCTACCCAAACCCACTGAGGGAATCCTGGTTAGTTTATTTTGCTCTGGTTAATAACATGCTGACATTCAGTGGGTTGTCTCATCTGATCTGAGGCTGTAAAAAATAAACAAACAAACAGGGGGGTGGGTGGGGGGTGGTGGTGAAGGGACAGGGCGACGAACCTCCCCAACCTGACACCCACCCTCGGTACCCCCCCTTCGAATATCCGGGGATGGGTCTCGTGCGCTCAGTCTGGCCGAACCCCAGTCCCTGGCGGACCACCGTACCATGCCACAGAAAAAGTCACATGAACTGAACCATCATAGAAAACCTTTGATGTTAAATGTTTATTTAGTCATTTGAGCCTCATTTATGGTATTCATGTGGGAATGAGGGTCACAACATCCAACGCAAGCTTTTTTATGTGCAAAAAAAGACCCCCCCCCCCCCCCCTCTAGCTTTACTAAACCACCAAACCTAGTGTTGGTTTAAGACTTAGGATCTATGTAATGCATCCTAAAAAACTAAATACAAGAAAAAAACAAGTTACATTTATAGAACACTAATGAAAGAAGCTAAGTCAATCTACATTCTACAAGTTACAAGTAGAACTGTCGTAAAGCATTAGCAAAAACAGAAAAGCAATTTAGAGTTTGGAACCATAGTCTCCTATATATATATATATATATATATATATATATATATATATATATATACTTCTACTATGGTGTTCAGGCCACCCTGTCTTTACTTGCAAATAGGAATACATCTGTTTGTATCTGTACTCGACCTCAATTTCTCCAGTGTTTGCATTGTGTGTGTGTTTCACTTGTCCGTGTCCATTTATATGCATATGGATGCACGTGGCAGTGAGAGCTTGTTGTCTCATCCCCTTATAGCAAGAAAAGAGAAGGGGTGGGGGGGTGGGGGGAATGAAAGGGAGTGAATTTAATCAGTCGTGTGAGAAAATTGCCCGTGGGCTGAGCTAGAACAGCAAGGAGAGAGAGAGAGAGAGAGAGAGAGAGAGAGAGAGAGAGAGTTTAGATAGATAGATGGATAGATAGATAGATAGATAGATAGATAGATAGATAGATAGATAGATAGATAGATAGATAGATAGATAGATAGATAGATAGATAGATAGATAGATAGATAGATAGATAGATAGATAGATAGATAGATAGATAGATAGATAGATAGATAGATAGATAGATAGATAGATAGATCAAGTCAAGCCCAGCACATTCCAGCCTCCTTTGCACTTCATATGAATGTACTGCACACGGAAAGTAATTGAAATTAATTCACTTTGGCCAAAATCTTTGGGTGGAATAATTCACTTTGGGGTTCTCCAGCAGACTGCAGTTACACACAGAACCAAGTTGAGGTCACTGCACATATATTTGGACAATGGTTGAGTCGCCAGGAAAATGCTTCTACACTTATTCTACTCTGGGGACGGTGAGGATACATTCAATTTGACCTGGGGGTGGAATATCCCTTTAAGATGAATACCCCTTAGATCTGACACAATTCTGTTTTAGTTCAGTTGTATTTGTATTGTAGGAAAACACAGCAGAAATAATATAATAGCATGACCTCACTGTAGTCTATTTTCCATTGACCTTCAACTTGTGCATAAAAATATACCTAAAGGGAAAAACAACAATTTTGCCAAAACTCTTATTATTTGATTACACGTTTTTTGGGATGATAAGAGGTGTTTTTGGAGCATAGTGCAAACAGTATATAATACAAAACTGCATTGGAAAGATTTTTTTTTTTTTTTTTGCAGCTTCAGTCAGGTGGATTAAAAACCATTTGTTGACAGAAGTTATAACAAGTGAGGAAGAGTTTTAAAATAAACATGTGTGGACATACCAGGACACCCAATCATTTTTTAAATGTATAGTAATATATAATATAATAATGAATATATCTGTAAATCAACACGATATGTATATTTGTTACCATATTTATAGAGCAGTAACATGTCCAACTTTTAAAACCAAGATGTGTTCAAAGGTTCACTGTGTATGAAATACAACCATGATGAACTTGATTTTAGATTATTGTCTTTTGTTATATTGTATTTAACCTTATAACATATTCAGTTTTACTTCCTGTTGTTGCATTTTATTTCATCAATTTGATATAAACCCAGAGATGTATAGTAACGAAGGACAACTACTTAAGTACTGTACTTAAGTAGTGAAATGCAGTATCTGTACTTTTTTGGAGTATAATTTTTTTCGCCTACTTCCACTTCTACTGCACTACATTTTTTTTTTTAAATTAATACTTTTACTCTGATACATTTTTTATGTGCCGAATCGTTACTCGTTACTCAAACACTACATAAGAAGACTTTTGGCTGAGTTTTTGTTTCCTCTGGGTTTGGTTGTATTTCTGTTGAACACTAACATGAAGCCCAATAAACAGTAATGGCTACGGTACTGATACCACGACACAGTAGAACCTGGTGCAGAAAAGCTACAAAGACCATGAAGAGGTCAAGACGGACCTTTTACAAAATAAAGCATCAGTCGCTTCTTTAAATTGACCCAAAGATGCATTGAGTGTCATTATTATTAGAATTATTATCATGTATAAAGAGCATGATCTATACACAAGGACCCTCTGAACCAACATAAGCACGGAGACTAAGAATAACAAATACAGTTACCATGACAACTGACAGATCAGACATAAGCAATGATGAACACATCCTGAGTGAAAAGTGAATAAAATACAACAAATATTTAGTTGATATATATATATATACATATATATATATATATATATATATATATATATATATATATATATATATATATATATATATATATATATATATATATATATATATATATATATATATATATATATATATATATATATATATATATATATATATATATATATATATATATATAAATTATCAATTTCTATGCACACTATATATACACTATTTACACATGCACATTAGCCAGTATGTTGGATATCAGCCTTTTTTTGTCTTCAAATGGGAGATAAAAATACATAATTCTAAGATAAAAAAGTGAAACTGTGAAAAAAAATGTCAAAATTATGAGATAAAAAGTCAAAGTTGTGAGATAAAAAGTCAAACGTATGAAATAATAGTCATATAAAGTCATAGTTTCTCTCCACAGACTGATTTTTCATACTGTCACATCTGTTTAGTTTGTAAAAGTATCTAGTCTATTCTGAGAATGTAAAGAGTATAAAGTACAGATATTTATGCAAAAATGTAGGGAGTAAAAGTAAAAAGTTGCCAGAAAAATACTCAAGGAAAGTACAGATACCTAAAAAAATCTACTTAAGTACAGTAATGAAGTACTTTTACTGAGTACGTGGACGATAATGCTTGGTTGTGGTGACACATATTTAATATAACAAAGAGAACATTTGCAGGAATCGAAGAAGAAGAAAAATACACCAAAATCCAATTAAACGTTGATATGAATAGACTTTAAAGAGACTTTGTGGACTGGCAGACTAGAATAAAAAGGAAACATCAGCATGTAGCTTTTGTTTCCAGTGTGCTGTGGTGTTTATTCCCAGGTCACAGATAAGAATGTGGGACAGCGTCTCTGTACTTAATAGGATGAGAATCTACTGACATCTGTTCCTAAGTTTGTGATGCTGAATGTAGACGAAACAGAACAGAAAGACTGTCATCTTTTCAGAGTAAGAGGAATAACTCACTTATTTTTAGCAGTTTTTTGGCATAAAAATGGTACAAGAGAGAGATAGTGTTATAACTGTGTGGTCGTGTTCATCTAATAATGGCACTGATAGTCTATCTGTAGCATCATGTAAACAGCAGTGGGAATGGGATGGCTATTTATTATCTATACAGAAGAAAACATAAGAAAGTGATAACACTGAAAATATTGGGTTTATATGTGTGTAAAATAAAGATTACAGTTATTATTGGTGTTTATGTTTTTATTTGTTTTTAGTCTATCAGCCCGAGGTGTTTGACGGACTTTTGGTGTCACTTGTTATCTGTCGTCCATTTGTAAACACATTTTTGAGAAACTTTTTTGTCCGTGAATGACTTGATTTTTGTTGTGGAACATTGTTGGTGTCAGTTCTATTGGTTGTTTTCAAATAATTGGGAAATATACATTTTTCAAAATAATTTTAATATATTTTTTTAAGTTTTAAAATCCCCATTAGTTTAGAATGGAAGACATTGCAAAATGCTATTGAAAACAGTTGAATATATTGATATAATTACTATTGGCAATATACAGGAAGTCAGATATGGGCTCTCATTTGGTGCCACGACCTTTGACCTTGAGTGACCTTGAAAGGTCAAATCCTAAGTCATCTATGTCCAGATATTTAAAAAATGTTTTCTCCAAAACCATCGTCCAGAATCTATTGAAATTCATAGCAGAGGTTCCTTAGGGTAAGGTCCCCAAAGTTTGTTTAAGGAACTGAGAAATCAAAATGTTTAATTAATTAATTAATTTATATATATATATATATATATATAAATATATATATATATATATATATATATATATATATATATATATATATATATATATATATATATATATATATAATATATATATATATATATATATATATATATATATAATATATATATATATATATATATATGTATTTTTATTTATTTATTTTTTATTTTTTATTTTTTTTATTTTTGACATTTTCAAAACACTTGAAGATATTGATAAAATTATCATTGGCCAATAAATTCAAGATTCCTTTATTGTCATTCAGAGACACATCACAGATGCACTGTTGAACAAAACGTTGTTGCATTATTAGCCATGGATAGAAACAAGTCTGCATAGAACACTCTAAAACAAGAAATGACAGAATAAAAAAGAATCACTATAATAACATGTACTAATAATAATAATAATAATAATAATAATAATAATAATAATAATAATAATAATAATAATAATAATAATAATAATAATAATAATAATAATAATAATAATAATAATAATAATAATAATAATAATAATAATAATAATAATAATAATAATAATAATCCTAAATAAAAAACCTGACAGCAAATATCACTTATAATTCTATAATATATTAATAAAAGTGCCTTGTGCAACAGTAAGAACTACACAGCAAATTTTGGTCTTTGGAATAAACTCCACGTGAGTTAAAATCAACTCAAGCTGAGTGTACATGCGTGACCATCCATTGACTCCACAGGAGAGTTATTATAACTCTGCTTTTGGAGTTGATCCAAAAAATGACACTGCCTGGTAGTAGTCCTTAACACATATGGTAGTCAGGGTTAAAAAATAAACTCCAAAAATTCAACTCTTTCACTCTTTTTAGTTGAACTCCAGATTTTTCAACTCTAGAAATTTGCTGTGTATGTTCATCAGTGAAGGTAGATGATAAA
Organism: Siphamia tubifer; assembly: GCA_020466265.1. NCBI lineage: Eukaryota > Metazoa > Chordata > Actinopteri > Kurtiformes > Apogonidae > Siphamia > Siphamia tubifer. Next base: position 21,977,675 of record CM035798.1, read on the forward strand.
TAAGAAGTCACAGATAGGGTTTCATTTTGTGCCATGATCTTTGACATTGGATGTAAAAAGTAAAAAGTAAAACAAATGTTATTTAATGGTTTTAAATATGCCACTGTAGTCCCGAACCCTTTGTCCTATTTTTAATGAATATAAAACCCATAGTTTGCACTAATTGTCAGTTTGTCCAGTGGCGACCCTTCAGGTCCACTTTCAGTTTATTTCGGTCGTCCCCAGTGAGTTTCCACTTGAGTTCTGCTGATGTTTATAGAAGTAAAAACCTGTAGCCAGGTCGTCCCAGGTGTTGACAGACAGCTGCCAGTCCCTCTGTTCATGATAGACAAGTGGATGCACATGTTTTATTCATACAAATAAAGAGTTTAAGACAGACTCCTACTCAAGCAGGCAATGAAGTCTGAATGTAATGAATAAACTGGTGCCGCTAACCCAATAAAGTAAAAAGAAATACAAAAAAAAACAAGAAAAGAAAAAGAAAAGTGTTTTGTTTGCATATAAATAGTGTGTAGTGTTCTGATTGTTGGCTGATTTTCTAGTTTGTGTTTTGGGAACAGGAGTGCATGACAAATGCACAAATATATTTTTAACTTATAAAGACCCAGGTTTATTTTTGTGTCAGTTCTGAGATGAATTGTTCTCTCTACTGAACCTTTCTAAAGTGATTTATTATCATTTATTATAATGTTACTCTTTATATTTTGAATTATTTCAGTGAAAATCATGTATTTTCTTGTATTTAATTTATTAATTATATTTATATTAGCTCAAATCAGAGTCGAGGGTTATAATAGAAACAGGAACAGACTTTTTCAGCCCAGTCTATCATTAACTGAACATAAGTTAAGTGTCTCCACCACTGTCATCACTACATGGGTTTTACTGATGAATCAATGTTGTAGAGGATGATGGAGTTTCCATGGTAACTATGGAGCCTCTGAACATCCAAATGGGTCATATCTGATGATCATGAAAAGATGACAAACTGCATTTTACACCAATTATTGGTTTATTGGATCAACAGGTATGAAACACTTTGTATCAGTAGATGGTTTTATCACCTGTGTCTATTTGAGTCTTTATGGAGTCTTTAATTTATGATTTTTTTTTTTTTTTTGGATATATAATTGTCCATCTACCATGTGTGATGAGCTATTTCTGCCTACAGCAGATACACAGAGACAGAGAAGAAGGAGGAGGAAGATGGGCAGATGGAGGGGGAGGGTAAGAAGAGAGTGAAGTGGGGAAAAATGGGACGGAAGATTAAACAATAAGGAAAAAGACAGAACAACACATGGCCAGAGGAGGCTGGAGGGGAAGTGATAGTGACAGGGTCAAAGAGGAAATAAGATAAGGAAGGGAAAAAAAAACAAGGATTCTTCATATTACCTCGCTGTCTGCAGGTAAATATTAGGCGTCACATTAAAATGATTGGTCGTAGTCATATTATGAAGTTCAATTTGGTCTGTAAATGAAGGTCAAAGCTCTCATTCCCAAAACATTTCTAGCAGATTATACACAGCTAGTGATATCAAGGCAAATGTTTTATGCTGATTTAAATGGTCGTATAGTTTTGCTAGGGAGGAAATAAGTACTTCTCTTATCTTGTTACCTGGCAATTTATATTCTGGGTCATTGGGAAGTGGAAAATACGCCAACCGATTCCAACCAGAGAAGAGAGGAAGTGATAGGCCAGTGTTTAGCAGAAGTACAAGGAGACACGTACAGGACGAGACATTTTGTGTACTTGCAAGTGAACAAATAGCAAACCTTTTGTTCTCTGCAAAAATGGAGGTAAATATTAAAACACTGTGACACTCCAGGCTTTATTTTGTCATCTGAAGTTTATACAATTTCATGTTTTGCAATTAGTTATGAGTCCCATTATCAGCAGTGGAGACTAACTCAGTAAAAGTACTTCATTACTGTACTTAAATAGATTTTTTTTTAGGTATCTATACTTTACTTACATGTGTGTATTTATTTTTCTGGTATTTTTTTTATTTTACTCCCTACATTTTTGTATAAATATCAGTACTTTATACTCTTTACATTCTCAGAATAGACTTTTTCCAACTAAACATATGTAACAGTACGAAAAATAAGTCACCAGAGGAAAAGAGAAACTGTTATGTTATATATTATATATTTCTACACTTCTACACTTATAGTATGGAAAATGTCAAATAAATACATAGTGTATTTCAAATCATAATTACATAAAGAATACAAGACATGAAAGTGAATATTGTTTAGTTATTAGGAACTAATATAAAAATGAAAACATACATTTTTATATTATTTGTGCATGTTACATGAACAAGGTCATCTCTGTAAATGAGAAATGGTTCTCAATAGTTAAAAAAAAAGGTTAAATAAATAAAGAAATGAATGAACATGTTACCATGGAATATGAAAACATTTGAATACAAGCGTCCAACATCAACACTTTCCATAATTTGCAAAATAATATTTACTGTTTTTGCCTTTTTTTTCCTCAGAACAGACTGAGAAGCCTGATGCAGTACACACTGATCTAAGTGGAAGAAGTAGTCCCCAATAATAGTGTATTATTTAGACATTATCCCAATAGTTTCCACTGTGTTACTGACATGTGTTAGCTCAAATTAACTAAATATTAAAAGTATTGATGTTCTAGTGTGTAAAGATGTGGTATCAGTATTTCAGTATTGATCCACACATCACTATTTCTTAACCTTTTATCAGGTAAGTGACCTCTTTTTTTGGTAATTTCTTCATAGTTACACCAACAGTCACAGTGAATCAACAATCTCAGGTAATAATAATGTGGTCGACAGGGTCTGGAAGGGTCCAGATCAACACTTATGTAATAATAATATTCTAAATGATGATCTAATACGTATTACTAAAATTAGAGGTGGAAAGAAACTAAGTAAAAGTACTTTATTACTGTACTTAAGTAGATTTTTTTAGGTATCTGTACTTGAGTATTTATTTTTCTGGCAACTTTTTACTTTTACTTACATTTTTGTTTAAATATCTGTACTTTATACTCTTTATATTCTCACAATAGACTCGTTACTCTTTCAAACTAAACAGATATGACAGTATGAAAAATAAACTGTGATGTTATATATTATAGTTATATAACTATTATCTCACAAGTTTGACTTTTAATTTCACAATTTTACCTTAACATTTTGTATTTTTTAAAATCTTTTTTTTTTTTTTTTTTTTTTTAATTTTTCCTACATTTCTTGTCCATACTCACAATACTGAGTAACTGTGACCTGATCAAACACAATTTCAACACAGTAACTCACTTTTAAAGGGTTTCATTTTGATGCTTTTGAAACCGTTCAGTATTATTGCGTTCACGACAAAACATAGTTTTAGTTTTTACTTTTGTACTTTATTACAATTGAGAAATGTAACTTTATTACTTTCACTGAAGTAGAGGACTTCTACTTTTACTAGAGTATTTTATCACATAAGTAATTGTACTTCTAGTTTAGTACTGAATGTAAGTACTTTTAACACTTAACACCTCAAATTACATGCAAATATATTTAAAATGAATTACCCCATCCCCCTGAAGGAGAGGCAAATGGTATTATTTTTGGTTTGGTTTACTTCTTTGTTTCTTTGTTAACCTTAAAGCAGCAAAACTATTGGTTGAATCCATAGTATATTGGGTTTATACTGTAGATTACCAGTAACCCAGAATATATCTGATTACCTTTGGGGAAAAAGTATATATTTTTTTAATATATATTATTTTCCCCCATTTATATATAAAGCACAACATGTCAAATGTATATAACACATCAATTATGTTTTAATATAAAACTGATATGCTGACATGTAGCCTACAGTAGTAAAGTAGACGAAACCACCTACATAACAACCACAAATATTTTTTCCTGGCATGTTGGTCTAGATTCTGAAATGAATATCTGGAACTGAAACATATAGCATTGACCACCACATAAAAAAAGACTATATTTTAGATCCTTCTTTGTGGAAAAAACAAAACAAAACAAAAAAAAACTAGAAGAGTGGGTGTTGTGTTTGGACCAGTCTATGTTGTTTTCCCTCTAATTTGTGTGACCCACTTCTGTTTTCAAATATGGTTTCATTTTGGGTCAGAACACAGGAGTGTGCGTAACTGACAATACAAATAAACGTGATGTCAATTCCAAATCCGTCTTTGATATAACGGTTTCCTCTTTATTTTATTCATTTTTTTTCTATTCTCTTGTGCTTTGTCATTAAGTCACATCATTAAAGGTGGTGGAAGACTCATGTTATTTCCATGTAGTAACAGGAGCAGAGTTTGTTCTCTGACTAAATGATTTGACCTTTAATCGCCTACTTGAGAAGATCATGGAGAACATTGATATTCATATCGCAGCTAATGTCAACCAGTATTCATCTTTAAAACTCATACGCAGGAAGAATATGAAGATGACGTCCTCTGTACATCAACCTGGACGCCTGTTTTTTTTTTTTTTTTTTTTTTTCCTCTTTTTGCATCTGTCATTCATGCGGCAAATTCACAATTCCCCAAGCAATTTTTCAATGATGCATCTGCAATTAAAAGTTGATAATCCTCCATTTTCCATCAATTAAATATGAGCATGTTTATGAAATTACACTTAATACGATTTCATTCGGCTGCAGTTTTAACTCATAAAGACCCAGTGGCACTTCCTAAATTAAATTTTCTCCATATTTAATCTTTCTTGATCTACAGTATAAAGACCCAAACATCCACTGGCAGATATAAAAAGATAAATAACTATTCATCTGATAATTCTATCAGTACATATAAATAATAAGAATAAAAATTAGTTCACAGTGAGCTACTAATATTAATATTAGTGCTTATGGAGACGACATGTACGATGTACAAAACACAAACATCCAGTCTCATACTTAGTTGGAAAAATTTGAAATAGTTTAAAGTCTTTATTTCATGAGGGTCTGTCGATCAGTTGTTTAGGGATGGACATAAAAACGTGTGTCAGTGTCAACCTTCTTCAGGATTTTACAAACAAAGAGTGTAAATAATGCATATATAGTGTGTATAGAAACTGATAGTTTTTTTTATATGTACAGTATATATATATATATATATATATATATATATATATAATTTTTGTTGCTGTGCTGCTGTAAACCTGGAATTTCCCCTAATGGGACTAATAAAGGAATATCTTATTTTAATATATAAAATTAGAAAATGTATCTACACAAGATATAATAACACTGGTCTACAAGAAAAATTAGAGGAAGAGGGGAAAATGATAATTACTGTCATAATGATAACACAGAAATGTAAAATAATAATAATAATAATAATAATAATAATAATAATAATAATAATAATAATAATAATAATAATAATAATAATAATAATAATAATAATAATAATAATAATAATAATAATAATAATAATAATGTCAATAGTTTAATGTACTAGTATTATTACTGTAGTATGGGTGGCAGTGTATTTCTATGTTTATTTTTAAACATGTCAGGGGGATTTTAGAAGTGGGTATACCCAATGTTGACTGACAAATAAGTAATTCATATAACCATTATATACACTGGATGACACCTGAATTACTTCCCATGTTCCTTTTTTGTGAGTTTTGTGTCAGTTGGATGTGTGGAGGTGGAGTTAAAGCACAGATGTAGAAGCTAATGTTCATTAGTGAGTTTGTATTTTCTTCTCTGGAGCATCTGAGTGTGTTTCCTTTAAATAAAAAGAAAACAGGTAATTTGCTTAGTCATGACTGATGCAAGGCCACACTTCTCCTCCTGCTGCTAATGTTTCTTCCTCATTTGACCTCCTTTCTCGCTGCACTGCAGTCGCATTATTTGCTCCTGGCAGCGATCGTGGCCAAATGTTAGCTGTCACGCCATACGCACCTGCATGTACTGTACAGAGCGCACTGTGCACTTTATGCTGTATGCACTGATTTCACAAAAGTAATGTGAGGGGAATTCATTATTTGCAGATGCACCTGGGTGCTTTTTGTTATTTTTTTTTAATGTGATTTTATCCGATGTGTACCACTGCTTGTGTAAAATTAGTTTTTGTATCTTACAAATGAAGAGGTTGCACTGCATGCATCATTCCAGGATAACTTTGTGTGAACACTTAACACCTTACATTGTTGTTTGTCAATGCTTTAGCAGTGTCTTCACCCATAAAAAACCTAGTGTTATTTTTGTAACAGTTACTAAATGAATGTTTTTCTCTATTTAACCTTTTTTTTAAACTTTTACAGAAATACTCCCCACTGACAAAAACACTACTTTAGTGTATTATTGGAGGATATAATAAGACTGAATTACTTATTATATGTGCAATATTTGTGTTGTTATTTAGAAAATCAAGGTCAGTGAAGTTACCATATTTGGTTCCTTACCTTTAAGCAGTTAAAAAACAAACAAAAAAAACAAAACTAGAAAAGCAGAGAAATTAAAAATTAATTCCAGGACCTTGAAAAACAATGGTGGGGTAACAACGCAGTGTTTCTTGCCCCGTCACATAAGTTTGTAAAGCTTCAGAATGTAGTGTAAAAGTAAATGAGTGATTAGTTTGACTTTTCCAATCCACTCTGCCCCCCACCCACCAACTGAAACACAAACACAAGATGATAAACTGTGTTTTACAACAATTATTTCCATCTTTTAAGAGGATTAATGGATGAACAGGTATTAAATTATGTAGATCACTGGATGTTTGGGTCTGTATGGGTTTTATCAAAAATAAATGAACTATTCTACCGTACTCTACTCTACTCTACTCTACTCTACTCTACCCTACTCTACTCTACTCTACCGTACTCTACTCTACTCTACTCTACTCTACTCTACTCTACTGTACTCTACCCTACTCTAGTCTACTGTATTCTACTCTAGTCTACTCTACTCTACTCTACTGTACTCTACTGTACTCTAGTCTACTCTACCCTACTCTACTCTACTGTACTCTACCCTACTCTAGTCTACTCTACTCTACTCTAGTCTACTCTACCCTACTCTACTCTACTCTAGTCTAGTCTACTCTACCCTACTCTACTCTACTCTACTCTACTCTACTCTACTCTAGTCTACTCTACTCTACTCTACTCTACTCTACTCTAGTCTAGTCTAGTCTAGTCTAGTCTAGTCTACTCTACTCTACTCTAGTCTACTCTACTCTACTCTACTCTACTCTAGTCTAGTCTAGTCTACTCTACTCTACTCTACTCTACTCTACTCTACTCTACTCTAGTCTAGTCTACTCTACTCTAGTCTACTCTACTCTACTCTAGTCTAGTCTAGTCTAGTCTAGTCTAGTCTAGTCTAGTCTAGTCTAGTCTACTCTACTCTACTCTAGTCTACTCTACTCTACTCTAGTTTAGTCTACTCTACTCTAGTCTGCTCTTCTCTTCTCTACTCTACTCTACTCTACCCTACCCTACTCTACTCTACTCTACTCTAGTCTACTCTACTCTACTCTACTCTACTCTACTCTACTCTACTCTACTCTACTCTACTCTAGTCTAGTCTACTCTACTCTAGTCTACTCTACTCTACTCTACTCTACTCTACTCTAGTCTAGTCTAGTCTAGTCTAGTCTAGTCTACTCTACTCTACTCTACTCTACTCTACTCTACTCTAGTTTAGTCTACTCTACTCTACTCTACTCTACTCTACTCTAGTCTACTCTTCTCTTCTCTACTCTACTCTACTCTACTCTACCCTACTCTACTCTAGTCTATTCTACTCTACTCTAGTCTACTCTACTCTACTCTACTCTACTCTACTCTAGTCTACTCTACTCTACTCTACTCTACTCTACTCTACTCTACTCTATTCTACTCTACTCTACTCTACTCTAGTCTAGCCTACTCTACTCTACTCTACTCTACTCTAGTCTACTCTACTCTAGTCTACTCTACTCTAGTCTACTCGACTCTACTCTACTCTACTCTACTCTTCTCTACTCTAGTCTACTCTACTCTACTCTAGTCTACTCTACTCTACTCTACTCTACTCTACTCTACTCTACTCTACTCTAGTCTAGTTTAGTCTAGTCTAGTCTACTCTAGTCTACTCTACTCTACTCTACTCTACTCTGTGGATGCCCTGCTCAGTGTATTTCCAGTTCCTCAGGTCGTGCGTCCATGTTGTATGATGCACACTAATGGATCAGTGGTAGCGAGGACACATTGATGTCGGCTACATTTTTTCTTCTCTTTCCATCCCAGTGAGTGGCTGTGTACTGTACAGGGAGCAGATTGCATTAAACGGAACCTCCGCGGTCCACAGAGCACTGATATTCATCAGTGTGTGCATGGAGAGGATCACTTTTCAGCCATCCTTTAGGGAGAGACAGTGATACACTCTGCTGCTAGAGAGGGGTACGGTACCTTTCCTGACACCCCTTCCCCCACCACACTGCCTGCCTCTTACATAAGCCATGCTGAGAGGCAAAGAAAGAAGGGAAAAAGAGGTCTGGTTGAAATAGGAGATATATGGCGAACCGCTGCAGGTAGTGGAAACTGGTGATGTATAGTGTCGATGATGCTGAGTGTGTTCGAATGTAGTCAGTGAAGGAAGTGATTTGTGTGATTTAAGACAATGTGATGTGAAGTAAAAAAATATCTATAAATGTGCGTTTGTCGAATTTACAGCATTGTTGTTTTATTTATTTGCTTGTTTTGTAGGGAGGTAAGAAAATATGGATTGTGCAATAATGCTGTATTGATATTTTTAGGTATTTATTCAAATGGAGATCTGGCAGAGGTTCATTTTAGTCCTTTCTTTTTGTTTTTTTCTTTATATTTTATTGACTAACATTAACAGTTGTATCAAATGGTGCTTATTTGAAGTATCCTACAAGCAGATTTTTGCATCTGACAGAGACAGATGTTTGTTCCTTTGTTGGGAATATTGAAGAAATAAATTGTGATATAACATTAGATGCTGTTCTGATCAAATATCAATGTGTTTTGTATTTGTGTATATTTCAGTGTAATTCACTTCTGTTTTGTCTCGTCGTCTGAACCAGCTTTATCCTCATTAGGGTCACAGGGGCCCGAATCCAGCTACAATGGGTGAAGGCGGGGTACACCCTGTATGAGTCTCCAGTTCATCTCAGGGCTGAACATATATAGACAAACACCTATGGGCAATTTAGATTAATCAATTAACCTATCAGTGCATGTGTTTGGATGGTGGGAGGAAATTGGAGTACCTGGAGAAAACCCACGCAGACATGAGGAGAATATGCAACCTCCACACAGAAAGGTCTGGTGTGGGAATCGAACCAGGGTCTGATAAACATGACCAGTGAATTAAATTTAGATAAATAGATGATTTACATTAAAAAAAAGCAAAATACAGAGGATAATATTACATTAAATGCACCACCGTGCCGCTCTATAATTCACTTCCTCCGGGAAATAATAATTTTTAAAATGTAAAATTAAAAAATATGCATATTAACATGTATCATGATATATTGTATTGTATCCAAATATTGTGATTTGTGTGGTATTGTCAGATTTTTGCCAGTTGTGACCCTTAAAGGTGTCATCCTATCATTATTTCATTAATATTACTCTCCATTGTTATTGAATACATTGTGTTTTGGTTCTATTCAAAAAAACTTCTGGATTGCTTTGTTTCCAGCTGTTTTTTCATGGTACAAAAATGACTTGAGGTTTACCGGTACTTCCTCATACCTGTCCATGACGCGGTGATGAGGCATCTCTGATTGGCCCAGAATGCGTGAAGACCCCCCCCTCCTCCTCCTCCACTCTTGCTGTGTGTGTGTTTACCTTTACCCAAGTAGCATCCAGCTAGGTTTTGTGCCGTCGCTTGTTCTGAAAATGTAGAGGAAAAAAACTAGGTTTTATTTCCACAGAGAGCACATGAACCATTTTTCAATGGAATGACACCTTTAAGGGAATAATACTGATTCTGTAATATATGATATTTAATTGAATATTTTGGTGTAAAATATAGTTTGTCAGCTTTTCATGGTCATCAGACATGACCCATTTGGACATTCAAAGGCTCCATAGTTACCATGGAAACACTGTCACCTTCTACAACATTGATTCACCAGTAAAACCTCTGGAGTTTGATCAATGACAGTAGATGAAGAACTGGAGATACGTGTTTTATGTTCAGTTATTGATACATTTACTGACAAGTCACTATTTAACTATTCTGATATAATAACCTTTGAATTTACTTCTAGTTTTCACAAATATCTACATGTTCAGTCCATTAAATATAGGGAAAATACAAGATATAAACTAAAAAATACTAAATAGAGGAGGCTATATTTGAAAAAATGGTGATAAATCACTTAAGAAAGGCTACATAGAGAAATAAAAATTCATTTGGGAACTTAAAAAAAAAAAACAGCACTACGTCGTAATGGCTTAATTTTATCTAGATTGTACAGATTGACTGTTCTAGCTTTATTTTAATTATGGTGTCATGACTTGATTTTAATATCATCAGATTTCCTCCACAAGTCCAAGTTTTATTTAATTTCACCAGCACACAGGCCTTAAAATTGGCATTTACTTTTACTGCAGCTCATATTTGCTCACATTCATTGAATAAGGGGTCCACTGGGAATTCCCTGTTTTTTCGCTAAATTAAATTTCGATTATTCACACAAAGCCTGCTAGTTCATAAGTCTGTCATTATAATAGCTTCAAATCTGAACTTGGTAGAAATGAATTTGTACAGCACATTATAATACACTGGTGTGTACAGTGTGTGTGTGTGTGTGTGTGTGTGTGTGTGTGTGTGTGTTTTTCTTGTCCACGTGCAAACACTTTGCTTGCATGTGTGCTTTTTATCTGTTTGTCTCCTTTTGCTGAAGAGTCAGAAAGTGGTCTTGGTAGAAATTTCATTTCCTCAGATCAAAGCGGATCATCATAAGCGCACGGTAACCTGCCGCACTCTGTAGTCCTCGCCGCAGGCTTAGCTGTGAAAGGAAAGCTCTCATTCCCAAACACCCCATTCTACTCTGTGTACAAACACCTAATCCCATTTGCTCAGTGTTAAAATAACTGCGCTGCGCTCTTCTCTTACACCTTTCGTTTTTATTATGGAATTAAGAAGCAGCCGATAAGAACAACATCTCGTAACCAGCAGCTCACACATTTCACATTATAGCTTGTTCAAATGTTATATGCATGAGAGTGTGAAGCTTATTTAATATTTGTTTGTGCCTGGTACATGTGGCTAATATTAACACATTCACTGAATAAAACTGTCACTCAGCAATAAGCTAGCACCTTGTTTCCCAGGCCTCCAGCCAAGCACGATATGTTTCTGTGCCTGCTTTAGTCATTAAGCATTTATAAAACACCCATAGAAATACAGTACGCTGAAATTCAAAATGTTGCAGGACAGAACAAGAATGTATTACTTTGGTGATTTATTTATGTATTTTCTAATATTATGCAGAAAATCAATGTTAATAAAGTTGGAATATTTAATTGCTTACCTGTAAGTGGCCAAAAAAATGCAACAAAAACACATGTAAGGTGAAAGAATGATGTATTTTAGTCAGAGGTGGTCAAAGTACTTACATTCTATAGTTAAGTAGAAGTACAGCTACTGGTGTGAAAAAATACTCTAGTAAAAGTAGAAGTAGTGATTAAACTCCTTTACTTAAATTTTTTTTTTTAAGTTAAAAAGTACAATTTCACAATTGTAATAAAGAAAAAGTAAATGTAATGCAAAAATACTTATTTAAGCAGGAAAATTCTGAGATGTTTCAAAAGTATTTAAAATAAAGCATTTAAAAGTGAGTGAATTTAGGAAAAACAGGGGGGGGGGGGGGGTACAATTGAGAAAAAACATCATCATGAGATTTAAAAAAAAATCAAATGATATTTAAAAAATCCATAATTTTAAAAGAAAAGGTTAAAATTGTGAAATGACTATTGCCAGAAAAATAAATACTCAAGTACAGATACCTAAAAAATCTTCTAAAGTACAGTAATGAAGTACTTTTACTTAGTTTCTTTCCACCGCTGATTTTAGTAATACATATTAGATCATCATTTAGAATATTATTATTACCTGAGATTGTTGATTCACTGTGACTCTTGGTGTAACTATGAAGAAATTACCAAAAAAAGAGGTCACTTACCTGATAAAAGGTTAAGAAATAGTGATGTGTGGATCGATACTGAAAGAGTGATACCACATCTTTACATACTAGAATCGATTCACAGTTCAAAATATAAATACTTTTAATATTTAGTTAATTTGAGCTAACACATGTCAGTAACACAGTGGAAACTATTGGGATAATGTCTAAATAATACACTATTATTGGGGACTACTTCTTCCACTTAGATCAGTGTGTACTGCATCAGGCTTCTCAGTCTGTTCTGAGGAAAAAAAAGGCAAAAACAGTAAATATTATTTTGCAAATTATGGAAAGTGTTGATGTTGGACGCTTGTATTCAAATGTTTTCATATTCCATGGTAACATGTTCATTCATTTCTTTATTTATTTAACCTTTTTTTTTTAACTATTGAGAACCATTTCTCATTTACAGAGATGACCTTGTTCATGTAACATGCACAAATAATATAAAAATGCATGTTTTCATTTTTATATTAGTTCCTAATAACTAAACAATATTCACTTTCATGTCTTGTATTCTTTATGTAATTATGATTTGAAATACACTATGTATTTATTTGACATTTTCCATACTATAAGTGTAGAAGTGTAGAAATATATAATATATAACATATAACATAACAGTTTCTCTTTTCCTCTGGTGACTTATTTTTCGTACTGTTACATATGTTTAGTTGGAAAAAGTCTATTCTGAGAATGTAAAGAGTATAAAGTACTGATATTTATACAAAAATGTAGGGAGTAAAAGTAAAAAGTTGCCATAAAAATAAGTACACACATGTAAGTAAAGTATAGATACCTAAAAAAAAAATCTTAATCTTAATAAATACAAAATGTGACATTGGTTTCAGTGTCGTATCAGAAAAGAAAATCCATGGTATCAAACATCACTATTAAGAGAACAGATACAGTTTAAATGCTGCTACAAAAAAACACCAAAAAAATCTTTCCTTTTTGTATTTTTCTATTGCCCTTGATGCTTGTTGGTTTTCTTCCTGTAGCAAGTCTTCAATTAGTCTTTTTCTTCACTGTGCTTAACACTCTTGCTGGAATAATTGGACTCAGTCTGGGAGAGGCTTTGGCACTGGACCAAATGAGCAGAAACCTCAAAAGAAGTCTTGGTGAGAGCCTGATGAAACTTTCCTGTTTTTTTTTTTTTTTTTGTTTTTTTTTTTTTCTACTACTCATGCCAGTCAGAAAAAGGACATGACACAGGCCAAACAAATCGAATTCAGGGGATCATTAGGCTGTTCTTAATGATGTCAGCCTTGTGGCATTCAGGCCTTTCCCATTCAACACTTTGCATCGCTCTCTGCCTCGGGGTCTTATTTCCAAGCTTCAGCGCTTTTCTCTATCCATCAGCAATTAAAGGAGAGAAAGAGCCTTTTCACATCTCTAAGGATGAACTGAAGACATTTACACGAAATATTCCAGTGATGGACACAAAGACTCAGGAGTAAAAGTGCTTCTTTGAAACACAACCACTGATTTACCCCCCCCACCACCACCCCCCAACTTCCTCAAACAGAAAATACATTTATACTCTTCAGATTTATCCACCCCTCAAAGAAAAAAAAGAATGATTTATTCAAAGAAGCTCCATTATTGCTTCACTTCACAATGCGGCATTATTTTCACACACCATACTCGAGTCTATGTCTGGTCAGATCCCAATGTTTGCTTAATTTTTATCCATGTAAATGCAAACATGTAAATGCATGCTCCAAAGTAACTCAGTAAAAGTACTTTATTACTGTATTTAAGTAGATTTTTAGGTATATGTACTTTACTTGAGTATTTATTTTTCTGGCAATTTTTTACTTTTACTCCGTATATTTTTGCATAAATATCTGTATTTTATATTCTTTACATTCTCATAATAGACTTTTTACTTTTACAAACTAAACAGATATGACCGAATGAAAAATAAGTGGAGGAGAGGAAGTGTGACTTTATAGATATATCACAATTTTTACATTTCAGGTTATAATTTTGACTTTTTATCACACAATTTTGACTTTTTATGTTAGAATTTTTACTTTTTAATCACACAGTTTAGACTTTTTATCTTGTAATTTTTACTTTGTAATCTCACAATTCTGACTTTTTATCTCACAATTTGGACTTTTATTTTCAAAAATTTCACATTTTATGTTAAAATTATGCTTTTTTTAATCTCATATAATTTCTTTTTATATCTCATGATGACTTTTTACAGTATCTCAATTGTGACTTTTATTTACTTCCTGTTCATACCCACAAAACTGAGTACTATCACCTAATCAAACACAATTTGAACACAGTAATTCACTTTTAAAGGCTTTATTTTAGATACTTTTCAGATTTGTCCTGGTTAAATAAATATTATTGCGTTCATGGCAAAACTTTTTACTTGTGTTCTGACTTACTTAAATAAAGGAGTTGAATCAGTACTTTTACCAGAGTATTTTATCACACAAGTAGCTGTACTTCTACTTCCGTACAGATTGTGAGTACTTTGAACACCTCTGTCCAGTACCATACCTGGATCCATTTGAGAAAATAGTCTTGGGTACCGACTCTACACTACTGTGTGAAAGTCCAGAAGTGACCTCATCACCATCTAACAACAGAAGTGACTTAATCACCTACAGAACATAGATGGCACTTCTGTTGCTTCTGTTGTCTCCTGAAAAACCTTGGCATCCACACTACACAGGCTCGTCTTATCGACCGAACCACTCTGTGAAATATCAGGCACAACAAAGGTCACTCTTCTTCATTTTGCTGCAAACAGGTTAACAGATAGAAAAGGGTTGGTCTTCTGATTTGTGTGTTTGTTGGATATAGGGACAGAGTTCCCTCCACACCAACATTAAATTGTTTGGGCCGCGCCATGGTACTGTACGTACTTGTGAACTCAACATGTGCGAGTACGTACCGTATTTGGATAAACCTTTACACCTTTCAAGTACACTGTGTGAAAACACTATAAGACGCCATTATAACAGACCGCCTACGTGTCTTTGCAGTAAAAGTATCAGAAAATGTGTTTTTTTTTGCCAATTCCTTTGCTTTCAGGAACAACATAAACTTTCGATATGTGTCCATTAATTATGATTATTCTAAATACTAAATGCTTAAAACAGTGTGTGTTAGTTAAAAAAAGCACATTTATTTAGCACATTTATTATCAGAAACAACTGTAAATGTTCATAAAACAGTTTGAGCTTATACTGTAGAAACTTTAAAACTATTTTCCATCTGCTCAAACCTGCTTTTTGGTCTTGAATATTCAGTATCCATTGTTTTTTTTAGTATGTGTGAAAGTCACTGAAGCACCTTGTTTCTACGTGTCCCACACATATGAGCCCCTATAGTCATTTGAATGATCTAATCCTGGAGAGTTGGCCATTATTAAAGGGTTAAAGCTGTGGTTCACAAACCTTTTTGGCTCATCACCGCGTCTTAACATCACAAACAGATATTCAAAACAGATACTGTTTTCTTTATTCGCTAAAATATATAATTTTTTATTTTTTTTAATCATGTAATGGTTTGCTGTATACAGAAGAGGATTAGGGCCACAGTAAAACAAACAAAAAAAGTCACGGTTTATTCTGAGAGAAAAGTCAGAATTCTGACTTTAATCTCAAAATAAACCATTCCTATTTTTCTTTTACAGTGACCCTAATCCTCTTCTGTAGCTATACTATGTTGCAAATAAACATTAATTTTAGATGACATTTAGTCAATATAATGCAGAAAAGCCAGGTGTAGATAATTAGATTTTCTTAGGTCAACATATGTACAGTCAGTCCTGCTTGTATTTACAAGGCTGACAATTAATATTCAACAAAAAAATAACTCAAACTATGAATTACAAAAAAACTGCAGCATCTGAAACTGACCACAGTGAACATTAGACAGATAAACAGTACCACAGTGCTTCAGTTTCAGACCCACACATATTGTGATTGTCTCTTTCAACTCATCATATATATATATTCTATTGGTAAGTTTTTTTTTTTTAATTATTATTATTATTTTTATCAATTACTAGAAATTCCAGGCAGGTGATATGGTGGTGCAGTGGTTCACAGCAAGAAGGTCTTGGATTTGATTCCCACACCAGACCTTTCTGTGTGGAGTTTGCATTTTAACTCTGTGTCCTCCCACCGTCCAATCACATGCATTGATAGGTTAATTGGTTAATCTAAATTACCCATAGGAGTGAATGTGAGAGTGTTTGTCTAAATATGTTCAGTGTTGAGATGAACTTGCGTCTCATACAGAGGGTGTATGAGTCACCTTTGTCCATTGTAGCTGGGATAGACCCCCAGTGACCCCTGTGACCCTAGTGAGGATAAAGCAGGTTCAAAAAATGAGATGGCAACCCCATGGTTTTAAATGATAAATGGACTGAACTCAAATTCACTCATTCACACACACACACACACACTCACACACTAGTAGACATCTGCTGACATTAAAAGTGCTGCAGACCCTACTGGGTGTCATTTAGGGTTCAGTGTGTTGCCCAAAACAAAGTCTGATCCAGGATTTGACCCTTTGTCCCTTTGCTCATTGAATGGCCATCTCTATCAACAGAGCCACAGCTGGCCATGGTTGAAAAACATTCAGCTAAAGGGTCCACGAGCTGGCAATAAGTAGCGCAAGTACCAATCCCTGTGGTTTTGGGCTGTGATCAATGCCTCTGTATAAATAAAGAATCTGTGCTTGATCCACCTGGTGCCTTGGTTTCCTCTGTTAGGGGTGAAGTACTTTGTGCAGCATGTGTGGTTTTGCTCTTCTGACTGAATCAAAATTTGCTATGTTACATTTGCATAAAAATACTAAGTATGGTAATTGTTGGACTTGACTGTGTGATACTCCACTCAGCTTGTCTTGTATATTTTACAAATTTTTATTTTTTTTTGTATGTTTGTTTAATTCTGACGTGTATGGAAGCCTGTGTATCCTTAGCTAAAGTGAATTAAAGTCCTTCCCGGGGTCTTGTCTATTGTTTTGCTGGAACAGAATGACGATACAGATACACAGAAATGTGAATTGATAGCATTGTTTTTCTAAGCTTCACAAAACACACACACACACACACATCGCGGCTCACAGTACCAGGGAAGATGTTTTGAATTCAGACCATGTGGGCCATGACTGCTTTTTATTCAAAACAAGACCCAGTAGAATTGGTTTGGGTGGCGGCCTCTCTAAACATGAGCTGTGGAGATAAACGTGGATGCCAGTGTGTGTTTGTACATCTTTTTTGTGTTTGCTTGTGTGCGTACACATTGTTTGCACACAAAACAATAACTCTTCACCAAATATGAAAGGTGCGGCGTATTGAATATGATGTCGCACACTTTCAGAAACACCAGCGCGCTGTCACAAAGAGGAGTGTGAACAGCACACAGGACGGTCACAGCCGGTGAAACCACACGACGGTGACATTTTGGGTCAAGAGGGAAACTTGAGTTGCACTAATGCCACAGGGACACAACAACAACAATATGAAAAATAGACTCATTTAACATGTGTCTTATTGAATGCCTTTTTAACTGATTAATGTGACTCTGTCCTCCCTGGTGCAGTCATATGGCACAAACTGCTTCAGCTTTTCAATTCCAGATGTGATGGAGTGTGTGTTTTTCCTGCGAAGCTACAGTTGTGATTAATTAAGAATGTAAAAATCAGTGCGTTAATTGTGGCACAGGTTAGAGAGCTTTACGTTTACTAATCAATTAGGTGATAAATAATGAAAGAAATCACCTCCATTTGCAGCCAAGGGAAATTTAATTATTCAACATCCGGATTTTTTTTTTCTTCCCTTGAGGAGTCGACATTTGTGTAAAAGCTCAGGTAAATTATTGGCTTAACACAGAAGATTATAGATTTGCTTGGGGGGGGGGGGGGGGGGGGGGGCACAGCCACAATCTACACATTTATGCATATGTTAAATACACTTCCATGCATGCATTTACACTCCCGCGTGCAGATGGACGTTGTAATTGATCTGTTTCTTCATACTTAGTGTAACACAATTAGCTAATGGGCCAGATTCTTTGTAGGCACGCAAGCGGAGATTTGGAAGCAGTCCCCTCGGAGCCAGTGATTGCGAAGGATGAACGGCCGTCAGGGTCTGGTTGGCTGCTCCTCGCTCTTCCTCACCACCATCCTGCCTTAAATGTATCATTACAGCTGCAGTGCGTGTCCTTTTGCTCGCTGTGTGGGTAATGGGGCCCTGGTTTTTCTGCTGTGATGTCCTTCGGCCGTCAGTCAAAGTAACGTGTCCAGGCGCCGGTTCCTCATAAATGCAACGATGATATGCTATCTAGAGCAAAAGACGATATTGAATTTGTTCCAAGGTTGTAACCATGACTTGCAATATTTACTTGTTCTGCTATTTTCAATCTTTTTTTTTTTTTTTTAAGACTACAGAGGTGGTAATATTCAAATGATCTGTCCAACCATTTGTCTAAAGTGAAATATCTTAAATATGAAACGAACCAGAGGTTTAAAACAAATTAAAGCCTGTTTTAACCCAGAGCATTAACCTATAAAGACTCAAACAACTGACCATGACTGAAACATTGACTGTTCTAAACTGATCTGTCCAATGTGTCCAAGCTAAAAAAAAAAAAAAAAAAAGATTAAGGTTTGGATTAGTAACCCATAACGACCCAGTCAGCCACTGGTGACCCAAACCATCTACTGATGCAAACTGTTTAATGTCTGTTAACACACTTATGGTATCAATATATGTAAATAATTAAATAAAATGTAGTTTGTCATATTTTCATGGTCATCAGATATGAGCTATTTGGACGTTCAGAAGCTCTGTAGTTGCCATGGAAACATCGTCATCTTCCATATCGCTGATTCCCCAGTAAAACCCTTGGAGTTTAATAAATGACAGTGAATGAAGGCATTTGGTTCATGTTCAGTTAATTATATCTTTGCTGAAAAAGTGTGATTTCTCTGTTTTGGATATAAAAACTTTTAAATTTTACTTTGTAGTTTTTTCTGAACATCTACATGATAAGTAAATTAAATCTAATTAATCTTGTCCAACATTGGTTGGGACAGATTATTGTAATGTGTGTGTGTGTGTGTGTGTGTGTCCACAGTGACATATCATGCTATAACTCAATGAATACTTGTTTATCACCATGAAATTATATGGGCATATACATATAGCTAATGTGCATTAGATGCAATGATCCACTTGAGTAAAGGTCAAAGGTCAGGGTCACCATTAACTAAATGGTCAAAATCATATTATCGGTTATGACTCAACAACAGAGGGTCGCAGCACTTTCAGATTGGTACCAAACGATGCGGAATGAAGATTTCTACAATTATCATAATTGGTGTTATCACCTATGACCAATAGTTTTTGAGATCTCTGGAGGTCAAAGGGGACATGTCGCAAAATTAACTTCTGTAACACTGTTTGTGTCACGCTATAAATTAATCAATACTGGATATATTTTTTATACACACACTGACGCATATATATATATATATATATATATATATATATATATATATATATAATGAAATTATCAATATTGCAAAAGGTCAAAGGTTAAGGTCGCATTTAGCAGAAAGGTTGAAATCACATAATTGTATATTATAACCTGGATGACAGGTTGTCATAGAAACTTGAGATTGCCAAAAAAATAGGGGAGAAATTAGGCATTCTATGAATACTTGTTAAATACTTGATTTTAAATGAAAATCTACAGTCTACAGAGGATAATATTACAATAAATGGTGATACATCACTTGGGAAAGGTTAAATATGGAGGAAAAAGATCATATGGGAACTGACACAAAAACAGCTTATTATGGGCTACAGAAGCATGAAGCTACATGTCTAATTGTGGCCCTTCGAATGAACATCTTCTGGTTTCTGTTTTTTATTAATGTCAAACATGTCTCAACACGTCTTAATCCTTGACAGGTTACTGAATAACTCCTACCACTATTATGCTTGTCAATGAGTGTTGCTATACTGCCATTAGCATTTAGCATAGTGGATCTGTGCCTGTGTAAAGCCTGACAGAGCTTGTAGTATGGCTCAAGGCTCTTGTTTAATCTCCTTTTCTGTCTCTTTTCTTTACTTACTATCTGTTTTTTTCATCACGGTTGTAGCCTTACCCCATGTCCTAACCAACTGAATGCTTGGCTTAGTCTCTTTTTCTTTTCTTTGTATTCTCCTGGAATTGTGCTACTTTCGGCTGCACACAAAGTGAGATTTCTGTTGGATAAAGGGGGGTGAGCTCACAAACTCCACCTGAGGTAGTCACGCTTCACTGTGCGTTTGCGGAAAGAGGAGCGGTAGGATAGGAGTGTCCCCCCTGGGTCTGTGGGAGGGGAGGTTTGGTGTTCACGGTATACCTTCAGCAAACAGACTTCATACATCAAAGTCTTTGGGTGACAGAGTTCTTACACTTGCTTCGTCTGCCTCGGCCTTTGAAGACATGCAATAGACCACCAAGGGTCTTTATTTGTCATATGCAATGTCGAGTATGACATGCAGTTAAATATAGTCCAAGTATGATAGTGAAAGTCTAGGATGAAGGAGAAGAGGGAGTCCCAGATCTCAGACTTTGGAGGTCAGCCTAAAGGGGACTCAAGTGTTGAAAGATGAGCTGTAGTCAATGAAGAGCAGCCTCATATATGGCGCCGTTCTACTGCCTGTATCCGCTTGAGTCACCCCGACTCTGCACACCATTTTTGGCATTTCCATTACATGAAATCAGGGACCAGATCACATGCTACTTTTAACCTAAAATACCCAGTGTGACTTTAGTGGCAGTTAACCAATGAGTTTTGCTCTTTTCTAAGAGATTCGTTACTTTTTGTTATATTATCCTCTGAATTTTTTTTCCACTGAAAATCATTGTGTTGACTGTTTATTTCACTGTTTGTGTAGCTGTTCAGTCCAATAAAGTCAAAGGTTATTATATCAAAAGACAAAAAAAAACTATGAAAAGTGACTTATTTTTTTTTGTCAAATCTATTATTAATTGAACATAAACCAAATGTCTCCATCCATTGGCAATGATTCAACTCCATGGAGTTTTACTGGTGAATCAGTGTTTGAATTGTTGAATCCGTTGCCAGATCATTTATTCTCTCCTTTTAATTACATTTTCAATTCAATTCATTTGGATTTGATTTATTTAACCTTTCTAAAGTGATCTATGACCATTCTTTATCATGTTATCTTCCATATTTTGAATAGTTTCAGTTAATATAAGGTATTTTCCTGTATTTAATGTATTGATCATGTTCATAGAAGCTCAGTGTTGGAATCAAACCCTGGATCTTCTTCCTCTCAAAAAATTATGGATGCCTTGGCGTAAGTCTGCACTATCCAAGTGCTTTTTTAGTTACATAATGCGGTGGAAATGTATTACATTTTTACATAGTGTTCCGCTATTACATAATGGTGACAGTTGTAGGGGTTTTAGAAAATATTGAGTCTGCAATATACTGTGATATCCAATATTACAGGATACTGTATCAATATTGCAAAGTACCATATCGATATTCGTAGGTATTGATTCAAATGCAGAAATGGCAGAGGTTTTTTTTTTGTTTTTAGAGAGAGAGAGAGAAAATAATATGCTACTTGTCAACTCCTCCAAATTTAAGTCGACTTGTGCTACGGGGGTCGACGTGTGGACGTTTCTGTTAATGCCCTAGTTCATATTGTCTTCCAAAGATAAATGTAAAATTAGATTATTTTTAACAGACAGGTGCAGTGTTTACAACTGTTTGTTTATCTGCAAAGCAGGTAAAGAAACACTGCACCTTTCTGTTAAAAATAATCTAATTTTACAGCCATTTGTTAATGGTTTGTTAACAAATGGTTTGTTTATGATAAATCGTGTACGAACAATACATTAACAAACCATTTACAAATAGTTAATACATAATTAATAGTGTGTAGGTGTTATAAAGTGTTACCGACTAATGCATTTGTGATAATTTGAATGTCACTTGGGGTTTATAAATAAAGAAAAAAAAATAGTGATCGAAGTCAAATGCTGCCGTAAGTGTTCGTAGAAGAC
Organism: Siphamia tubifer; assembly: GCA_020466265.1. Taxonomy (NCBI): domain Eukaryota; kingdom Metazoa; phylum Chordata; class Actinopteri; order Kurtiformes; family Apogonidae; genus Siphamia; species Siphamia tubifer. Next base: position 21,999,935 of record CM035798.1, read on the forward strand.
CTCCAAACCCAACCAGAAAAGCTTCACCTTATGTACTAACACTTTTTGTTCCACTATGAGGTTTTGTTTCCCTTCTTATCTTTGTAATAAGTACTTCTGTCATAGAAATATTATATATATATATATATATATATATATATATATATATATATATATATATATATATATATATATATATATGTATATATATATATATATATATATACACAGCAGGGTGTAAGATGCTGGCAGGCAAGGCATACATGGAGAGGCATAACCAGGTAGCGGGCATACTGTACAGGAACATCTGTAAAGAGTATGGACTGGAGGTCCCAGGGTCAAGATGGGAGAACCCCCCAAAGGTGACAGAGAACAAACAGGCCAAGATCCTGTGGGACTTCCAGATCCAGACTGACAAGATGGTGATGGCCAATCAGCCTGACATAGTGGTGGTGGATAAACATGAGAAGACAGTGGTGGTGATAGATGTAGCAGTCCCCAGTGATAGCAACATCAGAAAGAAAGAACATGAGAAGCTTGAGAAATACCAAGGGCTGAAAGAGGAGTTAGAGAAAATGTGGAGTGTGAAGGCAACGGTGGTACCAGTTGTGATCGGAGCACTAGGGGCAGTGACCCCCAAGCTGGGAGAATGGCTCCAGCAGATACCAGGAACAACATCAGAGATCTCTGTACAAAAGAGCACATTGCTAGGAACAGCTAAGATCCTGCGCAGAACCCTCAGGCTCCCAGGCCTCTGGTAGAGGACCCAAGTCTGAAGGAGACACCGCCCAGGTGGGGCGAGAGGAACATTTAAAAAAAAAAAATTATTGTTAATTTTCTGTTAGGGCTGCATGAAGTAAAACTATTCACACAGAAAGTCACCACTACTGTTTAAAAAAAATAAAAAACCTGTTCCATGTGTATTCCCCACAGTCCATTATAAGCATACTTTCAATATTTAAATGATATATTGCCCCCTACTTGAAACTGTCCTTATCTGCTAATATGAATCTCATTGGTATTTTTGTCACCTCACTTATCCGTTCCAGTGCTGCAGTCCATTGGGATGAAGGGATGAGATTAAAGAATGGACTTTTTACTGCAATATCCAATGATTGATTGCTCTCAGACGCATGGCACTTATGATTCCTACTGTGAATTTATCCACTTGATTTGATTCTCAGCACGAAGCGCTTTTAATACTCGCAATCCCATGGTGCAGTTGGTGTCTTAGTGAGTACCAAGGCTGTACGACCACTTTTTGACTGATGGCTCGATGCCTCTGAAGTCAGCTCATACATTAGGTATCGCCCTCAGTGTGGTCTAATTGAAGTCAGAGAACACAACTCTCTATTTACTGCTCACAAAAAAAAAAACATCTTCCAGAGGAAAAACAAAACATCAAAAATCAATCATGACTTTTTTTTTTTTTTTTTTTTTTACAGTTGCAGCTCCCATCAGTCTTTTTTTTCAGCGTCTTTAGAGCCCTTCTCCTATCATTGAGAATCTTCATACTTTTCCTGCCCGTCGAAGCACGAAATGCATCTGTGTGGCAACGGTGTGCTTTTTTTTCCCTTTAATTCCACATAGATTGGAGTGCATATACCACAGTGTACTACACATGTTCTTTTCTAACACTTTTCAGCTCCAAGTAGTAACACGTGATGTCCATACAAGTGTGAATATTACAACAACAACAACACCTGCGCAAAGGATTATGGTCACAAAAACAAATCAGGAACCTACTGTACTGAAACTGTGACTCCTGTGAAATGACACTGAGCTCTGAACTGCTATAGATTAGTTTTATATTGTTTTTCATTGTATAAGCATAAGAGACAGTATGGAAGGTATTACTGTGCTCAGTCCGTATAGTGGAAAGGGGTTATCTGTGTTTAATAGGAGGGACACGTATGATGCACCAAGTTACAAGATGACTTATCTAGTTTGAATACAACACATACTTGTACACAATGATAAAGTAAAAAGTAGGGGTGGGAGACAAAAATCGATTGACATATGTATCTGGATTTTTTGTTTTACGATGTTTAAATAGATTTTTTTTGTACAAAAAACTATTTAAATTATTCATTTTAAGCCGGGTGGGGAAAAAATGACGGCTTGTAAAGATCATAGATGACTGTATGAGTCAACCAGATGTGTCATGAAATACACAAAAATCTGAAGGGACACAGATGACAGCTAGCTTATTATCACATTAGCTTCAACAACACACTAGCGTTAAACAGTGTTAACTTATGCGCAGATAAACAATACACTATGCTAATATGTATTCCAACTGTATTGTGTTATTAATCTGACGTGGTGTCATTTACACACAGTAATAAACCAGTAGTATATGAATTAGAGTGGGGAAAAAGAGCATGAAATTGCAATAGCTGCATAACTGCTAAGCAACAACACAGCTAATTGTAAACACGGGGGTGGTGCGTTCAGGACCGTTGTTAGATCTCTGGTGCATTCAACAGTACAGGATATATGAATACTTTGAGAAAATGAGTTGTTCCTGAATAAATACAGTTAAACAATCAACAACAATTGAAGTATGTGGGCTTTCTAACAGAAAGGAAGAGCAGAGCTGGACATGTACACTTTTTATGAAGTATGTTCATTTAAAGTCACTTATTTGTGTTGTGTGCAGATAAATGTAGCAGTTTACTTCCCAAAGTCTCGGTCAAATATATTACTGCTGAATAAATCTTAACTGATTCACATATGTCACATATTTTGGGGGGTATATGGCTCCTCATGTCATGTGTAGGCATCATCATTCAGCTTTTTCACCTGCTCTGGTGTTAAAAAAGGCAAGTGAAAAATTATAAAAGCATATTGTCCCAAACCCTAGTACATAGTACACTGAACCTGCTGGTGATTTGTAGATGTGAATGAGAGTTGAATGAAGCTCTGCCATAAAAACAGGTTGGTTTATGTTAGCTGTTTAGACTTTGGATTTTACTAAATGTAATGTAGGCTTCATGTTTTGAGAAGCCACATAAGCCACATTTGTTTCTACAGTAATCCCAGAAGTATCCTACTTCCGTTTGGGTTGTTCAAACCTTGTATTTTTATAGTGTGTTAATATTTGGTCTGCTTATCTTTTACTGCACCCTCTTTTAAAATCCTGGATAAACTTTATAATATCTCTAATTCTGTCCGGATTTGGTTCTTATTAATATTTACTTGTACTTTTACTTCCATTACTTGAATACATTTAATTGTAGATTACATGATATACTTAAGTTGAGTAAATAATAGGTATTTGAAGATTTGAACTTGAGTAACATTTAATTTAGTGACTTCAGCTTCTAATAGAACTGTATGACAGTTTCAGCATCAGCACCGCAATGTACATGTGCGCAATAGTCACATGTCAGGTTCTGCAATTTTGGGAATAAATGAGCTCAACATTTTCTCATCTAATTTCATGGGGTACCTGACACACACTGTGCACATCACAATCATTCTGAACCAGTTTGGAGTGAGTCACTGGTATCAAGACAAAAAAATGAGCAATGAACAAGAGAAACCCAGGCTTGGTTCCAGAAAGAAAAGCATCAGTTATGTGGAATTATTTCAGCTACAAGAAGGATGATATTGAAATGTATGTTCTGTGTCAACCACTAATCTGTTTCTATTTGTGTCGGCAACACACAGCTGATTAATACTCCTGATTTTTTTTTTTTACATATCGTGCAGCCCTAGCTTCTACCTATTAAGAATATGTTGTGTAGGACCCAAATGCAGACTCATGAGGTAGTGTGTAAGGGTTCTTTTTATTTTGGACACAACTCAGGAAGGTAAATGAAATACAAAGACTCAACAACAATCCTGTCTAAAACTCACTTAGAGTTGACTTAAGTTTAATATCCATATTATGAATAGTCTTGACTGGAAGGACAACCAGTAGGGCAGGAAAGACCAGAACTTAAATAGTGTGAAGTGATGAGGACATGTGTGTGAGAACTAAATGAGAACCAAGTGAATAGAATGAGGGGAAAAGATGACACTACCAAAATCAGTTTTTGGTCGAGTACTTGTACTTCTACTCAAATATGACATCCTAGGAGTTTGTTCAACACATAATTCACACAAGAATCTTAATTTAAAAACAACCAAGTTCTCATTGGGATTGTTGGTACAATATTATCCATACCCTTGTGTCCTTTCTTTGTAGAAGCCATATAGTACATGGTGTGCAGCTGTTGCAGTTGTTTAGTTTGATCTTCTCCCCATGGGAACCTAAAGTGTACCTCCAACTGGGACTGATGAACTTTACATTGGGGCAGTTTAATGATATTTAGTCAGGTAAAGAAGTGTTGTAGTTATGTATATTCCACACTGAGACTTTTCAAGACATGCTGGGAAACCAGTCTTTTTTTTTTTTTTTTTTTTTTTTTGAGAAAAGTGCTGCTACAGTATAAGTGCACCGCCTTCTTCTCTCCTGGTAATGTACAGGTGTAAAGGAAAGAATGCTGACTTCACACAAAAAAACCATCTTGTATTCACCCTTTTCCCATCGCTGTGGGATAGTGAAGCCATCACTCTGAGTTGGTTAGAAATAGGATTATAGCATATTCTGACAGTGTAGGGTGGAAAAAGTGTTTGATATATTGGTTAATATGCGTGAAGGCTTAGGCCAACACTTCTGGGCCTGTTCCCAAGTGCAGAGGTGTGTAGATCAGGTATTAACTCCGCTGAAAGCCCAGGACTGGTCTTGTCTGGGAAAGTAGGACAACTTCCATCTTTGCAGGAAGGTATTTTATCATCTTCTGACAGTAGCCAGGTGGTAGGTGTCACATTTAGTAGGTACAAACATAGTGCAAATGAATACAATCTCAATGTGTGAGGGCTTGGATTCAGGCACATTGCTTTATACACTGACATGTCTATATATACACCTACACACACACACACACACACACAGGTTTCCATGCCTCATGGGGACCAAGTTTGTAACCATTACTTGTAGGTAAAGTGTCCATTGGATAGTTAGTGTAAATACATGTGTTTTATTTTATATATATATATATATATATATATATATATATATATATATATATATACACACACGTATATGTATATACACTGTACCTTTTGCAGTGTTAATTTGGAGACAATGGGACCAAATACACTCTAGAAGAAGTTAAATAAACTCTCTAAGTGTTGATTTAACACTGCAAAATTTACTGTGTATATAAAACCAGGATATGTTGGGAGTGTCATAAAGAACAAAAACAAAATTTTGGGGCTGATCTGGAAGAGATACTGGATTGAAATGTATTCTCCATTTACTGCTATGGAATCCAGGATCTCTTCCGGATCACCACCAAAATGTAGTCATTTTCTCCTTGTGACACTCCCGACATATCCTGTTTTTTTATCAAAATCCATCCATAACTTTTTGGGTAACGTCGCTAACATACAAACTCCAACAAAAACTCATCCTCCCTTCATTCATGAGGGGACGTCTGTGCTCCCAGAATGCTTTTCTAGTTCTTAAATACTTTCCACAGATTTGTCTATTCATTTGCTTTTGTAATAAATGTGTTAATTGTAAAGTGACTTTACAGACACTCTGTATGACCACCTCTCTCGGGGCTGGTCAGTGTAGTTTTTATAATAATTTAATTTCTATATGTAATCCTTCATTCTCCTGCTTTTTTCTGTTTTATCCCCCTCCTCCTCTATCTTTCCCACAGATACACAATAAGACACTTGAACACTCTGGTGCTTACTGACATGAATCCGCTACTAGATTTGGCAGGTGCCAGTCAAATGTTCCCATTAAGATGTAAATGATGAATTCCTTAAGCAGACAGACACGTTTGACTGGGTGGAAGCTGGGTCAGCTGCTGAACTTGGTTTAACTCTGATATTTTGAATCAGTAAACAGCCTCAGTAAAGGCTTAATCCATGCTTTAGCTTGTGGTGCATTGCAGCAAGAAGGATAAGTAACCCTATGTACTCATTGTGCTTTGTTGCTTTAATTGGACAATTTGTTTGTGCAGCTGGAGCAAAAATAATTGAGTTTAGCCGCAGTGTACATTTTCATAATTACTGCAGAAAATGTATAATTTCTTCCACCAATTATCATAATAGTCGCTTTTATTTTGGAAAGAACTCTGACATCTAGAAATGTACATTAGCTAACTGATCATCAAAGTTGGGTAAAAGTGGAGTGAAAGTGAGTTCAACCCTGTGCATCTCTTTTCTCTGGTAGCTTAACTGTATCCATGGCAACCTGGAAGGCAGCATTATATGAGATCAAGGTAGAGACCAAAGAGATGGGGCATATTTGTTTTGATGTCTTCACATTGCATTAAAGAATGTGGCAGGCACTGAATGTGTCTACCCATGATGGTCCATGATGCTCACTCTAACCCCCCCTCCTCCCCCTCATCCCCCACCTCCCCCATCCTCATCTCTCTCCCACATTGTACCATTTCAAAAACCATCAGACATCCCAATGCAACTACTTCATCTCCATCTCTTCATTCATTTTTAGATTGTGTGATGTGATGCTTTGTGTTTTTTTATTCTCTTGAAATTAAAAACCTTCTATCAGTTCCATTCAGTCAGCAGATTTTCACTTTGATATGTGCACAGAGGAACATTGGTTAAGATATGTTCAATTGAAGAATATTTACAGTACAGCCTTACCTTACCTTACCTTACCTTACCTTACCTTACCTTACCTTACCTTACCTTACCTTACCTTACCTTACCTTACCTTACCTTACCTTACCTTACCTTACCTTACCTTACCTTGTCTTATTGTTAAGGCTGTGAAAATGAATGCATTAACGCAGATTAATACATCATCATTAATCTAATTAAAATATTTGATACAATTACATTAAAACTGTTGTATATATATATATATATATATATATATATATATATATATATATATATATATATATATATGTATATGTATATATACATATATATATATATATATATATATATATATATATATATATATATATATATATATATATATATATATATATATATATATATATATATATGTATATATACATATATATATATATATATATATATATATATATATATATATATATATATATATATATATATATATATATATATATAGTTTTGGACGTTTAGGAGATTTTTTCTCCTGTATTTTATTTTTTTTAACATTTTCAGGTTTTTACTTTTCCTTTTTTTTTTTTATCTTTTAGCATGTTTTGTAATTTTTCCTCAGCATTTTTTTCTGTAACTTATTACAAAAAAAAACCCAGAGGCAGAACAGTTGACTGACATACAGTGTTTTTCACACTCTGCAAGACCACCAGTGCACTTCCAGCTCCACATTAATGTGAATCATACATTAGCCTATGATTCTGCTAGCACTCGGCTAATGAGTCACATAGTTTGGATGAACACTAAATACAGATGTGTTACCTTTTTTCTTGAGTCTGTTTGGTCATGCAAAATGAAACACAATAATATAGATTAAATACTAAAATATAATTAATCAAAATGAATCCAAAGCAACCCTGTGATTAATCTGATTAAAAATGTTTATGTTCATGCACTTGACAGTTTATCTTATCGTATCTTATCTTATCTTATTTTATCGTATCGTATCTCATCTCATCTCGTCTCGTCTCGTCTCGTCTCATCTTGTCTCATCTTGTCTCGTCTCGTCTTGTCTTCTTAAATGTACGTTTTTTTAAGTTTTCAGTTTCAACCTCTAAAACATGCAGGATAGGACCGTGATTGGACACCCTTGATTTAAACGCTTTAAACAGACCAAATGAAACAGGTGTGAAAACACCACTATATTACCAAAAGTTTTCCCTCACCTGCCTTGACCTGCATATGAACTTGACATCCCATTGTTAATCCATACAGTCATATGGGTTCACCCTTTGCAGCTACAATCACTTCAACTCTTCTGGGAAGGTTTTCCACGAGGTTTAGGAGTGTGTTTATGGGACCGTTCCTCCCAGAAGCATTAGTCAGATCACACACTGACGTTGGACCGAAGGCCTGGCTCTGTATGTGCTCTAATTCATCCTAAAAGTGTTCTGTGGAGTTGAGGTCAGGACTTGCACTACTGTTCCCACAAACTTGGCAGCATCAAAATATCCAAAGTCTCTCTGTCTCTCTCTCTCTCTCTCTCTCTCTCTGTCTCTCTCTCTCTCACACACACACACATTTGCAGAATACAGAAATATCATATTAAACTCCACAGATTAACAATGGGATGTCACTTGAGTGTATTTCAAGGCAGGTGAGCGAATACTTTTGGTAATATAGTGTATGTGTGGTCTGTGATAAAAGACATAAGAAAGCTTTGTATATTCAAACTAAATGTGTTTTTTAAAGGCCTTATATACAGTAGAATACTATTTTCTCCTAGGTTTTCAACAAAAGATAACCTTCATAATAATTAGCGACGTAATGTAGAAGTCACAGTGACCTGCATCACCAGGTTGGACCAATACCCATGATTGTCCCTAGTTACCGCTTCCTTAATGCAGTTCTTATCATTTTAAGATCAATATCTCATAATTAGAAGATACAGTTCTCAAAATTATGACATTAGTATTTGCTAATTACAAGATCCAGGGCTCAGACTGAGAATTATGAGATACAGCACTCTCTCATAATTACAGGAAAAGGTCTTTTTTTCTGATTTCAATGCACTTCTGTAGTATTTACAGTGATTGAAAAAGGATATTTTGAGTGTTTACAGCTGAGCAGCACTTCATCTTGTGTTCAGCGACATGTTATATTACGCATATTTCCCTGATGTTGATTACGTAGATGAAGGTCTGATAAAACAAATATAAGAAACGAATATGTGAAGCATGAAAAAAGAGCTTTATTATTTATCAAGGTCATTTATAAAGGTCATGAGTTAACCCTTTAACAACAACAATCTCTCAGGAGCTACATTTTAGAAATAACAGAATTCAAATGACTGTAACTCGTGAACCTTTTATGCCACACAATTCAAATAGCATTGAAAAACTTGAGCTTTCCAACATTTTATCACACTTTACAGCAGCAGCGTGAGACTCTAGTATAAGTAAAAAAGAACTGTTTCAAAGGCAAAAAAATAAATAAATACCTGGAAATAACACAAACTATGAAGCCATAATATGGATACTGAATGTTCAACACTAAAAAAGTATGTTTAAGCAGATGTAAAATAGTTTATTTTTGGAATATCAAAAGGTTTATGAGTATTGACAGATGTTTTTAATGACAAATACAACAAAAATATCCAAGTCAGGAGTTTTTTTTTGGTTTGTTTTTTTAATGAAGCATACTGTTTTACGCATTTGCTCTTTAAAATTATGATGATTAATGGACATAAATTGAAGGTTCCTGAAAACAACAAGACAATTGGCACTTTTATTGCAAAGAAAACATGAAAGGTACTGATTTAATCTTGCACTAAAGTTCGTAAATTCACAAAAATAAATAATAATTTGATTTTAATCAATTTCATCTACCTCCACTTAATCACATGGAGAGTGGTTAAATACACATCTGTGTGTGTTTAATAGATATGAATTGATTATGAGGAGTGGACCTGGAAAATAGACCTAGGACGTGATGTCACTACTTAAACATTAGGTAAATAACAGATCACCTGCTGTATGGTACTGATATTTTAGATTCTAAATGCAAGAATAAACATATTCTATGAAAAGTGGAAAATAAGTCCAAGAGGAAAGGGTTTTTTTGAGACAATAGCTTTAAATTTTATGGCAAAGGGCATGGATGTCACCATACAAATACTGTTTCAGTAATATAATAACATATTCATATTAAGATTTTACACAATATGTATCCGACTAATACTTATCTTTTTTAAATGTATGGATCTAGAAGATAAATGTAACCTTTGTAATAATGAGCCAGAAACTTTAACACTTAGTTTTTCAATAGAACAAATCTATTGCCCTCTGGTCTGAATTGGAAAGATGTATTTTGTGTAAAGTCAAATATCATATTGTAATTGTAAATCTGTAATTATAAGTTTTATAATAATTGTATTATTATTATTATTATTATTATTATTATTATTATTATTATTATTATTATTATTATTATTATTATTATTATTATTATTATTATTATTATTATTATTATTATTATTATTATTATTACGCAGCTACATGTGAATTAATGAATGAAATCCATCAGATATTTGTGGACACTTTCTGTCATTTGCATAATTGATTAATCAGCTAATCACAGCAGCTCTAGTCTTTACACCAGACATGACATTCATTTACATAATCACTTACGCAGAGGATGTACAGTGTTTTGCCAGTTTACGTGCGTCTTGGTTAATGATCAAAAGTCACACTCAAAATTGAAAGTGAAATGGATGACTATCCCTCAGACGTGACATTTTTATTAACCTGTAATTATATCTCAGGAGCTAACGGGAAACATCCCAGCTGTTCCGCTCAGCGTCCTCTCCTTCTTCTTACATGATTGGCTCAAAGTGAATCTTGGCCGTGTCAATTCTCCACGGCCAATTCCACTACTGTTTCTGCTTCCCTTGAGCTCATTTGCCACCAATTCCTGTTCCATCACCCAAACTGTTTTTTGGAGCCTCTGGATTGGGCCAATTGTATGTGGCACGACATTTCATTACAGCCAAGAATTGAACACATGGTGACCTCCACTCAGTTTCTGGTCAAGGTTTTCTTCCTCGCCGACTGAGAAAGAAGAAGAAAAAAAAAAAAAAAACTTTCTTTTTCTTTTTTTTTTTTTTTTTTTTTTTTATCTCTGAACTATGGCTGCACAATCACCGCTCTTATAATGATATCAATCAGAGCCAATCACACAGCTCGCTTTGAAGTTCCATGCTAATTTGAGCTTTAATGAACCCAATCTTCATACGATTTTGTCGCCAGGCCTGTGATTGCAAGTTAGCCTGCGTTGTAACTCAGTGGGGGGAACATGTCTTGATTTGCTTGTCAGGTGTTCATGGGGAGAACAAGTCCTTGTACCTTCAGAGCTGAGACGACGGTGAAAACCAAGAATGTCTCGTGGTGACTGGGCACAGGGCCGAGATAGAAGGGCTGGGAACTACTGTCCTTTTTTGCCAAACAGTGTTTTGGCAGAGGTTGTATCCTCAAATTCTGCCCACAGTGTCTGGTTTGAGGAAATACTCTTATCTTCTTCCAGTTCTCAAACTTTTAACTCTTTATAGTTCACTCTTAGAAATACTCTAGAAGTCAATATTTCATCCTTAATGTGTGTTAATGGAAGACACGAGACTATTAATGTCAAATTAGATTGGTTTTAACACACAGGTACAGTGTTTCTTTAGCTGCTTTACTAGTTTTAGCTACACTGTAGATTTTGCAGTGTTAATTTGGAGACAATGGGACAAAATACACTCTAGAAGAAGTTAAATAAACTCTCTAAGTGTTGATTTAACACTGCAAAATTTACTGTGTACTCATCACAAGTGTCACATGATGTTGTTGTGACCTATCACAGCACTGCAGCATTCTTTTACAAATGATCTAATTTTACAGTTATCTTTGGAAAACAGTATGAACCTTTACAAGACATAAAACTTGTAGGAGCCATATATTGTCACTGGTGAATTTTTTTTTTTTTTTTTTGTAGACTGGTTGATTCAATTAAATTCAAAGAACTTTATTTTTCCTTTCGGAAACTTATTTTGTGCACTTGTGAAAACGTACAACATAGGAGACACAATACATATGTTACTATTAAAACAATAAAAATATGTCTTAAAATAGATTTAAAAAAGTTCATACAGTATATTATATTCAGCCGGTGTTTACTATGGTCCATCCCAGTGGATCGGGAGTTTCTATTAAGCTGTTCATGGGTGGGAAAAGGGGGGAGGGCTTCAGCCTACGCATTCAAAAGTCTGATGGTGGTGGGCACAAAACTTCTTTTTGTGAGCTCTGACGCTCTGAATCTCCAGCCTGAGGGCAGTAATGCGTAGTGTGTATGGAGTGTGTGTGTGTGTGTTTTTTATTCTCTGTTTTTTATGGATGCTTATGTGTGACTCCTGTTGCTCTGGTTACCATGGTGATGTGTAATGTTTGGGTCACATGGGTATGGGGATGTGTCAGGTGTAATCTGTAAGAAAAAACACAAACATAAATGAGACAGGAGAGAGCATGTTTTAAGATCACAAATCCACTTACAATGTGTGCTAGCTCACTCTGAATTTGCCTCTGCTTATAAACCTCTTTTTATTTGGGGAAAGGGTGGGGGGGGGGCTAAATTTACATGGTTTCGGTAAGTCTGATGTTTTACAAAGACGAATGGTTAGTAAGAATTTTGCTCTAGTGTGAGATTTACATTCTTGATTGTCGGGTCGTCTTCATCTTCGGCTCCTGTATCTTCATCACTTGCAAATTCACCTTTGTTGCAGACATTCCCTGGGAATAATCATTGATGACAGATTAATTTCAAATAAAAATTTAAAAAACAAGTAAGAAAAAAAAAAAAAAAAAAAGATGACAGATTAATTTCAAATAAAAATAAAGTAAAAAAAAAACAAAGAAAAAGAAAAAAGATGACAGATTAATTTGGAAAGCATATGTAGATATGATAGGCAAAACAAATATCCAAAACTCTAGGTATTATAGGAAAAATTAAACATCTTCTTAATCAACAAACCATCATAACCATATACAACAGTTTGATATATACCCATATCTGATCTATGGTCATATTGTCTGGGGATGTTTCTGTAAAACAACACTACAGACCTGAGCATTACTCCAAAAAAGATTAGTTCATGCAGCCACTGGCTCCAGTTTTCATGCACATTTTGCTCCTCTTTTTACAAAGCTTAAGATCTTGAATATTTTTGATAGAAATAGACTTCATCTTATACTGTTCACGTTCTCTTCCATCTATGTTTGACTTCTCAATTTAAATTTACAATTTCACAATTACCAAACTAGACAAAGTGTCCATCTACATATTCCCTTAGTTAGAACATCCACGGTCCAAACCAGTGTAAGATACAAATGTGCAACACATTGGAATAATCTCCCTCCCAAATTAAAAAGTTTCACTTCAATAATTAGCTTTAAATGTAATATAAAAAAATCACTCACTTCTCTTCTCTATCCCCACTTGACTTATTATATTAGGTTAAGTTAATGTTAAGTTATACACTTTGTTAAAATTAGGTTAAGTTATTAAGTCCCATCAGCTTGTTATATTCTCACTATTTTATGTTATAAATGTGCATCTTTATAATATAAATAATAAATGATATTTTCCTTTATTTATGATACTATTATTATCAATATTACATTATTTAATGGTGGTGGACTCAAACAAGCCTCATGGTTTTTCTTTTCCAGTCTCCAGCACATTCATTCTGTATAGGTTATCTACTTTCTATATTCTGTTTTCTTCTTTTTTTATATGATATATATGTGTATATACATGTATAGTATGTATATTTTTAACCTGTATGCTTTTAATATGTGCAAATACACAAACAAACAACCAATATACATTAGAACCATAATATTATTACATATATATACATATATATATATATATATATATATATATATATATATATATATATATATATATATATATATATATATATATATATATATATATATATATATATATATATATATATATATATATATATATATATATATAAAAGGTCAGTCTCGGTACCCGTAATTTTTGTTGACTGTTTTTTGATAAATTTACTTTCTTTTTACACATTGACAAACAGTGCACATTATTACCATCATATGTGTGTATGTGTAACATGAGGCCACCTGGAAGCTGTATAATTAAATCAAATGAAATTTACCTGAACTAAGCGTGTTCTTCTTTGAAAGTCTTGTAGCACGTCACCAATATACAGGACTTAAACTGGCCTACCTCTGAAGCAACTTTTAAAAGGATTGGAAAGGCACAATAAGACTATTATTATTATTATTATTATTATTATTATTATTATTATTATTATTATTATTATTATTATTATTATTATTATTATTATTATTATTATTATTATTATTATTATTATTATTATTATTATTATTATTATTATGTAGAAAATCAAGGTCATAAAAGTTACCATATTTGGTTCCTGGATCATACTTTTTTTTTTTTTTTTGCTTAATGCTTTAACAGGTACAGTGCAGACCCAGGCGTACATCACAAACCAATAACTTAGACTACATTTATACGGTGATGATGAAAACACAAGACGCAAAAGTGCTGTTTCATCTTCAATTTTTCATCTACTTTTAGACGATAGTTTTCAGGAGGAAGTCTTTATTTATATGAGGATGCAGCAGCGGGAGAAATTTGATTGGATATACATGCCAGGCCGGCGTAGGTAATTGCACACCTGTCTCTGTTCGGCTATGGTGTGTGTGTGTAAAATCTGTATAATTGCTGAAGCGACTCCTGTAGGTTTACTAGAGCTGCTGAAGATCTGTGGAGGTGGAGGTAGTCTGACATGTTTGTTGTTTTACCAGCTCAGTGCATTAAGTGTGACGTAAAGGTGTATGTGACGTGAGCATATTATCCATTTGTTGCTGTTGAGACACATCTTCAAAGGCTTAGACAATTATTTTGGGCTGGATCAGTTTACTCAACATGGACTGGTAATTGCCTGGTAATTAGTCCAGTCTTCACAGATATAGACATGCAGAGTAAATATGAGTCTAAAGGCCATTGCCTCAGATAGTTAATCTAAGAACAACACTATAAAACCTCTACAGGTGCATAATTATCTTTGAGATAATTAGTTTTAAAGGTCCAGTGAGTGATATTTAGGGGAATTTGGGGTGTTCTAATTGCAGGAATGCAATGTAATATTTATAGTTCTGTTTTCATTGGTGTGTAATTACATGAAAATGAATTGTGTTTTTGTTACTTTATAATGACTCTTTTATATCTACAGTGGGAGTGGGTTGGTTTTATGGAACCGCCTAAAATTCACTGTTATAATGTTATATTTTCTCTGAACAGTGGGTGCACTGTTAAGCATAGGTGGGGTGTTACGAAGTATAAGTAGTTTGTTAGATATCGTTTATATATAGATATACATATAGATATATTTTACTTGAGTGTTTATTAGGGCTGTCAAAATTATTGGTAATGCATTAATACAGATTAATCTGATTTTACTTCCTACATATTTGCATAAATATCTGTACATTATGCTCCTTATACATGCTCAGACTAGGCTTGTTATTTATTGTAAAATAAGTCACTTCAAGAGGAAAATCAGTGGAGGAGAGAAGGAGCAGAAGGTCAGTACCAGAGTCCCACACAGGTCCACCTTTTCCAGACTGTCCAATCTTCTTTTTTTTCAGGTCCTTATCTGCCCATATTTTATATTTCATTTAATTTTACTCATAAAAAATTGTGTGACGATTTATACACACACACACACATATATATATATATATATATATATATATATATATATATATATATATATATATGTGTGTGTGTGTGTAATCTCTAATAAAATGCACAATCATCACATGTTCATTGTACTTAAAGCATATTTAAAAAGTATCTATTTCCTACCTTCTACAATATTGAAGTATATATACTTCTATATATATATATATATATATATATATATATATATATATATATATATATATATATATATATATATATATATATATATATATATATATATATATATATATATATATATATATATATATATATATATATATATATATATATATATATATATATGTGTGTGTGTGTGTGTGTGTGTGTGTGTGTGTAAGTAATGTTATGGTAACGCCAGCCCTAATTCTTCTGTTTCAGTATTTACAAAAATTTCTATGTAAGTCACCTCCTCCTACTTTTGATAGTGAAATTACTCAGTCTCTAAGATAAATCAATAAGCTCAGTAGCACACACATGTGATTCCAAGTCCTATTTAGAACATATTTTTGTTAAGACAAAAAAGAGCAAATTCCAAGACAAAAACCTATAAAAGACCCCAACGCGTTTTGGCATCCAAGCTTTCATCAGGGAGTCAAAAACAAACATATTACAACATATTTTTGTTAATGTAGAGAAGTGTTACTTGCAAAATATACATATTTGATAAAAGAAAAAGTTTATGAACCTTAAAGCTGCATGTATATTCAACAACACACTTTCTACCTCCATTTAGCACATGTTGTCTGTTGATACAATGATTTTTGCCCATGATTTGTTTGATCCATTTAAATATGAAAAGGCCATGAAATGGTAAATGTAACCACAGTGCTGCTGTTTGCTTCATTTTGAAGGATTTGTGGGATTTTTGTGCTATTAAAGTCATTAAAACATATGGAAAAACAGGAGAAGGAAGATGAGAAAATAGAAAAGATAAGTTCCATATAGATGTATGTATATATATATATATATATATATATATATATATATATATATATATATATATATATATATATATATATATATATATATATATATATATATATATATATATATATATATATAATTAAGTTGTAATTGTACAGCTATAGCTGCTGCTAGATGTTGAGGTCACTTTAATTGCTGCAGGTTAAAACAGTTTCCGTCTATATGCACTCAACTGGATCCAAATGTCTAATGGCTTCTCCCATGTTTTTACACTCTCTGACTTTTTAAGTTTGAGACAGCAGTGCTTGTTCTTTTGTCTCTTTGCTAATTGGATCGTTAGGGGCAATTGCAAATCTCAGTGGTCTGAGACAGAGTTCTAAAGAGACCCAAAACAATGAATAGTGTACGTGACAAACAAAGCAGCAGTCAGACGGTTCGTAGCTGCCAAGAAGGTCGCTGCCCAGAATGTGACACATCACCACCTCCAACTGGGTTTGTATGAGAGCTGCCAACGACGACAGTTTCTGCTTTTTCATCTCTTGTTCATATTCCTACAAAGACAGGTGAGCCTTTTTTTCACATGCCTCAGTTGTTTGGAAGACACTGCACCAATGCCAGGTACTGCTGCAAAGAAGGAAAGGAAGGAAGGAAGGAACATATTTATTATGTTGAAAAACCATGTGTGTTATGTTGGTTTTTTCATTAAATCACAAATGCAATGAGTTAAAAAAAAAAAAAATATATATATATATATTATCGTGAGATGGCACAAGAAGAAATTACTTAAACATGGTGAAAAATTTAAATAAATATAAAAAAAATAATATAAATATCAGATGTGGTCAAAGTTCTCCCACTTCTGTAGAAGTAGAGCTACTCATGTGTAAAAAATAAAAGTAGAAGTACTGATTCAACTCCTTTACTTCAGTAAAAGTAAAAAAAAAACAAAGTAGAATTTCTTAATTGTAATGAAGTAAAAAGTAAACCTGGATGAAATAACAGGGGAAAACACCATTTAAAAGCCTTTAAAAGTGAGTTATTGTGTAGATGATGTGTTTTATTGGGTCATGGTACTCAGTTTTGTGAGTATGGACAGGAAATGTAGGAAAAAATGTACAATTTTTTGAATTGCAGATTTAAAAAAAAAAACATAATTATGAGATTAAACAAAATCTAAATTGTCTGATAAAAAGTCAAAATTATGATATAGTTACAATTTCTGATTTATGACTAATTTTTCATACTGTCACATCTGTTTAATTTGCGAAAGTAATGAGCCTTTTCTGAGAATGTAAAAAGTATAAAGTACAGATATTTATAGAAAAAAAGTTGCCAGAAAAATAATCATTCAAGTAAAGTACAGATACCTAAAAAATTAACTTAAGTACAGTAAAGGAAATACTTCTACTTAAATACTTCAACCTCTGATAAATATATATTCCTAACACAAGACACAGTATTGCACCGAGTATGTATCAATACAGCTGTTAAAGTGAATATGTAGTGTGTGTGTGTGTGTGTGTGTGTGTGTGTGTGTGGGGGGGGGGGGGGGGTTTGGGGACACGACACAAACTGAATCAAAAACAATAACAATATCCCCTTGCCTCCATTTCAAGGGTCAGGGTAAAACAGTCCATGCAGGGTTGTGGTTTAAAGGGTTAAGTACGGGGCAGCAGTCACAGACAGTCTTCCCAGGGGACACCTGGGCTGGGCTGTTGTCGCTGCTGTGGACATGGTGAGTCCTTGTAGCCCCCTGAAATTAATCGGAGCTGACCAGCAGCCTGCTCTCTCAGCCACAGTGGGGACAGAAGGCTAATTCAGGGTGACAGAACCTGTGACTTGTCCCAACAAAAGCTGGGTGTCCTGACCCATCCAGACATTAGGAAATGCCACTATGCATGAAGCCATGTCTTGATTACCACTGACTTGTCCTCAGAATGGTGGAAAACATCACACCAAGGTGACTTCTGCACAGCGCCGACATGTCCTGATGAATTAGCTGGGTTTTTTTTTTTAACAAATAGAAAGACGTTTCTTCTTAAAGAAATAGAGATTCGACCGTTAATAGATTTGAACACATACAATAAAGACCATTGACCAAAAGCATCTATTGATTTAAACTGATTGATCCATTAATTCTATCAAAGCATGTAAATAATTATAGATTTTCACCTTTTCATGGATGTCAGATACGGTCCATTTAGATGTTCAGAGGCTCCATAGTTACCATGGAAACACCATTGTCTTCTACAACATTGATTCACCAGTAAAATCCAAGGAGTTTAACAATAGACAGTGGATGGAAACACTTCTTTTATGTTCACTTAATGAGATATTTACTGAAAAGTCTGTTTTTCTTCACTTTTTTTTTTTTGGTCTGATTAATAATGTTCACCTTTAATCAATAGCTTTTATCAACATATACATGATTAGTGAATTAAATATAATTAAATACTTGGATTTTAACAGAAAATTTGCAAAAAATAATTAGAACAAATGCTAATAAATCATTTACAAAAGGTTAAATAGAGCGGAAAATTCATTTGGGAACTGACATCAGGGCCAAACTGGGTCTTTATGGGTAAAGTAAAAGCAAAACAAAGTGAAAACAGCACAATTTAAACACTGTTTTACCATATATATGTGCAACCTTTATTAACCTCAATTAAAGAAACTAATGAGTCTAAAGTAGAATTTGCTTCAATAAAACTAATGTGGATTCAGTATCTGATTTTCAAGTTGCTGCAGCATTTAAAATGAAAGTTTTCTTTTTTTTTCTTAAAGTGGCTCCTATTGTGAAATATTTACAGGACGGTGTTGTGGAAACCTTACTGACTTGTAATTTCCCGTATGCCACTTGAGTTATGAATCTGTTGCCAACACATGACTACTGTACAAGCAACTGGCTGAGACATGAACAAACACATTCAAATTCAGACAATAAGTAATGAAGAATGTGAACATAACAGCAGCAGGTTTAGTTTTTGACAGGTTGGTAGTGAATCAAAACTCGACAACTTCTTCAATATTCTGATGTTTGTTTATTCACAAACCAGATCTGAGAGACAACGTTCTACATGTAGACCAGGAGTTATTTTAATTCAGGGGCCACATTCAGCTAAATTTGACTGAAATATGGAAATAATAACATAATACTAATACTAATAATAATACTAATACTAATAATAATACTAATAATAATAATAATAATAATAATAATAATAATAATAATAATAATAATAATAATAATAATAATAATAATATTAATATTAATAATAATCATCATCATCATCATCATCATCGTCATCATCATCATCATCATCATCATCATCATCATCATCATCATCATCATCATCATCATCATCATCATCATAATAATAATAATAATAATAATAATAATAATAATAATAATAATAATAATAATAATAATAATAATAATAATAATAATACATAAATAATGTCAACTAACCCTAACCCTAAATGTTTCCATTGCCAAACTATTCTTTCAAATAATGTGAATAACATGAAACAAATGAAAAAAAAAAAGCCTAATTTTAACACTATTATGGTTCTCTTTATAATTTCCACATGTTCATTATAAGTTTCAGATCATAGTGGGTCTACAAATACACTAAATATTTTAATCAGGCAGAATTATTCTTAAAATTGCACTGAATTCTCTTGAAACACGTCGGGTTCTTCATATTTGTTCACAGATTATTCCAACATTTTATGAAACTACACTTTGTTTTAGTGTAAATATGTGAAGAAAAAAAATGGAAGTTGTGATTATTTATAGATTATTATGATTATTATTTTACTGGTCTGACCCACTTCAGATTAAACTGGTCTGAATGTGGACCCTGAACTAAAGTGATTATTAATTCATATCTTAATATCTATTTTTGCATTTCACAAATTCATCCCAAGTGCTAGACTGGACCCTTTGGCGGGCCGGATTTGGCCCCCGAGCCTTATGTTTGACAGCTGTGTCGTACACAGAAACAGTTATGTCAACAATCCTTTTTAAGGCAGTGGTTTTTATACTCTTCTCACCAATACACATGTTCTCCCCAAGGGTCCAAACATCTGGAAGTCATTAATTCAAAGTATACATTAACTTTCATAAACATCAGTCTTGTTGTTTAAACGGTCCGTCTCTGAATGTCCTTCCATGTATACATTAACTCTTGCATTAACATAATCCTTATGGTCCGAGGCCTTTCTCTGGGAGTCATTCATTTTATTTTAGGCATTACATCTATTCTCATTAGGGACCCTTGTTGAGTTGTGTTTTGTAATAAATGTCCAAAATGTAATAACTTTTTCATGTCATTTTGTAATAAATTATGTAATAAGTTATTAGATTTTGAGAAGATTATTACAAAATGCACTTGCAACTGTTTTATTCTCTAGAAAATTTAATAACATGGTGCATTATGTAATAACAATTCTATTTGTTTGTTAATTGTATTTTATTTTACTTTAAAGTATTTGTAAAAACTAGGTCTATTATTAGTATCAGTGTATTAGCCTAGTAGCAGTACTTAACAATTACTATCAGGTTTAATTAACAGAAATTATACTGTAAATGCCTGAGTTTTTTTTATTTATTTTTTTTTTTATTTTATTGGTCACCAAAACCACATCAAGAATAGTTATGAACATCAACAACAATAAATGCAACCAACACATGAAGGTTTGTGGACAATTTAAAATAATAATGAACCAATGAATATAAGTTCTACTTTAAACAACGTAAGTGTCTTCTGCTTGTTTACACAGCTGCTGTGACCACATCATTTATCCACTAACATTCATTTTAAACAAATATGAAATTGCTTCAAAAGACTAAACAAACATTTCTATTTCCAAAATATATATAATTTCAAATTGTCCATATTGTCTAATATGTCTAATTAATAACCAAGACATAAACCACTTGAGTTTTAATGCCACACCACTAAAGAGCCCTGCTGCTGCAAAATATAATAAATTATTACATAATACGGTCAAATATATTACAAAATGTGGCTTTATTATAAAATGAAATGAAAAAGTGATTACATTTTCATTTACATTTTCACCCTTCATCACTCTGCACTATATTCTAACCTTTCAGATTTATTTCAGAAAAATACTATTTATTTATTTTTATTTATGATTATTTTTTTTTAATTCTTCACATTATTATAATCAATATGGTAAAACCATTTTGTTGATGTTCATGCAGTATCATTTATCCTCCTGAACCACAGTGATGCATTCACAGCTTTACTTAAAAAAAAAGTCCCAAAAAGTATATACATATAATGTATCTGGAAAAATACCTTTTGTATCATACTTTTTTCCAATGGTGGCCATTAATTAATATAAAATGGTGAAAATGTGGAGGATATTATACTGTATAGTAGAAATTAGTTCCATCGGTATTTGATTTTAAGAAATATCCCAAGTACTAATGCATCAAAACTTTATTAGCTAAAAATAAATAGCTGGGACTATTCAATAAAACAACTGAGCCTAAATGTACATGTACATGCAGCAAAGGAAGAAGCACTGAAATAGTTGATCATATATTTCTTCTAACTCATCAATGACCTTAGAAGCTGAATGATGACAACATTGCAAAAAAAAAAAAAAAAAAAAACACACAGTAATGCCCCATTAGGTGTGTTTCAATATAAAGTAGCTCCTTATTTTAGATAAACCCTCACAGTCCATTTAAACCAAAAATGAATTTAAAAGTAAAAAAATCAAATGTCCTGTCAGAGAGACTTCTACCACTGTGTTATGACCCTGTTATATGTTGACATTGTGATGTTGTAATGACATGTTATTCAGTGAAAGACTGGTTTTAAATGTCCTTTATTCTGATCACATCTTCATCAACCATCATCCGTCTGTGCAGGGAAGTCAAATAATTGCAGAGCTCTGTGTAGAGCTGATTGTATTCTACGCATCACTAAATAATATTTAAACATCTGACGACCAACCACTGATGCATATAACAGCTTTACCGCTCAGATGTGACAAAGCCAGCAAAAGCACACACACACACACACTCACAAAAAAACATCACTCCCTCTCGCACATTTTGGAGGACTGAAGGCAGACCCTTTTTGCAGCTCTGGTTTGTTCTGCTGCTTCATCGATTGACGACCTCCTGATGCGATCAACAGCTGTCTCTTAGCCGAGTGCCTAGCTGATGGCCGCCCGGCGTTGTTCTGCACATCAGGGTCACACAGGGTCTCACAATCCCTCTTTAGGTGCACATTTCTGTACTGAGCCAAGTAGCAGTAATATCCTGCACAGACGGTGGTCTACTTCTGAGTGGTAGCATGCTGGTGAGCAGCTTTAGCCTGTTAGCTAGGAGTCCACGGCCTTTCTGTGCCAGCTCCACTGAATCTACTTCACCCAGTTTGTGGGTTTTCTGAGAAAAGTGTATATGCAGGGGCGTCACAGCCATTTAAAATGTGGGGGTATTCTAGGTGGTGGCACATGAGCAAAATATTCTGAATCTATAATAGGAAAATTAATGAACAATTATCCATTAACGGTTACATTTTTATATTAAAAAAGTAATATATGGCCGAAAAAAAAACAAACTAAAATGTGTTTTTTTTCCCTCAATTAAACATTTATTCAATTCATAAGTCAAAATTCTGAGATAAAAAAAATCTAAATTATTAGATAAAAAGTAAAAATTATGAGATGAAAAGTAAAAATTATAAGATAAAAAACTGATATAAATTTGGATTAAAATTTTTTTAGCCAGATTTTACAGACACTGTTCCTCATTTTTCTTACAAAAATGTTTTGTTCATGTCAGAGGAGACAACTAAAAATATGTTTCTCGGGGGGAACATCACTGAAAAAAGTTTGAGAACCACTGTCTTATGGTAAATGTGACAGAACAAGACATAGTTTAGTTAACTTAGTTTAACAACAGTAACATTTGTCATTACTTACTGGTTGATGACTGTTTGCTTACATTTCAGCCGGCGAACTGAGGTGCGCTTCATTTACATATGCTGTTGTGCCGCCCAGGCGGGTAAACAGTTTAAACCATAGATATTGTAACAAACCCAATGTTTGTTTGGCGTGATTGTGACCGACAGTAACCGCTTATCCTGAAATAAAAAGTAGGTGAGACCAACTCTCTGTCTGTTTCCTGGATCCAGTAACGATATAATATATAAACTCAGAAAAAAGTGGAGGGTATGAAATCATCTGGTTGGAGACGTGGGGGTGTCGCAACACCCCCATCCCCCACGGCTGTAACACCCATGTGTATATGTCTCCATACGATAATATGTTCAGAATTCTGATTTGGAGCCTCACAAGGAAATCTGGTAGTTTGACTGATTTAAGTGTCTGGCATTTTATTGTATGGAGTCGTCAATTTCACTCTCTCGCTCTTATTCCACAGAATGCACCCACTCCCTCCTGTATTTCTTTTTTTTTTCTCCACCCCACCCCCACCCCCATCACTCTTTCTCTCTCTCTCTTTTTTTTTTTTTTTTTTTTTCTTAGTGGCTGCCCTGCACTTCCATTTCATCTATGGTGCGAGGTGAGCAGTAACATTTAATTAGCATCAAAAGGCTGACTCCCATGCAATATCTATGAGCTGTGACATTTGTGGCAAGGCAGGGATCCCTTAGATGACCCCGGGGTCTCACACATTGAGGGGTCTTGGGAATATCAGACATCATTACTCACCATCTTGTAAAAACACTCAGCTCTGCATCTTGAGCCTAAAGATATCCAAGCTCTTGTTAGGTCAAGTTTACATACACTCGTAGTATGATGAAGAGTGCCAGAGTGATTCATGGACATTTATTTTGTGCGTCATGCCTCCAGCTGTCTTTTATAGCTGGTGCTGTGCTCTTTTCACCCCTGAGTCTGGCTTGGTTTATTTTAACATTATTATATTTTTTTTTGTCCAAAATGCTAAATCCTCTGCAATAGTGGCTCCTTTCGACAAAATCAACAACATCCTGTAGAAAGCCTGTACCAATCTGTAGTTGGCATTCACAGACCAAAATGCCAAGGGCCAGTACATAGAGTTTTACTGCTACTAATCTCAGGTGGGAAAATGACAGGTCTGACACCCTGAAGCGTGGCTCTTCTCTGACATGGCCTCAGTGAATGCATAGTCAATACTGAACCGTTGTTGCAAGAATTTCACAGGACTGCTCTGTTCTGTTATAGTCAGGCTTCACTTGTTCCTGCTCTGCAAATCCAGATTTTTCCTGTCATCAAATTAAGGCTAATTTAGACAGAATACAGTGATTGGAAGTGAATGAATAATTTAATGAAATACATGGTTTTATAGTGCATAAAAAATATCATCCATTTGAACATTTTGCAGATATGAATGGTCCTCCTCAGCAGGATCCTATCATCTTACATCTCTGCTTGAATCCTGCACCTGGGTCTTTTGGCAGGACTCACACAAATCTGTTCAGTTTCTGTAATGTTATTTGCTCTCAAATTGCTGAAGAATGACCAATCCAAAACGGCAATCCTCTTGAGCGGATTGAGTTGTGTGTATCTGAACTTGACTTGGGAATTGTGTTGATGTATGCCAGTGCATTGACTGAGGAATGGCAGTAGAATGGATGCCATCCCCCAGTGAGAAAATGAGTGGAATCACAGTATTTTCCACCCAGCTGACACCTAAGACAGATGGAGCTAGTGAACACTGCAGCATAGCCCCAGCCGAAAAAACCATGGCAACAACATTTATGCAGCAACAGGAAACATGTCGGGCCAATCGGAGAAGAGAAGTCATTGCTATCTAAGGAGGTCCCCGAGGTAGACTGAGTGAGGATGATAGTCTAATGGATGGAGGTTGGTTCTGAAAGAATCAAGAGGATCCATCATAATCCTTGTGGAAGAAGAAGGATGGTGAAAATACAACACCATATGTTTCATATCCTAAGGGGATGATTTAACGTAGGCTGCAACAGCTAGCATTTTAGATCACACACACAAACACAATGGCATGTCATCAGCGGCGCCTCTGTCGTGCTGTTAATCAGATGTTCGAGCCTGAAGGCATGTCTATAGTTGATGGGTTTTTTAAAAGTTTACACAGTACAATGTGTGAAACGATCTGCTTCTCTCAAATCTGGAATCACCTTATTTTACCGTCTGTTATTGTATTTATGGATTGTAAACCACAGGGGATTTATCTTCCTACTTTACTCCATGGAACAGAAGATCAGCTGCACAATAGCACCCTGACGGAGCCTCAGCCAAATACAGTTGAGTGCATTGACCCCAGCCAGTCAGTCAGGTTATCTGAGTGGACTGTGGCCAAGGATTCACATCACTTTGATTTTGTCAAGTCGACTGATATATTATTTAATAGAATTAATACTGTCAAAGCTTGTATCTAGTAGCTGATGGTTTACATACAGTGTATTAGGCAACTTCAATTACTGATCTAATGGAATTATTAAAAAAAAAAAAAAAAATATTACCTTTATGTCTAATATTCAGTGATCCAGGCTTAATTAGACAGGCTCTGCACCATGACAAGGAGGAAAGTATTTTTCTCTCTGATTGTTAACACTCTAGCAGCAAGACTATTGGTTTAATTCATACTAAATTAGGTTTATAGATTGCCAGTCATGCAGAATAGATGTGATTACATTTGCGAAACAGTAGGTTCAAGTTGACATTTTTAATGAATTTTTAAACAATTTTTCTCCCCCATTTACTTATAAATGTCAAAATTGTAATTGTCTATAGCAGCAAAACTGATGTTCAGTGGTCCAGGCTCAATTCTGCAACCCCCCCAAAGTGGAGGCGAGGTGTGTACCCTAACCCTAACTCTAACACTCTAACAACAAATCTATGGGTTGCATTCACACCAAATTGAGTTTAAAGATTACCCGTGACCAAGAATAGATATGGTTCTGTTTTGTAAAAAAAAAAAAAAAAAAAATAGGTAAAAGTTCAAATATTTAATGCATTTTTAAAATCTTTTACTTACAGTGGGCAACACTTCACACGTCTATAAAGAAAACATCAAATCAGTGTTAATTTATTCCAAACCTGGTGCATATATAAGAGACAATAAATATGCATGTAGACATGATGACATCAGCTGGATCGATGCTAAAATAATGTTTGTTTATATATTTAAGTATGCATTACTTTGTCCTTAATGTTAAATATATAAATATGCATGTATGTATATGTACGTGGGTCTGTGTGGCCAGTTAATTAGCTATGCTTTTCAATCCTTCAGAATTAATCCACTTTCAGCCAATCTGTGGTTTATTAAACATGGGCAGAGTGCCTTACTGTTAAACATAGCTGTAAATGCTCTGCACTCATTTGTTTTGCATAAAAAAATAAGCTAAATTGAAATGTCATATCTATGTATTATGTATGTATGCCATTTATTAGCATGTCGAACAATAAAAACAAGAAAAAAGAAGGTTAACAATAATGAGCCATCCATCTGGATGACGAATACAACATTAACAGCTGCGAGTTAAGGTCCCTCTAGAACTTCTGCTGAGAATTGGATCAACATGTACATGATGTTTGTTTGGCCATGAAAGATGGAGACCTGTGGATGTTAGCCAACAGTTGAAACAGTGTCTAATGTTGTCTGTAAAGGAGCAGAAAATAGTGACAAGTAGAGGGTGAACAATCTGTGTATCATTTGTTCATTAATTTTTCAAAATAAAACCAGAAATAAGACAATGAAAAAAATAACTTGTTTCTTCATTATTTGTCTCCAAAACCAAAATGAAAAAACAAGTAACAATCTATTTTTTTTTTCATATTTCATTTTTGTTTAAATGAATAATAGAAAAAACGGATAACGGCCTTTTCCTGTTTTTATCCAATTTTGACCTGAAGCAAGTTGAGTAAACCAGAAATGTTTCTTAACAACCAAAAGAAACATGGCCACTAGACTTCAAGATCATTATTGTATGATTAAACAGATGTTTGGCGATGGAAAAACATATGCAACTCAGGTGTAAATGACATATGTCAGATGCAGAACTGGAAACTGTTATCATGTCATCAATACATAAGGTAAGTACAAGCTGTACACATATGAAAGATATACATATACACTTGTCATATAAATATTTGTTTGTGTGTTATTATAAAAAAAAAACATACCTGGAATATGACACTAATTTTCTCCATAGTTAAATCTTCAGGATTAGGGTTAGTTTCCCAAAATAGGAAACTGCGGGTCACGATCATTTCATGTTTACTCAACTGGCTTCAGGTCAAAAGTGAATAAAATGGGAAACGGCCGTTATCTGTTTTGTTTTTTTTACCATTAATTATTTAAACACAAAACGAAAAATGAAAAAAACGGATCGTTATCCGTTTTTTCATTTTGGTTTTGGAAACAAATAATAAAGAAACGACTTGTTTTTTCATTGTCTTATTTTGGGTTTTATTTTGAAAAACAAATGAATGAATGATACAAAGATTGTGAGCATTAGGATTCTCTGACCTAAAAGCCCTACGTAAGTAATTTAGACAGTTTTCGTCTTCTCAATAGAAATACCAGACAACCAGACCATCAGAGACTGAAAACCTGTGCCAAAGCTGATAGGGTCACAGTGAATGAGTGGCTCTAACCTTTATAGTCCTTAGATTTTATGATTATCTGAACCATTGACCCTGAAAACATACCTCTCAAACTTGCAATCTTGTGGATGCCTTCAATAGTTTAGAAGATATTGAGCAAATCCCATTTTTAGATAATGTCGGCTTTCTCCAGGGTCTGATCCAGAAGAACGTTTCATTGGTGGTTTATATACATCGACCCTCTAGGGCTGTGATTTTATTGTGAGTGATCCGTCCATTGTAAATACATGAGAATATCTGGATTTTTGATCATTTTTTGGAATCCAGGTGGTTATCTGGATCATCACTCACTTGGGTTAGTACCTATCTCCAAAAATTATTTTAAGAAGATCCACCAAGAAAATTTTTCGACAATCCTGCTGACAGACAGACAAACTGAACCCAAATTAATACCTCCTTGGTGGTTGTAACAAAAAAAAAAAGACTCATAAGTAACTTTGACACAAGATTAAATTGAAAGATGAGCAACTAAATTAAGACTACTGAAGAAGCACCAGAATGTGTTTATGTACATATACTCTATGTATATAATTTCTACATTTACATGATTTTTTTTTAATTTTTAAATATTTATTCGGAATAAAATTATTTGATTTGATTTGATTTGATTTGATTTGATTTGATTTGATTTGAATGAGGAATTATTTGGAATTAATTATTTGGAATTAAAGCTATTTCCTTCATGTTTACATGAACATATTGATTTCGAAAAAAGTTTCCATGGGAAACAGGTGTATTCTTCTCTATTTAATTCAGCTTTAAGAGCTGGAGGTACAGAGGGTTCTGATTGGACGGTCACATATCGTCTGGATGTCCACTTCCTGTTTTACTTTTGTTTCAACTAGTAACATGTTAGACTAGATATTACATGTTTTGCATTTATTTTTGTGATAATTACAAAGCAGCAGCTTGACTGAATCAACCATAGGAATCAACAAACTAATGCCAGCAGCGAGAAATGTGTGTGTTATTGTGACATGCATGTGCAGAATGACAGGAATAATGTTAAAGAGGAATTAACTGTTTACAAGGAAGAGAAATGATTGAATTTTGAATTAAGATCGGGATAAATCAGTGACTTTATTCGGAAATAAGTTTAATTTGGAATGATCATTTTCAACTGGAATTAGGTGTTTACATGGTTATCTTAAAGCGGAATTAACCTTTATTCAGAATTAAACAGGAATAATAATAATAAAAAAAAAAGTCCCATGTAAACAGGGTTAATGACAATAAAAATAATGTTTAATCTTTATGCACAAATGTTGAGTGGTGAACACCCAACTCTCCTGGCGTTGACTCCTGGATGTGATAACGTAAATGTCAGACGTGACTTTGTTCCAGATGTTTGGAGTTCCGTGTTCACGTGCTGTCGTCTTATTAGATTCCAGATTTAATTGTTGAGTGGTGAAGCTGATTGCGACCTGTGTGACCTCATTCAATCCTATCTGCCACATCTACTCAGCTTTATACAGTCTTTAATTTATGTGCGTATGGAGAAAAGAAAAAAACCCAACAGACTGGAGCCGTGCAGTCTTAGTTAAAGCTCCCACTCTGTAGGATTTGTCAGTGTGTGTAAGTATAAGTGCAATATAATTGTATATATTACCATATCAAATACATTCCACTGGTGTTAATACCTTTACCTTTTCACCATATACCCATTTTTGACAGATGTGACCTTGTAAGTCTGTGACCCCTTAATCTTTTTTTCTTTTAAATGTGTGATATTACACCTGATAAAATGTCTATCATTACTGTGAGGGGATCTGTGTCTTCTTTCTTACCCTTTTTTAGAAATCTTGTGAAATTGAGTTTCTGGATTGTTTCTCACTTGTTTCAATTTTCCAGGAAAAGCAGTGAAGTTTTGTGGCTGTGAATGGTGTTATCTTCAGTACGCAGCCTGTGCACTGTGTTAAGCTGAGTCGCCTTTTTTTTTTTTTTTCCCCCGTACAGACTCCACGGGGGCTTGGTGATTATGTAGGCTATTCTTTATTAAAAAAAAAAAAAAACAAGAGGGATAGATTACACAGAGTTTTTGTCTCTGAGGGCTGTAACTTCACTTCAGAGGGACAGTGGAATTAAACGGTGGAATGTTCTGCTTGGTTTGAGATGCATGACAGTGTGTCCCTGCTTTTCTAAATGCTTAAACTACTGTACCTGTCACTAGTACCCACATCTTTTACTTACTCTACAATATCTCACATTACAAACTTTGCTGCATAACAAAAAGTGCTGCTGAGGCTTTTTTTCTTCGGTTTTCTATACTTTTTTTTTTTTTCCCCATTATCAACATTTAAAGCCTAAAACAAGGAAACACATTAAATCAACATATTAGAAAAGTTCAAGTTATATACTCTGGCCATCTTACACCATCTTTTTCTACTGACCACACATGTCACCTTAACCCATAAAGACCCAGCACTACTTTTGTGTCTATATTTAACCTCTACCTACGAGACTTATCACCATTTATTCTAATATTATCATCTGTATTTTGCATTTTTCAGTGTAAATCATGTATTTATCTATATTTTATTCACTGATCATGTAGATGTTCATATGACCATGGTTCCATTCCCACACCAGACCTTTCTGTGTGGAGTTTACATGTTTTTTTCCAGTTTCCTCCCACCATACAAACACATGCACTGATAGGTTAACTGGTTAATCTAAATTGTCCATAGGTGTGAATGTGAGAGTGATTTTTTGTCTATATATGTTCAGCCCTGAGATGAACTGGAGACTCATACAGGGTGTACCCCGCCTTCACCCTTTATAGCTGGATTAGGCCCCCAGTGACCCCTGTGACCCTAGTGAAGATAAAGCGGGTTCAGATGACGATACGAGATATAGATATTTATAAAAGCTTAGACTGAAATTGGGGGTTATTACATCAGAAACAGAGAAAAGTGGGGGAAAAAGTGACTTTTTTCAGTAAGATGTATCATTAATTGAACAGAAAACACAGTGTCTCCATCCACTGTCATTGATCCAACTCCATGGGTTTTACTAGTGAATCAATGTAGCAGAAGATGACAGTGTTTCCATGGTAACTAACAACAGACTGTCTGAACATCCAAATGGGTCATATCTGATGACCGTAAAAAGGTGATAAACTATATTTTACACTAATTATTACATGTATTGGTAGGATTAGGGGATCAACTGGTATTTAACAGGTTAGATCAGTAGATCGATAGTGGAGGTTTAGATCTTTATAGGTTAAAAAAAATCATACACATATCTGAATAAATAGCAGCATTCTTAAATGTCACCACTTTTCCCATTATTATATATTACATAGTATATCAGAATACCTTTGCCATAATCATATACATTTGATATACATTCTATGTATTGTGTAGTAGCATAATATATATATATATATATATATATATATATATATATATATATATATATATATATATATATATATATATATATATATATATATATATATATATATATATATATATATATTGATTTACTGATATAGCAACATTCTAAAATCATTATGCTTTATTTATTGTACTATTATTATTATATCAGCAAAATAAACACTCACTTTAGGCAACATTATATTATATTATTCTCTTTTCACACATAAATTAGCCTCCAAAAAGTCCAGGCTCTAAAAAAGGGCTGATGCAGTGGTCTGATTTAACATCATCAATAATCAAACATTAATGCAACTGTAGATGGAAAAAAATATATATGATGAACCTTATTATTACACTACAGAATCATTATGTGGCAAAAAAAAAGTAAATGTCTCATGTAACACTGCGCTACAATGTATAAAAACTATGTGCTTCAGACATTAATAAATAAACTTTAATAAGATGAGTCGGAAAACAAATGATGAAAATGCTGGTTAGTTCATGTTTTTAATATATATGATGGTGTGTTATTCCACATATATGCTGGTTTATGTACATGTATACAATGGATTTGTAAATATTCCACTAGAAAGAACATGTAAAGTGAATGGATCATAATGTGCAGACAGTGTTTAATTCTTGTTCATTTTAAGAATTAAAAAAATTTAACCCTAGACTTATCTTGGAAACTTGAGCATTTAAGACATGACTTTTCTTTATCACTAACACACATATAGTCACATTTAATTAGTCTTATTCTGGAAGTCGACCAGTGCTGCAGTGAAACATTGCATGTGCGACTCATTTTTTTTTGGCCAGGTATTATACAATGTTTTTCCAATTTCCTGAAAAAAAAAAAAAGACCTGTTTTGTACATAAGAGGTTTCCACCTGACAGCGACTATATTAATCACTACAGTAATTATGCAATGTTAGGATGGATTTGCTTTGTACACAGTCATTAAAAACACGCTTCAGAAGTGGATTAGAAACAGAAGGAAGGTACAAGTGGCTGAACGACAGACGTATGTTCAATAAATATGCTGTTGGTTGTCATCAGTGACACACGATGACATGAATACGGTTTTCAGTCACACATCATAACCCCCCCTACCCCCCCTACCCCACCCCCCCATCCCCGCATGCATGGCATTACAGAGGCCACATCCTCCTCTGAGTGGAGCTTTTGATGAGGCCGGTGATTCTTTGAAGCCTAGTTCTGCCATCGGAGCTTTTAACAGAGCCCCACTTCTGTTTTTCGTGTGTCCATCTCTTTCTCTTTTCCTCCACAAATAACTAAACCAAAGATCCACGGTAGACCCCAGAGATAAACCCAAATCTGATCTTCATCCTGCTTTTGCCCCCTTGTTTCCCAGTCAAAAGACTCAGTGTCTCCCTACTGCAGAGGCTGTGACTGCTTTATCATCTCCATTTTATCCCCCCCCCCCCCCCCCCCTATTGCTTTGTGTTCGTCCAATCCCATTACTGTTTTCATGCCGATCCTCTGACTACTTTCTCACGGATCAAGTTTATCTTGAGGGAAAAAAAAAACAACAGATTTTTGCAGGGTGTTTGTTGCACAGCAGTCAGAGTTACCTTTTTGAACCATCTCCCACAGTGTCTTTCCATAGATTTATTCACTTACCATATGTTTGCAACTTGGCAACCACTTCTATTTGCAAGTCTTATTTATTTATTCCCAGTATTTTCTCAGCTGCAGTGTTCTTGGTCAGTCTCAGCCTTTCATGACCATTTCCCAAAGATATAAAAAAAAAAAAAAAAAAAACAGAGAATGTTTGTTTTTTGTTGGTTGGAAAATAGAGAAATAATTAATCCAGTTGTATCAAACATAAGGTCAGGGGGCTAAAACAGGCCCCCCCAACAATTTATCTAATGGAAAAATGACAATTTTGCTCAAGGTTTGTGCTGGTAAGAGGTGTTTTTTTGTTTTTTTTTTGGTGTAGTATAATTGGTATATCATGCAAAACCGCAATGGAAAGACCATTTACTGGAACTAGTCACGTGGATTAAAATGAAAAAAAAAATAAAAAAATGAAGTGAAGAAAAGTTTTGAAAGAAACATGGTGTCAAGTTGCTTTTGTTTTGTTGTTTTGGGTTTTTAATTTGTGCAGTTTCCCCAACTTGAAAAAGGTGAACTCTGGTGTGGAGGTGTAAGGCACTGGATTCCACTCAAAGGAGATGACAAGACAAAAGTAGTTCCATTTTTTATTTTCTTCTTTTATTAAAAGTTTATGATTTTTCACAATACAAGAGTCACTCTAAGTAGTCAGCCTTTAGGTGAAAAACCTAAAGGCTAAATAAGATGGAAGGGTGGAAAACAGCAGTAGGCATTAATTAAATGTGCAAATAACTTTGTGCAAAATGCAATCTTTACTGTGCAAGTATGACTGTGCAAATAGAGCAATGTCCAAATGTAACAATACATATTTATCAAAAAAAAAAAAAAAAAAAAAATATATATATATATATATATATATATTTATTTATTTTTTTTTTTTTTTTTTCGTGCATTCCTTCCAATAGTAAACTAAACACCATGTGAAACTAAGGTTTGACTGGAACCTGGATATACCAGTAAATTATTAATACTTTTAATGTAGTACGGGATGAAGGTATAATATCAGTTAATATATCTGTAAATCAACACCATATTTATTTTCATTACCATGTTTGTGGAGTGACTTCTCATGTCATCTTGCAATAATAAATAAATAAATCATTATATGAATACCTGCCATAGGACCTTATACATGGAGCATAGGGTAATGCCCCCTTTGTTAAAGGAGGGGGGTGGATGTTACCACAGAACACTGAGGGGATGGGGCGCATATCTCAGATAGTGACCCCATGTGCCTTATTGTACCCCCCTCCCCCCCATTGAGAAACACATTCATAGGCACAAATGCAGAAAAGAAATCTTAATTTTCAGCAGAATTGTACATGAAACCGTAGCCTAAAGCAGGACTCCACTGACAGTGATTCAGAGTAATTTACCAAAAGGACATTTATCAAAAGGAGAAATCTGTTTCAATGTTCAAAGTAGATTAAATAGGAATTTGATAGGTTTCATGTTTCAAACTGTTTACAGTCTCACTGAGGTCAGTCTGACAGTTCCCAAAGTACTTTCCAAACAGGATCATGACATCAATGAGAGACACAGCGACAGTGTTAGCGAGCGGCTGTGAACAGTCCAACCCTCGAGGCTAATGAGGCTAACACTCGCTAACATTCTACTTTTGACAGACATTAAAAGTGGCAGTAAAAACCCTCTAGTTCTCACATGTTCATCACATTTACCCAACTATTTTCTCAAGCGTGTGTTTGGCATTCTGCTTGAGTGTTTTTGTCACTTTAAAGTGTTGCTATGGCATGTTTTCAGATCAGTTTTAATTTTGTTTACGTCCGTCAGATCTGGTGACATTAAAGTATGATCAAAGACATGGACGTCAGTATAGATTTGCCTTAAGCAATATCAGGATTGAAAATTCATGCCATTTGACTTAATAATAATAATAATAATAATAATAATAATAATAATGGATTGGATTCATATAGTGCTTTTTTGGCTAACACTCATAGTACTTTACATTAGTGACCCATTATTAATTATTTACAGATACATATATGTAGCATCTTCTGTTTGGATAAAAAAATTTGAATGAAATGTATCTCTAGTACCTAAAAGATAAACATTGATGCTTTTACTTTGACCCTTCTCTTACTTTAATGTCATGCAAGAACAAGCAGTTGTATGGAAAAAAAACTCTTTAACATTTAATGAGCATGAAATGTTCCACAAACATTCATGTTTATTTAAGTATTAACATGTTACATTTTGGACAGTATTCAGTATACATTTTTGCAGGGCAATACCACAATGTTATGATCCAATACAATATTGAGTACTTTTCAATATTTTAAGTGATTTTTTTTTTTATTTTAACATTACACCAAAGACATCTCTCAAGATAATTTCTCTCCATTTAACAGCATTAATGTGCATAACCTTTGGTGGCAATTTTTTTTAAAGTCAAGAAATACATTTAGAAAACACATAAATAACAAATAATTAACATAAGTGTTCATTAAAATCTAGAAATAAAACCAAAAATATGAATTAAATGAAAATAAAGACATACACATGAATAAAATAACATCATTTAAATGTATTCATTGAATATTATGAAATGATCACATCTCCAAAGACCTACAGTATGCATTTCATATTTATAAGTACATAATGCAGTTAGAAAATAATAAAATTGACCTCAATTCAGACAGAACTGAGATAATTTTCAGGTGTTTAAAAGATCCGGGCGTTGCTGCAGTGTTGTATATTTTTACTACACAAATGACACTTTACTGTAGTCAGTCTGTCCTTTCAGATGTACCACTACAGACTGAACTGTTGCTAACAGGCTAAAAAAAAAAAAAGGCTAACTGGAATCATCACATTTCTGGTCACATGACAGGGATGGACTAGTTTAATTTTAAACTGGGGGGTTGCTACAAAAGCTTGAAGTAAGTTACCCTATATATTGTAAACTCCACATTGTAATGCAACGGTTCATTTCTATAACATGTCTCTGATGCTTCTGCAAAGCATTCTGGTATTTGGTGCAGCTGTCACATCTAAAGTTAAAGCAACTTTATGTAAAAAAAAAAAAAGAAAAAATCAAATCCATCCAACGTGAGACTAGTATCCAGTAGCATTCTACCAGCCACCTTATGGCATTTCATATCTTTATCTATAAACAGAAACACTTACACCAAACGTGCTGGAGGAAGGCAGCGGTACGTTTGAGCGTTCACAAAGCTTGCTAGTAGATCACCGGCGTAAGATTCATGACAAAATGTTTTATCAGAAGTGCATTTCGTTTACATGACAATTTAGTTTTTAGGCGTTGAAAACACATATTCCAGTGGAAATCTTAAACTATCCACTGTTGCGTTTCCATCTCACGGCCGAAAACCCAAAAATATTATTGTTACATATGCGTGTTGACAAGGCAGAGTTCTATCACAGCACCATCTACACCATCTACACATGCATATCCAATCTAACTCCACACACTCTTGTATCCCCGCATGATTTCTTAATGACAACACTTGTGTAAATGCGGATAAAAAGCATAAGATGAGATTCCAGTTTTACATCTTCTCTTCCAATCCTCTCTGTATAAACTTAGCCTTAGACGTTTATTTTTAGGTATTATATCCTCGAATGGTTTTTGGATCGACCGCTGCCGTCTAATAACTTTCATGTGAACGTGATAACTTACGATATTCAGTTTAAAAATTCCATGTTTTCCATATCAATAAGTATTATGAAGAGGAAGAACTGATTCAACTTTAATGAGTTAACATTTCTAGACTGCCCACAAGGGGGCGCTGAAAAGTTTAAAATCACTAAACACTCTTTTGCACTCTTTTGATTATATCTCTGGAACTATTTATCTGATTGACTTCAAATCAAGTGCAAATGAAAGGTCATGACATGGGGATGCCTCACATAATGACATCATAGCTCTCTGGTTAAGAATTGGGGACATTCATGGATATACAATAGCTGTCATTTTTAACACCTAGTTGATTTATGTTAGTACTTTATTACTTTAATCGATCCTCAAATGAGTGGCATTTGATTATTAACATATCAATACCATAGAATCGATACATCCACCACCATTATTTTTATTAGAAAAAAAAATGCAATGGAATGGATGGTTTTCTTTCTGCACAAATATTACTTTTTATCTTTACTTCTATGTCATATTGTCGGATCCTTTGTTGTTTGAGAATTGAGGTTTTGAGTCGTTGTTGTTGTTGCAGTCAGTGTTGTACCTGAACGCGTTCATTGAAGGATCGTTCACAAACTATATCATATTTTTTAACGAACGTGAACGACTCGTTCACTTTTGCCAAATGAACGGGAAATTGTGAACGCGGTTATTCTGGTATTTATTGAACTGCGCTCTTATTTAGTTCACATTTCGTTCTTATCACGTTGCAATTATTGAATCCTATAAGGTATAAAATGGGATCAAAACATAGCATTATCATAGATGTCATTTTTGTATTATTCTGAACAAATGTTGGCAACATAATGTTGTGGAATAGCCAATGAGAAGCGTTTTGGGCGAGAGAGAGAGAGAGAGAGACAGAGAGAGAGAGAGAGAGAGGGGTGCAGAGAGTTTTTGGGAGCGGAGAAAAAGAGTTAAATGTACAGAGTGTGACCGGCGACCGGAGCAGGTGTTGTCCTGTTCGTGGAAATAAACATTGAAAACGAAGCTCACTGAAACCACTCCTTGTGAGAGGGAAGTGAACCCCGGGGTAAGGTACTTACTTCCCCGGCATTTTCCCCTAATTTTTTGACTACAGGATAACGTCAGAAATGGTAATAATAAGTTTACAATAATAACACAAAAAAAGAACGAAAAAAAGAACGAAAAAGTTCATTTTGGGATCCATAAACTTCTAGTTCATAATTTGGAAGAATGAACGATGAACTGAACTAATTCATACTGAGTAACTTGAACTGAACTTTGAACTAGTTCCTAATCAAGGTGAACTTTCCCAACACTGGTTGCAGTTCTGATTTGTGTTACATTAGGTTGATAAGTGTAACTCGCAAACAAGTTATAAGCGTCTGTTAAAAAAAGTTAAAGCTGAATCCATCACCCACACATCTCACAGTGTCACAGTCATTTGCATGATACTGACAGACAGACTCACACAGGGTTTTTTTTTTTGGTCTCTCGGGCTTTAACAAGATCTCTCTCAGATTTCCTGCGGTTTCTCTGGGAGTATTTTCTTGCGGCGCCCACACAGGCAGGTACCTGTTAGCTCTTCTGTCTGGCTGAGAGGGCCAGTAGGTGCATGACGTCCTCCCACACCAGGCTTCCTAGACTCTGTCAAGGCCCTAATGAGAAGTGGACCTGACATCCTCTCTGCTCTTCTCTGTGGTCCCTTCTGCCCCCACAATCTTCCTGTTCTTCTTTACCGGTAACGATAGCAGCAGGGGGAAGGGGGGGGGGGGGGCACCAGCCAAATTGTAGGTTGTGTTATTGATGGGTCAGTGGATGTGTCTGGTCTTTGCTACGAGTCAAGGTTGATCATGTGTGACATCCGTAAGCAGGTATAAGGGTGTTGCTATGTGACAGGGAAGTGCTTCATCTTTCCTCTGCGAAGAGTGATGAGGTCCAATTTTACTAACATTATTATCTTTTTTGGCATGGAGACAAAGGCACAAGTGGCACAGCGGTGACTCACTGAAGCACATCACTATATCTGACATGTTTTCTACAGTCAGTGTTGGAAGGATGCATTACATAGAATACAGAACGCAGGCCTTTAAACTGATAGTTCCACTTTTGTGGCAGTTCCCAAATGAATATGTCTCCCTATTTAATAATTTATTAATATTTATTATTACATTATGCTCTTTTCCTATGTAAATCATATATTTTCCTGCATGTAATTCACTGATCATGTTGGTGGTAATAAAATGTCAAATTTAAAGTTGAAGGTTGTTAAATGAGAAAGAAGCAAAACTGAAGGAAAAGTGACTCGTACAGTAAATGTGTCGTTACCTGAATAAAAAAACAAGTGTCTCCATCCACTGTCATTGATCAAACTAATATTGCATATAAACACTAATGATATGAATGTACTGATCAATTGAGCGTTAAACACAATAGATAGAGCCTATAATAGCCTGTCAGATATTTGTATTGATAACCTAGTAGATTGTTTGAAAGAAGATACTTATGGAAAATTAGTGCTGCTTTTTTTATTTTTAGACCAAATAATATAGATTTAAGTAATATTAAACACAGTTATGTAATGATTACCACATATTACAATGGAAACTAGATACATTTTTATTATATATTGTCATTTTATTGTTTGAATTCTTATCTAATTGATATAGTATGTGTTTTTTTTTCCTCCAGTAGATTATACAGTAGTGGAAAAACGTTTTAGTACACCCTTAACATTTTACACAGTTTACCATGAAATGTTTGCAGAATTTTTTTTGTGTGTGTGTGTTTCAAAATATGCCGCTACAGTTTCAACATGTCATGTCCTGGATGTTTTTTTCTGCTGAAACATCCAGTTTTGACCTGGACAGAATGCAGAAGGGAACATGTGGGTTTGGAGAAGGGATCAATACTTAGTGTATTTTAATACAATATATCACAAATGCATGGGGGGGGGGTCCAAAAACATTTTTCCACCACTCTATGTATGGGATAAACTCTTCACTTTTGTTTAACCGACTTCCAAAAAAATGAATAAACAGGTTATATTAACATGCCACATATGCAGACGCCAGGTTTAGATGCAAAAATTCACATTTTCCAAAGAAAAAACCGAGGCGTACAGTGCCACTTAGTGGCTACCCTCCAAATTAGAACGATTATATCAAATCTAAAACGCACCAATAATGATATATTTTTTCCACAACAGTCAGTCAAGCGCATCTTCTAAATCGTCCATAATCCTGTAAAGAAACATATATTTCATTTCCTGGCATTCACACACAGGGCAGATATAATGGCGTGCTTTCACACACATAGTAATTAGTCTCTGGATACATCAAGAGCTGAGACAGACTGTGTATATGCACAATAATTGCATCATTCAATAGCGGGAAACACCAGCAACTGTGACTGCTACATTATACAGTATCAGCAGTCAGCAAACTGAAATAATTTGTATAAACCCACTTTAGTGGGTCACGGGGAGGGTGGAAAGTTGGTGGGTGGCTCATGTACTTGAGAGAAGAACATTTAAGCTGATGAACATTGCTTAACAATATAGCTGTAATGTGGACTAATTCAGAGCAGCTCCTTTTTCAGCGGGGGCATGATTGAACAGGCACTATTTGTTTGTTTTCCAATTTGGGCTTTGGTGGTTGCTTCCATTTTACCACTGCATTTGTTTTCTGAAAAGTGCTCATATCTAATTTATTGGATCTGCTTTAGCATGTTCACCTACTCGCTCTCAGGCGATGCTACGCCGTTGCATAAATTATGCAGAGTACTTTTTCGTTTCCAACATCAAGGGTGAGCAGATGATGTGGGATCGTGTGTGGTGAGTGAACAGACAGCGCTCAAAATGGGATGGCAGCTTTATGGACCGAGGTGCTGAAGCATGTGTTACGGCCATGAAGTTACAGCTTTGTTTGCAAAAATTATTCAGGCTTCTAAATCTGTACCTGAAGTTATTTTCCAGGACATTTTCCGCCGCTACAAAGATAAGGTATTATGTCATACACTAATCCATTCCCCTTCATTCTTTAGAAGTGTTCTCATTTACAGTTGTAACTTATATATATATATATTCAGATTATTACTATTGTGTGCAGTCTATGACTATAATTGATCTAAAATGTATCATAGAATAATGCAAGCACACCCATAAGATGACAATTTGCTCAGATAAAATCTAAATAAGCATATTTTTTCTCATTTCTTGTCAAAATATGTCATTACACTTAAAATAACACATAATAATCAGAAAAATACACCTGGTAACTTAGAAAAAGTTACAATGTTCAACTGGTCAATGTTTATATGCTCTTTCTCTTCTTCACTTCCTCTAAAAATATTTAAAATATTTATTTTTAATAAATCACAAAAAAAAAAACATTGACTTTGTTGCATCTCACTTTAGACGCACATGTGGGAGGATAAGTCATTTTCCAGGATATTTTAACTTTTTTTCATCATTTATATATGTTTTCCATGACTAGAAAATTGATCAGTCATTATCCAGGTTTTCCAGGACATGTATGAACCCTGTAACTGAATGAATGTTTAACCCATAAAGACCCAGTACTACTTTGAGTTAGTTCCCAATTTTATTTTTCTTTTCTCTCTAGTTTTAACTTTTCTTAAAGGTGGGTTTTTGGAAAAAATGTTTTGCTATATTGCTTGAAAACCTCTTCACGATCCCATATGACGTACTGAAATAGGATGTTTGCAAAAAAGCCCAAAATGTTTTAGTTCAGTCTAGAGGGTAGAACCAGAGAACTCTGGCCAATCATTGCACTGATCATCTTTACAATGATTGATTTGCTGATACGTCCATCAAATATCAGTCCACCCCCCACCCCTCCCCCCCTTTCTACGCGTTCACATAAACAGCTCTGGCAGAAAAGACGTCAACCGGCAAAAAAACCAAAGTAAAAACTGTTGGAAAAGCGAAGAATAGAACAGGACCAGGGTTCCAGCGTTGGGGTAAACTGAAAAAGGAAAAGAGGCTCAAAACTGATGCTAAGGTGACCATGTTTGTATTCCATAAGTAAGACAATACCGTTATGATTATATAATTTTTCAACATACGAATCGGTTATCTTTATCGTATTCACCCCGTCAGTGAGAAAATGTCAGATATTGACCAAACATAATGTTCGAGCAGGTGTTGCTAAGTTACCAACACTGTGTGTAAACTGCTGCTGTAACACCATAAACTATTGTCCTTATCCATTAGTTTTCTCATGGTGTTTATTTCATGCTTCTAAACCTTTTGTTAGCTAAGCTTCATGTGACACAAACTGATAAATGTTGCTCATTGTTTTGTT
This sequence comes from Siphamia tubifer, assembly GCA_020466265.1. NCBI lineage: Eukaryota > Metazoa > Chordata > Actinopteri > Kurtiformes > Apogonidae > Siphamia > Siphamia tubifer. The sequence continues at coordinate 22,041,955 of CM035798.1, forward strand.
ATTTAGGATCATAGTTGACGTTGAGTTCTTGTTAATGCTCGTGATTGATCCAGACAGTAGCGTGTTCATGTATTTTTCAAGGCGTGGTTTCAAGGGGTGGGCTGACGAAGAGGCACAGGCACGTGTGTATACTTTTAAACTATAGCTTCCAGGAACCGTTTTCCAAGATCTCCTACCCGATCTGTAAGTAATTTCGCACCATTTATCGCCCTGGCTCCCGAAAGAGGAGAGCGCTATAGTTGTTTTTTGTTTGTTTGTTTTTGCCCATTTGTTTGTCTGGTTGTCAAGAACTGGACAAAGAAATTATTGGACCAATTTCCAGGAAATTTTCAGGAGAGATGTGAGGTGGTCCATAATAGATCCCATTACATTTTGGTGAATATAGGTCAAGGTCATAGTCACCAAAAAATGTATTTTTGTAATGATAAGAAATAAGGCAAATCAGGTAAAACATTTGTTAGGGGGTAGGGTTTGTTCTTCTTCTAATATTATGTTCAGCATTTTGCATTCATTAGTGAAAATCAGGTATTTTCCTAAATTTAATTGAATGATCATGAGTGATGTCCGTAAAGCTCCAATTAAAGTTAAAGGGTTTTATATAAAAATTTAGAAAATGGTGTCAAAATAAATCAGTAACATAAAGACATTGTCTCCACCCACTGTCATTGATCCACCTCCATGGGTTTTTACTGGGGAATCAATATTGTAGAAGATGTCTGTGTTTCCATGGCAACAACAGCATCCAAATGGGTCATATCCGGTGACCCTTCAAAGATGACAAACTGTGTTTTACTCCATGTTTTGATAAAATGTAATGGATCAACCATTATTTAACTTATCATCTCAGTAAATACTATTGATTGTCAGTAGGTTTTTATGGATTAAAATCTGGTACGACAACAGTTACCAGGGACAGGCTGTTATTCTGCCACCGTTAACCTTGAATATTTAATACGGGTTTTACAGCTGCTCACTGTAGTCAACATGTGTTACTGAATATTCAATACAAAGTAAAGCTAGCTCAAAGCCAGTGATGTAGACTGAGCTGGATCGGGACTTCCTGAACCGTTATTGAACGCTGGGTTCTATGACCTCTGCACTTCTCTGTTTCACAGTCAGCTGGCACCAGCAGCTTGTGAAATGAAGAACAAAATCAATGTGCATGAAACTAGTCTTCTCCTGTCAGTTCTGTCAGGTCTAGACGGAAGGGTAGAAATATTGCTGAGACATGTAATATTCCTTTCAATCACCACTGAATTCACCCCAGGTCCATCTGTGTCTGTTTCTTTTGGAATATTCCTTCAACCAGACACATGAAAATGTAAAAACAGAATCAGGATACAAAAAACAAACAATAAACTAAATGAATGTACAGTCACTTATGTTTTAACCCATAAAGACATAAACACCCAGTGCTACTTTTGTCTAATAATAGGCCGATATATAACCTGAACGATATCTACTTTTTACTTTTCTTTTCTAGTAAAAGAAAAAGACTAAGACTAACAAAAATCAAGCACTCTCTTTAGTGTTTAAAATGCCATTATTTCCATGACATGGTCAGACCTAGCCTTTAAAAACATGTGTATGTGTTTTAGCCTTCATCAAGAAGTACACAAGTTTAATTCACTGACTATGATTGAGCTCAAATTCAAGTTGAAGGTTTTTATATCAAAATAGATAAAAGTGACTTTTTCAGTTAAATGTATCATTATTTAATATTAAACTAAGCATCTCCATCCCCTGCCATTGATGCAGATGGCATTTTTTTTCTGACCGAAAGATCTTCTGAGGGCAGAAATGTCTGTGATTGGATCAATCTGACAAGAGAGGAGAGAATTTCATGGCCGTCTATTTTTTTATTTACTAGGTGTAGAAATCAGTTTATGGGTGTAACAATGATCAAGCATGAGATATGAATGTGATTTGGAGGGTGTCACTGGACTTGGATCCTGTGCATACTGACAAAATTAAACATGACAATTTCAAACTGTTTGCAAGAACATGGAAATATGTCAATCGACCCCCCTGTCAAACCTTCCAGACTTCCCCTACTAATGCTTGCTAACTGTATCAGAGAAAATAATGGACACACACACACCACAGAAATGTATTATTCCAGTTTGAGTGTCAGTTTCACTTTTACCTTTACCTTAGCTTCACTTTGTGATCAGAGTTTGAGAACTACCTCAACTTTATTTTTAGCTATAGCTAACGATAAATAGATAGCATACAGCCCTACTGCTAGCTGACTGTGTCAGAGAAAATAATGGAGACACAGACGAAAATATATTATTTCAGCTTGAACATCAGATTCACTTTCACATTTACCTTAGTTTCTCTTTGTCACCAGAGTTTGAGAACTGCCTCAAATTTTTTGTTGGTGCTAGCTAGCTAGCGCTTGATCTAATTACGGCATATCGTTCTAATGCTAGCTGACTGTATCAGAGAAAATAATGGAAACACAAACGAACATTATTCCAGCTCTAAGTTTTACTTTAACATTTACTGTTTGATGTTTATATCCATAGACTGCAGAAGGAATTTATCATACACAATACATCTTCCCGCAGTGTCTCAGAAGCGGGAACCAGAGATGAGAATGTTAATAGTTTCAGAATGGTAGCACCCCCCCCCCCCCCCCCCCCACACACACACACACACACCCAATGAAATTCTCTCCCGTCTTGTGATTGGATGTCAAACTGAACCAATCACAGATGTTTCTGCCCTTAGAACATCTTTCAGGAAGTAAAACTCCCATCTGCGTCACTGATCCAACTCCATGGGTTTTAGTGATGAACCAGTGTTGTAGAAGATGATGGTGTTTCCATGGTAACTACAGACCTTCTGAACATCCAAATGGGTCATATCCTATGACCATAAAAACTGACAAACTGTATTTTACACCAATGTATTGATAGAATTAGTGGATGAACAGGTATGACACAGTTCATATCAGTAGATGGTTTTGGTCGACGGTGGGTGTTTGGTCTTTATGGATTAACATAGTACTTACTTCAACACCAGTCATGTCTCAAAGGTACCAGGTAAAGGTATCATTATGGTTAGACGCCTGGGGAAAATACAGGACTACAGCTGTTTAATGTACGGGTGAGTAACCACTTCCAGCACAGAGTTCAGGATTATCAATATTCTGACTATTCAGAGGCAAATTTAAGCCATTAAATACGACTTGCACCCCTATCTTTAACACTGACTCCAATGAACCCCTGAATATTTGTAATTGTCCTGAGGTTTTTATACTGAGAGGTGTTTAAGCTGAGCGGCATACAGAGTGACTCTTTAGTTTGCACAGTGTGAAGCCACAGGCATGAGCAGAATTTCAACTCAGTCTTCAGAATATGATACTTCTATTGCATTACAAAATTATGCTCCATGCTAATGTTTATAGAAGCTATTACATTAGTGGTATAGTGTTTTAACTGTCCAGTGCTCCTGTTTACCCCATATCTGTCAGAAATAATCTAACATTTGTATGACGATGCACTGGTACTACATTTGTAAGATTACGTTAAAACTAATTTAGATTGTTTCTAAACCTGAACTAAAGACTCTTTATTGTCTAAACCTGTGGGTCTGAACTGGACCCACTGTCACCCCCGCACACCACAGCCCAAAACTGATAAAACTTCATTCATTCATTCATTATCTGAAACTGCTTTATCCTCACTAGGGTCGCGGGCTGATAAAACTTAAAGTTCTCTAATGTATTTAATATAAATATAATGTGTTTTTCAGAAGTCTGTATTTACTGTTGTACAGAAAGTTTTACAGAGTACTAATCTGAATGTCAACATCCCACCTCTCTACCCCCCCCCCCCCCCCCCCCCCCCCCTCTCTCTCTCTCTCTGTTCTTTTATACCTCTGAGTGCTGTATGTAAAGCTGCTGAATACTCAAATTTCCCTCAGGACTTATTATTATTATTTATTTGCACATCAGAAATGGAAATAATAATCTATCTATCTATCTATCTATCTATCTATCTATCTATCTATCTATCTATCTATCTATCTATCTGTCTATCTATCTATCTATCTATCTATCTATCTATCTATCTATCTATCTATCTATCTATCTATCTATCTATCTATCTATCTATCTATCTATCTATCTATCTATCTCTCTCTCTCTCTCTCTCTCTCTCTCTCTCTCTCTCTCTCTCTCTCTCTATCTATCTATCTATCTATCTATCTATCTATCTATCTATCTATCTATCTATCTATCTATCTATCTATCTATCTATCTATCTGTCTGTCTGTCTCTTTTTATCTCTCTCTATCTGTCTTTGTCTCTCTCTATCTCTCTCTATCTCTCTCTATCTCCCTTTGTGATATGAACATTGTACTCCATTATTGCGATAAAACTATTTTTAATAAATATAGTGCAGTCCGAATCTTAAGTAAAAAAAAAAAAAAGAAAAAAAAAAGAAAAGTTTGACAACCTCCTGGTCTCAGTTCGCCTTGATTCGAATGGAAACACTAGTGTTAGAGTTTGTACATCCAATGTGTGCCCTAAACCTCCTCCTGTCTATTGAGAGAAGAGTTGTTTTTTTTTTGTATGTTCTTGTCTGTGGCTCTTGTAGCAGTTATCCCTGTCCACACAAACATGAATACTGAAACAGTATAAATGCAGCTTGTGGTAGATGAGGGAGGAGTGGTGCAGCTCTCTCAGCTGCCTTTTAGTTTAACCTTGGATTTAAATGGAAGAGGAGAGGAGGAGAGGAAAAAAGATGATGTGAGAATTATTGCAGGAGTGTTGGTGGGAAGTAGAAGAGGTTAGTGCGTAGATTTACATTTATTAGGCAGCAAAATAGAATAAAAGTGTCCTTTTTTGGTCAGCAGTATTACATTTTGGTCGTCATTTTTCTCAAACGTAGGTACCTGAAGTGATGTGTAATAACTCATAGAGGGAACTGGTTCTTTGAAAATATCTGTCTCTGCCAGAGTCATATCAGAACAGTATTATGAATGCACTCTGGATGTGCTTTGTTGTCGTGGCTATAGGACAGGATCAAGGCGAAAGGAGTCCTTTGCCTTCAAATTTCCACCTGCAACCCCACTGCTGTTGTTACTTCTGTTTTTAATGTGCTGCACTTTTATATTGCATTCTATTATTTATAATATAGGACTAGTTTTTAATGTACATTTTCATGATATGCACTGCTGGTCCTGGGTACTGATTTCATTACATGTGTAATCATGTAATGGACAATGTAAGGACATGTAACCACAATAAATTGCTTGAACCTTGAACCAAATTAGCCTTTTTTCTTACATCAATTTTCTGATCTTCAGCAGTGTTTTGTCTCCTACATGTCTCATACATCTCAGTAACATGAATAAGGCACAGGTGATGGCAGGTGTAAAGAAATGTGCTTTTTTTTTTGCATTATAAAAGGTATTTTTTTTTCTCAGCTGCTATAAGGGATTTGTGCAGCTAATGAGTTACTGATGCTCTTTGCCGGCTGCTAAAACACATCAGTAACTATCACACCGTCACTTTATTGCCACATCATATATTCTGCATGCTTATCACCTGTCGAATAAAACCTGAGAATATGTCTGTAATGGAAGACAGCGTGAAGACGGTTGTCAAAACCCTTCGATTGTGATTATTTCTACTGTGCGAAATAGACAAGTAGTATTTGACTGGACTTGTAAAGCTTAGAGTCATTCAGTCATTTTCTAAACCAATTTATCCTTGAGAGGGTCATGGCAGTGTTGAAGGATGGAATTATGGATGTACTGTAATGAATGCAGGCAGCATTTTTGTATGCATACTTCTTTAACTCTTTAATGTATTATATTTGATACATGACTTTTGAAGTGCTCAACATGATCAGTGTGATATTTTTTGCCTTGAAAAACCTGATGTATAGAATTAGATACATGCATACACAGATAATGCAGCAGGAGGTGGAATTTGTTTACTAGAGACCTTTCCGGTGACACTACAAGACTGTCGCTAATGAGGAAGGAGGAAGAAATGTGATAATTTGGAAAATAAATTACAAATTTGTGAGGCATGTTTGTGCTATATTATTTTATAATGTTGAAGTATTGAGACCTGAAATATCAAATATGATAGGAAATGTAATTTTTTTTAAATATAAAATAAAAAAAAAAAAAACATTGGAGGGGGGGGGGGTTCAGAAGGACCAGTAAAAGCTGTACTTTCAAGGAACTGGAATTTTCTATTAATCATTTAATGGTTGAGGCTTTACATCAGTGTTTGCAGGTGTAGATTATTGTGCAAAGTGAGAATTTGATTTTTCTTGGCCATGATATGTACAGTCAGTGCAGTTTGTATTTACAAGCTGGACAATTAATATAGAAAATCATTCAAACTATGAATTATGAAAGAGCTGGAGCATTTGAAAGTGACCACAATGAACATTTGACAGATGAACAGTACCACAGTGTTTCAGTTTCACACGAAGCTTGTCTTTTATGGTTTGGAATTTTTCTCTCAACTCAGCACATGAACCAGTTCTTGTACATGCTAATGCTAATGCTACTTCAGATTCGCTGCGATGGAGGACGGGCTTAATCCGACATGGGTGACGCTAAAGTCCTTATGACATCAGATGGACCGGCTTTTTCTGGGTCCCTCGTTCCTCTTGTTGTTTTCTGTGAATGCGGTATGCAGCCAGTGGAGGTGACAAAGTGGAAAAAGTGGTTGTGAGCAGAATGACACCTTTAATGAATGAACCTATTTCATACATGTCTTTAGATGGTGAGAGAAATTGTACCAGGACCTTCTTGCTGTCAGGTGATAGTGCTACCCACTGCACCAGCGAAGCCTTCAGCATCAACATAACACTGGTGTGGAAAAGTGCTTAGGTCTATGTTCTCCTGTCCCTTCTTCCCTGAAGTGAGGAGTGAGAGTTTTTCCTTGTAAACAGAAGTGGCAGAGCGATGAGACTTTCTGGGTGTATTCTCCTCCACTAGACTCTGACATTGTTTGCCGTGGCTGCGATAACTGCATGTGTGATGCGTGTCTTGGGCGCTTAAGAGTTGATAGAAAAGCTATTTGTGTCCTCCTCTCTATCCGTCATCCTAGAACGAATCAAAGCGACCTGCCGACTGTCACATCTGATCAGTGCTGCTCTTTTACACCATCCTGATCAAGCGGAGAAAAGAGAAAAGAGAGAAAGATAAATGCAAATACGTCCGACGTTGGGATTCGCCTGGAACTTTGCATTATTGAATGGATGGGTGGGCGGTTCAAACGCGCAAAGTGTAATTACAGTAGCACTTCAATAATGAAGTTCACGTGCTGACGGGGGCTGTGAGTGGCTCCAGAGACCTGCAGCAGCACGTTGGGGAAGACAGATTTATGAACACGGCCCTTAATTTAGCTTCTGTGCTGCGTACAGTAAATCACCAACAGATGCCAGCCAAGGGGTTCAGCTATAATTAATCAAGTAATTTATAAACAAGAAAGCAAGAATGAGTGACTACAATATAATCAGCTGCTTCTGACTGTAGGCGTATGTGTGTGTGTGTGTGTGTGTGTGTGTGTGTGTGAACCATATGGATGTAGACTGTGGATCTGTGTGTCCATACACACACACGTTTACTGTGTGTGTATTTTAGTGAAAATGATTAGAAGAGCTGAAGTGTGTTTTTGTGCAAGGACATTACGCATGCAAAACTGTTGGTGTTCGACAGTGTGTTGACTTTGAACCATGTGTGTGTGTGTGTATGTGTATGTGTGTGTGTTTGTATTCCTATATTTATGCAGACATTGATCTGTTTACACTGTTACACAATGGGGACCTCTGACATCATGAGGACCAAATTTCAGGTCCCGAAGATGGGATGAATATAAATGTAGGTAAAGTCTGTACACAAATGTATGTAATACAGGGTGTACCTTGTTGGAGCTGGAATGTGACCCCTTTGACCCTGGTGAGGATAAAGCGGGTTTAGAAAATGAGATGAGATTTGATGTCCCTATTAAGTTGCTGGGTTTTTTTCTGGAAGTCCATAGAAGAACCCCATAAAGCATGAGGGAAATTATCTGCGAAACAAAACATTCAAACATTTCAAGATGTTTACTTTTTTTTAATTAATTGTATTATCATTCTTTAGTTTTAAAATGTTTTAAAGTTAATTGCATTTAATTTTATTATGTAATTTAACAGATTTTTTAAAATATATTTTTATTTTAAAAGTTGTTAACTTTTCCATTTATGAAATGTATTATTATTATTATTATTATTATTATTATTAGTAGTAGTAGTAGTAGTAGTAGTAGTAGTAGTAGTAGTAGTAGTAGTAGTAGTAGTAGTCGTAGTATTTTATTTATTTAATTTTTTTATTGAATTTCATTACATTTTATTATTTTATTTATGTTGCGTAATATTTAAAAAAAATATTCATAGTTTAATTAGTTATGCATTTAAAAAAAATAGCTAATATACCTACTTTGTCCTTATGGGGCATGGAAACCTGTGTGTGTGTGTGTGTGTGTGTGTGTGTGTGTACGTGTGTGTGCCTGTGGGCCTCTGGTTTGCTCAAGTAGCAGTGGTGGGAGAGAGGAACGATGAGGAGAGCTGAGACCAGGCAGAGGGTCATTAGTGCGCTCTTTGATGAAATCGAGAGCCGAGGGACTGAAGACACACACACACACACACACACACACACACACACAGAGGCTGTTCATGACAACTGACTCTGTAATGTCAAGCTAGAGCAGTTTTATACAGTTTATACAGTTATCTGATAGTTTTGAACCATCAACTCTGTGTTTAAGTTGTTGCCACCTTACTATAATGGGTGGAGCTAAATGTTACATATATATATATATATATATATATATATATATATATATATATATATATATATATATATATATATATATATATATATATATATATATTCACACTTGACTTGTGACAGTCTTGGTATCATAACTTACGAAACACAATTACATCCAACCAGCATCAAAGTCCACTTTTCCTTTTCCTTTCCCTTTTATTTTATTTTTTAAGGCCCCTTTATATTCTGCCTTTAACCGTTTCTGACTTTAATTTGTTTGTATTTTACGTAATTATTATATTTATTCCTTATGCAATAGTTGCCTGTGTGTGATCGTATCTACATAATCTTATTAATTCTCTCTTTTCCTTTTACCCATGTACATTTGTACCTCTGCATAGTATTATAACTAACATTTGGTATTTTTAAGCATGCAATACACATAAACTTAATTATTTCCAGAAAGCTTAAGTAAGAATTTTTTATTTTTTTTAAAGAATCATACTGCATAAACATGTACCGACACATAAAGAACCACAGAAATACAAGACCAAAAAAGAATTAATACAACAAACCTACAGACTTATCAAAATTAACACCTCATCAGGTAAAAGTAAGAGCACAGTAAATAATAATAGAACGTGTACTTTTGTGATTCACCGTAGCAAATGTGAATCACAATTTTCATTTTTATAAGTGCATGAAATTACAAAGTACTTCTGCTTTTCTGGCTGTTTCTGTGGAAAACTGAACCTCATATCATCCAGAAGACTATCTTTGTGGTCACAGTCACATATAAGATAGATGGCACCTTTATTTTTTGTTTCATATCCTGTTGCCTCTTTTGTGCCATTACATCTGTGATTTGCGTCACTTGCACTGATCTATACAACAAAGGATCATCTTTCTTTGTGTCAGTGCATCCATAGAGGTAAAAAAAAATCCTAGAAAAATAACATGACTCAATAATCCACTCTGAATGCATGAAAAACACAAGCCTGCTTTGAACAAGTATGTGTTAACATATTGGAAATAAAAGTCCAAAGTTGTCCTAAGAAAAGCACAACCTAGAAATGGAAGTGACAGGAAGTAACTACTGTATATATTGATTTTATTATATATTGACAAGGAGATTCCATATGTGCTGAGATGAAGTAAAAAAAACAAATAATAATAATAATAATAATAATAATAATAATAATAATAATAATAATAATAATAATAATAATAATAATAATAATAATAATAATAATAATAATAATAATGATATTAATGATAATAATGATAATGGATTAGATTTATACAGTGCTTTTCAAGGCACCCAAAGCGTTTCACATTATTGACCCATTATTCATTCACTCTCACATGCTCGCTCTGGTGGTGGCAAACTATATATGAAGCCACAGTTACTACGTGGCAGCCATTTCACACCTACGGTCCCTCCGACCACCACCGAACATTCACATGCATTCGTACACCAGTATGAGTGACACTGGAGGCAAGGAGATAACCCGCTCCACCAACTGAGCCATGGCTGCCCCCAGTTAGTACCTTTAAAGTAGTACCAAGGAGCCTTATATATACATTAATCTGTCACTTAAACAGGTCACAGAGCAACATAATAACCTTGCTGACTAAACTAAATCTATCATGCAATTTGTTACCAGTCACCAATGTGAGGGTACTGGTATGAATGTCTTTTATAAGATACATGTATGTATATAGTTTTTTATTTATTCTGTTTCATTTTAATTTTTTTGTAATTTATTTTGCGCTTGTTCTTGTTGTTTGACATGTCTGACAAATAAAGATGATGATGATGATGATGATGATGATGATGATGATGATGATGATGATGATGATGATGATGATGTTAATGATATATTCTTTTAAATATAAAGTCTTGAAGTAAGTTATAAGATTCCGACATGCCACAGGCACTTTTATTTATACAGATACAAACAACTACTGAGGAAATTGATGAAACATAAGTTAAACAGCATAAATAAATGTTGTATAAAATAATCTGAAAAAATATATACTTGTAGGTTTCTCAAAAAATCCTTTTACTGATAAATATCAATATTATTATCAGCATAATCAATGTTCAAATGAGTAGTGGTGTGTGGAATGAGTATGTATATAATCATGATATAACTTCTGTTATGGTTTGACGCTGTATAAATTAAATTGGTTTTGATTTTATCGATATATCAGTACCATATATTTGATATACCCACCACTATTCCACATTAATTTCCATAAACCCTAAAGGATTATTTAGTGATTAATTAGATGCGAAAAACATAAGTTAATCTTTTTTCCACCAGCTAGAGGATTATTAACCAATAAAACTCAGACTGAAATCAAAGACTTTAATGCAATGCAAACAGAATGTGTTTTAATCTTAACTTCTGCTTCTTGTCAGTTTATGTAAATGAGCTTCAGTCTTTTCCATCAGGAGACATGAAGTGGTCAGATTTAATCCTTGTGTGATTAAACATGTATTCTGTTTGCTCTTTTATTCAATCTCTGGTGAATTCATATACTTTTTTTCTTAGCTGTGTTCCAACTTGCGCTTGACATTGAGTTAAGTTGGTGATACAGTATCTTCATAAAGACAGAAAATGTCTGCAAAGGTCACCTGCACAACGATCATAAATGTTTCATGCAAAAGGCTCGTGGGAAGGTTTGAAGAGGACACTGTAGCTCCTGGCTGTGAAACAGACCCCACTGAGCACCAGAGTGGGTGGGACATCTGTGAATATATATATATATATATATATATATATATATATATATATATATATATATGTATATATGTATATATACAGTATATATGTAGTATATATGGATACATATATAGATATATATATATATATATATATATGTATATATGTATATATACAGTATATATGTAGTATATATGGATACATATATATATATATATATATATATATATATATATATATATATATATATATATATATATATATATATTTCCTCTCGCCCCACCTGAGCGGTGTCTCCTTCAGACTCGGGTCTTCTACCAGAGGCCTGGGAGCCTGAGGGTTCTGTGCAGGATCTTAGCTGTTCCTAGCAATGCGCTCTTTTGTACAGAGATCTCTGTCTGATGTTGTATATATATATATATATATATATATATATATATATATATATATATATAATTTTTGCAGTAGTTTTCATGTAAACCTTTGTGCAAACAAACAAACAGACAGACAGACAGACAAACAAACAAACCGACTCAAACCCAGTACCCCTCTCTCTTTTGGGTAGGGGGTGGGGGGGGGGGGCGTGGAAAAATATGTATATATATGCAATTAAAATGGATTTTTTTTCAACAGTTTCAACAAAACACATGTAAACAACCATTTAATTGCATTACAACCTTTAATCAGATGAATCATGATGTTGCATTAATAAGCTCCTTTTGACAGCGCTAGCATTAACATCCACAACTTTCTACCTGAGTTATTTTTTCCAAATTGCTCCAAAAGGCAGCGGCTGTACACAGTGGGAGTTGTTTTTGCCTCATTAAAGTTGTTATTTTTACAGACTCTAAGCGCATCAGGTAATGACCCTATAATAAAGGCCAGTGTTTGTGCTCATTTCTTCTCATTTTCTCATCTTCCTGCTGAATCACTGCTCATCGACGCTGCCTCGTTCTACGTCCGTCTTTGTCTAGACTGTTTTCTCTGCCGGTTCTCCAGCGTGGGTCTGTTCTCGATCACTTCCCCTGCTCTGTGTGCTCCCTCAGGCTTCCTGTCTTCTGTACAAATCTCCCTTGTTTCTGTCTCTCACCTCTGCTCTCCTAACCCGATCCTTTTATCGCTCCAGACGACTCTCTGTCTCTCTCTCTCATTCTCTTTGTCGTGATTTCAATATCTTCTTCCACCGTCTCAGACATTGTTCCCACTGGCTAATGGAGATTTCAGTGACTGATACTCCGGCTCATAAGATGTCACATTAAGTTTTTTTTTTTTTTTTTTTTTATTTCTTAGCCTCAGTTTCAGACAGCCCGACTGCTCAGTGGAGTAAATGTGGTTTTAAATGGACCGTTGGAGATTACGTCGATGAGAATGCTTTTAATCCTACTGGAGTTTTGTTGTAGCAGGCCTTATGTTTCACATAATTAGCTTTACAGGAGGGAAGTGAAGGAGATGAGCACACAGGGCTACCTATAGTCTGACTCAAACTGAGACATCATCACACACAAAAAAAAAAAAAAAAAACAACAACAAAAACTACTCAGCCAAAATTCATATACTTTATGTTCCGTGTGTTCCAGTTCTTGTTCTACATCCTGAATCTATTATTGATGTATATTCTGCCTTATTTAGTAAAACCTTGTCAAACCTCAGTTTCTCTCTTTGTTTATTACAGTAAAACAAACACACATTACCTGGAATAATGTCTTAGGGCACATGTGTCAAATATGCAGCCTAAACATGCACCCCTGAACTAAAATGAGTTTGACCCTCGTAACTAAGGGACTGTTGAGCCGCATTTTGTAATAAACAATCGAAATGTAAGAACTTTTTGATTTAATTATATAATAAACCGTCGCATTTTGTAATAAATTTTGCCACATTATGTCATAAGTCATTACATTTTGCAGCAGCAGAGCACTTTGGTGGTGTGACATTAAAACTCAAGGTTTATGTCTTGGCTGGTAATTACACATATTAGACAATATGTAAAATTTGAAATGACAGAAATATTTTTGAAATAGAAATTCTGTTGCATGTTTAGCCTTTTGTAGCAATTTTGTTGAAAATTAATCTTAGTGGATAAATGATCTGGTCACAGCAGCTTCGTAAACAAGCAGAAGATACTTATGATGTTTAATGTTTTAAGCCTCAAGAGGGTTTTCTGGCAAATTCTGCCTAAAATACATGCCTAAATTAAAGTAAAATACAATTAACAAACAAATAAACTATGCTTTAGAATTGTTATTACGTAATGCACCATGTCATTACATTTTCTTGTGAATAAAAAAGTTAATTTTGTAATAATCTCAAAATAAAATGAAAAGTTATTACATTTTGGACGTTTATTACAAAATGCACTGTTATTAAAAAATGCAACTCAACACCGTTAAGGCTTTAAAGTAAGTCTCATCACCTCTCTGTTTGTGTTTCCTTTACAGTTGTTCAAGAATAAAGTAGTAGAACTGGGAGAAAAGCTGCTGCCGGCTTTTAACACACCGACAGGAATCCCCCGAGGAGTCATCAACCTGGGGAGGTGAGTTTCAGCATCAGCTTTCACCTCCAACTGTCCTCCACATCTGATAAAAGATGATATCAAGTTATAACGTTGGCAGGTATTAATCAAACATGCAGCGTGTTCATGTCAGCAACTATAACCAAAGCATGATGTGGAAAACGACAGTTGAATTTGATGGGCAAGTTGTCAGAAGGTGGGAAATATTAGTAGGTGTGAAGGACTCACAGCTGGAGAGGATAAATAAAGGTTGTGAATGACTTCTCCTCCAAATAAAATCCAAATTAAAAAAACAGATTTTTTCAAAACTGCCCCCCATCCACCCACACACACACACACACACACACACACACACACACACACACACACACACACACACACACAAGATCTTGATTTTATGTACTTTTATACTTGCATGCCTACTTTTTTTTGTTAAGAATGTAATAGAAAACTTCAATTTAACCCATAAAGATGCAAATGTCCATCTACTGATCTGAACTGTTTAATACCTGTTGATCCATTAATCATATCAATACATGTAAATAATTGGTATCAAATACACTTTATCTTTTCATACACTATGACCCACTTGGATGTTCAGATGCTCTGTAGTTACCATGGAAACACTGTTATCTTCTACCACATTGATTCACCACTAAAACCCATGGAGTTTGATCATTAACACTGGATCGAGTTACTGATAGAGTTTATTACCTGCACCAAGGAAGTATTAAATTTGGCTCTGTTTGTTTGTTTGTTTGCAGGTTTTATGTAAAAAGTTCTGAACAGATTTTGATTAAACTTTCAGGAATGATAGATGATGGTTCAAGGAGGAACCCATTACATTTTTAGCAATAAAGGTCAAGGTCACACTAAAGGTCAACAGCAAAAACACATCAGGATTCAGACAAGATAGAATCTGGCATTTTTTTCATTTGCATTGTCTCACCTTTCGGACATCACATGGGTCAACAACTATGGCTCGATCACGTTAAGCGTGAATAAAAAAATCAAGACTTGGCAGAGGTCTGCTGTCTCTGACTGCATTGTTATGGGATGTTCTGATCTATTAATCTATCTACAGTTCAGGCTTAAATGACAACTGTTCAGACCTTATTTAGACAATTCCAAACAGATGTCACATGACTTCATATTAAGCCTTGGCAGAGGTCTGCCAAGGTCTTCCATTTTACCTGTTTTTTTTTTTTTTTATATAAAATCTAAGTTTAATTTGAGCTTTATAGAAATCATTCATGATCAATCAATTAAATGTAGGAAAATACCTGATTTTTCACTGAATATAATATTAGAAGAAGTGGTGCCAGGCCCAACAAACCCTGACTGCTGCTTCACCACTAAAACCCATGGAGTTGGATCAATGACAGTGGGTAGAAACACTAGCTTTATGTTCAGTTAATGATAGGTTTAACTGAAAAATCACTTTTTTCTTCCATTTTCTTTACTTATGATAATAATAACCCTTAACTTTAATCCAGTGGTTGTCAAATCCGTTCCTTAGGCCCCAATGTCCTGCATATTTATCTATATCATCCTGCTCAAGCACACCTGAGTCAAAGCAGTGAGTCATTGTCAGGCTTCAGCAGAACTTTATGACCAGCTGATCACTGGAACCAGGTGTGTTGGAGCAGGGTTAATGAACCTCTACATGATCACTGAGTTAAATACAAGAACATGTGTGATTTATACTGATAAACTAAGCACACAGAGGATAATATCATACATAAATGATGATAAATGACTTTAGAAAGGTTGAGTATATCAATCAATGAATCAATCTTTATTTATGTAGCACTCTTCAGTGAAATGTAACAAACATGCTTTACATATGAATCAGTACAACCCACCACAACACACACACACACACACACACACACACACACACACATACTGTGAACTGACAATATATAAACTGAACTTTAAACTTTAACCTACTGTTTCCAAAATGCTTTGAGGTCTATTCCATGAATGTTTTGTTTTTTTTTCTGCTAGATTGTTGACAAAGAAACAAACCTAACCATCAACAATATCCCATGTATCCCCTTTGGGAAGAGGATTCTCCATGAAATATAAATAATACATATGTATCTCTGTCTTCCTTCTACATGACTTTTTCATGGTAAAGCAAAGGTCATGTGGACAGAATGGAGGAAAAGATCCCTTTAGAATAATATGACTGTTATTTAGGACGAGGCATTCTGGTGTATTCACAAACAGCTGCATCATTTACAGTAGTGGTATCTCAGTACATAAACATTTCAAATGCTCATAAATCTATCTGCAGCTCTAGTGGAGCTGCATGAAGTCACTGTCTTTATGATTTGATTATGATGTCTACATTGTGATGCATCTTCAAGTCATGAAATTTGTATAGGTATGTGTGTGTGTGTGTGTGTGTGTGTGTGTGTGCGTGCATGCGTCTGGCTACAAAAGTTCACTACATATATGAAAACGTAAAGATGTGACACATAATGAAGAGCTTTCATTAGGATGTCAAAAGTGAATGTAATGATGAAAATTGTTCTTCCATTAAGGAAGCACCATTAGTAAGTTGACAGTTGTAGCAGCAGCATCAGCCTGTGTATAACATCATCTGTTATGTTACAATAACATTATCACAAATTGAAGGTCCAGATTTAGGTTAAGATAATGGTAGAAAAGACAAGGCAAAATAAGATGTACTTTATTTTCCCCAGGGAGAAATGTGTTGTGGGCAATAGTGTAAGTGCACTGCAAAGCCGTACATAAATATATAATTAAAATAAATAAATATTAGGATCATACCCTTCAGCTATTATAATCTTTATAATTTAGTGACGCAAAAACAACTCCCACTATAGATATTCTATCACAATTTTTTTTTTTAATTTCTATTTGATGATATCGTTAAATATCATGGTAGATATAAAATCACAATTTTCTTAGATTCTTAAATTTTCTTAAATTTAAATTTTATGTTAACCTTAAGTTAGTTGTGAAGACATCAGAAGATTATTTTTTGTTTATATATGATGTATTATCTGTCAGTGGTTGAACATGAAAGATGTACTGAAGTAAGAAAAGAAAAGAAACGATACGATACGATACGATACGATACGATACGATACGATACGATACGATACGATACGATAAGATAAGATATGATATGATAAGAAACCATACAAATCAATACAATATGATACAATATGATAAGATAAGATATGATACGATGAGATAGGGGGGATGTGGTTTAGTTGGTAGAGCAGGTCGTCCAATGACTGAAAGGTCAGCAGTTCGTGTCCAGGCTTTGGCTGAACCACATGTCGAAGTGTCCTTGGGTAAGACACTGAACCATCCCAGTAGGACTGACAGAACCTTAGAAACTAGTGGTGTGTGTGTGTGTGTGTGGGGGGGGGGGGGTGAATGTGAGGCTAATGTAAAGCGCTTTGAGCAGCATGAAGGTGGAAAAGCACTATATAAATGCAGTCCATTTAACATAAGAGAAGAATTAATATCATAAAGAGGCAGAACTGATTAGATTTTGGATACTTTAGCATTTCTAGATCAACACTGTTGTGTTAATATCTCTGGAACTATTTATCTGATTGACTTCAAATCTAGTGCAAATGAAAGGTCATGACCTGAAGATATTTCACATCATGTCATCATAGCTGTCACTCCTGACAGTATAAGCCTATTTTTATAAGTAAGTATAACTGCAGTTGAGCGCTGATAGATGAATAATGCATGCATGACATAAATGTTAGTTTTTATATATAAAAAGTCAGTTTACCTTTTTTCTTTAAAGTCACTACAAACTCTGACAGAAAGTAATGTAAGAGCAGCCTGACCCTTCAAAGATGGCTGGTTCCAGACAGCAGAAATAGGTAGAAACACGGCAGTAAATTGAGGCAATATTCTGTCTGATGTTAAGTTTCAGAAATGGCAGTGATGACACATAACAATGAATGATTTCCTCAAAATAAACGCATTTACACAAAGATAATTATAGTTTT
The DNA here is from genome assembly GCA_020466265.1 of Siphamia tubifer. Taxonomy (NCBI): domain Eukaryota; kingdom Metazoa; phylum Chordata; class Actinopteri; order Kurtiformes; family Apogonidae; genus Siphamia; species Siphamia tubifer. Next base: position 22,060,002 of record CM035798.1, read on the forward strand.
TCTGTCTCTCATTGAGTGACAGTCAAGAAGTCGTAAGTTGTGTTTTCAGTGGCAATCACACTTAAAAAAAAATTAAAAAAAATACAACCATGTCATAGTCTGATAGACTGATAATAACTAACAATTTCATTTAGGTTTTTTGTGATTTTATATATATATATATATATATATATATATATATATATATATATATATATATATATATATATATATATATATATATATATATATATATATATATATATATATATATATATATATTGAGCTGAATGATAAGTGAATTTCCCTCCGGTGATGAATGTAAAAGCTTTGGAAAATCAGTTTGAATTGGTTCCAACAAAATGAGTTCTTCTCATCTTATATCTTAGACATAATCTTTCATAGAATCACATCATTTAGATCCTATGTGACCAGTTCAGTTGATATTGAGTGAAGATAGGAACAAATATGTGAAATACCTTTGACCTCTTACCCACAAAGAATGAGAGTTTGGAGTTCAGAGGAGGAGATGCACAGTATTATGTTTCAGTTGTGATGCGTAGCAGTAGCTTCCTGTGCGAGGAGATGCATAACGCTTTATCCTGATACAACTATCTTACTTCTGCTGTCTAATGCCATTATATCTCTACAGCAGGGGTCTCAAACATGCGGCCCGGGGGCCAAATGTGGCCCGCCAAACGTTCCAATGCGGCCCCTGAGTTGAATTTGTAAAGTGTAAAAATTCCACAGTCAAGGCTGTGGAACTGAATTTAGCTCAGATTCTACATACAGACTAATATGATATCAAGTATAATAATAACAGAATAACCTACAAAATATAATAATGACTCCATATTTAGTTTAATGTGAAAAAAATATATATACTATGGCTATAAATAATGACAACTTCCAATTTCTCTTTGTTATAATGCAAAAAAATTCTGTCAAATTAGTAAAGTATTTACATTTACAAACTATATCATAACAATAAAATGTGAATAACCTGAACACATATGAACAACATGAAATGCGTAAAGAAAATTAAGGAGAATTTTGAGCATTTTCTGTTTAGTGTCATTGTAGAACTGATCCATAATACATATGGAGAAATGCAAAATTGAGGCATAATATACCTTAAAATTACCCTTTTTTTCCTTAAAGTTAAATTTTTACACGATATGTCACAGTTTAATGGGGATTTTTTTGCAATAAAATAAATTGGAATTATCATTATTTATAGATTATCCAGCTATTATTTTACTGGAGCGGCCCACTGGAGATAAAATTGGGTTGAATGTGGCCCCTGAAAGAAAATGAGTTTGAGACCCCTGCCCTATACAGTATCTGAATAAAACTTAGTGTTTGGGTAAATCTTTGTGCCAGCTCACAGTCTACTCCTCCTGCTGTCAGTGTTTCTCAGATCTCATCATCTTAGAAGATTCTCCCTGGCTCCTCCATCATCCAACTGCTACCAATTAACCCAACCACCAAGCTGGACAGCTGCTGGCCCATTTAATTACCTTATTTTTACTGTTAATTCCTGTTACTTCACTAACGTGGCTCTTTGGTACAGATGGTCAGGAGGAACCAGGCTGTCCATAGCTGTGTGGGATTCAAGGAGGGATGTACAAACACACATACACAGAAAAAAAATAAAATAAAAAAATAAAAACATGAATGCATCCACAGTATGCCAACTGACAGCGGAATGTACATATGTGCTGTGTAGCAGAACATAAGCAGGCAGTCAGTGGTGTGCACACAGGGGAGTTTAGTTCTGCTCCTGCACAGCCGGTGCTGCACACAAAGTCAGTGGGAAATGCTTCTGTTTTGCTGTAACATGTTCTAGAAGAGTGAGACCTCTGCTTTATTTCAGTACAGAGTTAGAACAGTTAGAACAGATGAATAATGTTTTATTGATAAACATGTATATGCTGTGACTGTACTACTATGATCATTTTACTATGTCTGATTCAATTACTGCATTATCTATTAGTTGTGGTTAAATGCTATAATTCGGGATTTTTTTTTTATATTACACTAGTGAAAAATGTGCACAAGCACTTGAGGGGTAGGATTGAATGTGTTTGTACTTCTTCTCGCTCCTTTTTCAACTGTGCAAAATTCAGACTAGTCTGACTCCCTGATGAAGGCCATTTATGCCGAAACGCGTTGGGGTTTTAATATGTTTTTTATATGATTTTATAGGTTTTTGTAACCAGGCCAGTTTAATAAAGGCTTTTTATTCTTCACTTTTAAGAGAGTGCCTTGGAATTTTTCTTTCTTTTTTCTGTTTTTTCCTATCCAATAGAGCACCTCTAATTATTTTTACTTATTCTGAGTCCAGGTAGCACTCCTTAAGCAAACTTTTTTTAGGTTTTCAGACTAGCCTATACTTGAATGTAGATTCTGTTTATTTAAATCATATTTTTTTTGCTTGTATCTTATTTTGCCTGTTCTGTTTTATTTGTTTATTTAAATGTTAGAAATAATTACTAATAATTACTTAATTAAAATACACAAGATACTAGGGCATTAACGACTTCAGTTTTTTTCAAGTCGACTTATCTGTCAATAAAGTTGGAGGCTAGTCGATTTGTCATGATGATGTCGTGACATTGTCAGCTGGAACAACACAGATACGCAGCTAAAAAAAAATACCAGCAACACACGGACACACGTCTGTCCAGCAATGATCAACTTGTATTAAAGTTCACTGCAACGTAACAATGTCCACTGACAAGACACAAGCATATGCATTTTAACACCAACAAAACAAAGGCTAACGTTAGCAAAGAGTTTCCTGTTAAATTTAACTGAACATCAGTAGGTGAACATATGTCCACATTTTGTTTGGACCCACGGCTCTAAAACCGGACTGTCCACACGTCTGTCACGCGTCCTCACTTTTCATATTAAGTGCAGAACGTTTAATTCAGTGGTCGATAAGACGAACACCACTGTCCACATCATGTCTGGATTAAATGAGCGCCTTCGCTACTGCTCACTCAGGTTAGCTAGCGGATGCTGCTTATATCACGCAGATTAGCGAGTGAATGTCTCTTCAGATGATTGTGATTTTTTCATCTAAGGTGAAGTAAAAGAGAGGGACAGACACACATGTGATGTATGTCTGTCCACCACAACTGTCTTACCTGCAGCAGCCATGTCTAGTTTAGGTCTGACTGTGTTTACGCGAGAGAGAGAGAGAGAGAGAGAGAGAGAGAGAGAGAGAGAGAGAGAGAGAGAGAGAGAGAGAGAGAGAGACAGACAGAATAACATGCGATTTGTCGACTCCTCCAAATTTAAGTCGACTCGTGCTACGGGAGTCGACTAGTCTGTTACTGCTTTACAAGATACACACATTGCTGATTTAAACTTGAACAGCCCCATGAACCAAGATTTATTAAAATATTAAAAAACAAAATCAAACCGAAACAAGTCCTGCCCCCTGCAAATGTTTTACCTGATTTGGCCTCTCTCTCATCATTTCAAAAACACATTTTTGGTGACTGTGACCTTTACATTTAACATTTACATTCACTCAAAATGTAATAAGATCTATTCTGGTCCACATTTCACCTTTCCGGATCATGTCATGAAAACTGGTTCAGTAGTTTTTGTATCAAACGGGTGCTGACAAAAAAAATAATAAAAACAAAACCCCTCTCCCCTTTTTTGGGGGTGGGGTAATAAAGATAAAATATCTTGATGCAAATATTGCCGAAATATTGCTGAAGGTGTTGGTGTGTACACCTGGATTAGAGAGAGAGAGAGACGAATGAAACAAAGGGTCTGTTTATATAGACCAGACCAGATGGACCAGCAGGAACCCAACAGGAAGCCTTTCAAAATAAAACTGGATGTAACGCTGTTGTCAAGTACATGCATATCCTAAATCAGTCATGATCAGACACATGTTGCCTCCTTCAGAGCTGTGACACAGTAATGTCATATTGTCCCGTTACCTGGGCTGTGATGGACTAGTCACACTGACTCCATGCAGCAGATACCAGTCTAAGATGACACGGTATCGGCCAGTACTGGGTCATGTGTCTGACTTTAAATAATTAACAAGTGCAAACATGTGCTTTCTACTCAATCTCACTTCCTGACTTGTGTTTATTTGCTCATACTGGGAACTGGGAACAATAAGTTCTGCTCCTGCCTGGAATAAACGTAATATAAAAGTAAAGGTTAAAGCACTTTGGACATTTTACATTGGTGTAAACATGCTATAGATTAAACATGGCCTTAACCTTAGGACCATTGATGTAAAAGTAGGAACAGAATGCACTCTTCCTCAGTTGTTAATGTCACCTGTGACAATGACAACTCGCAAAAGTCTTAGGTGATTGTGCTACCACCTACTGCCTGAGTGGTGAATTGCCCGTGATGCGTCGACGTGTACAAATATGAAAAGGGGTCACGTCACTCGCGTCATTTGCATGTTGTTTGTGTTGCTTGCGTCAAGTATGAACTCAGCCTTAATGTTTTTGAATTAACCCTTTATTGGACAAGTGGCTATTTTTGGTAATTTACTTAAATCATGTGAAAGCAAAAGCACGTTGTGTTTTTTGTTTTTTTTTATAACATTATACAGTGAGTCAGAACAATTGGAGGATTTCAAAGCTGTAATAGTGAATATTAGTGAATTTTTTTGTCAGTTAATGACATTTTAACAGTTTTTTTTTATTGCATGTGTTTACTTTTTAGCAAGTGCTGCTCAGATATTTTAAGGGTGGTAGAGGATGATATTTAACAACACGCTAAGGTTGAAATTTTGAATTTCAGAGTATTTCAATGAATGCCTTATAAAGGGTTAAGAGTTATGCCATCCATACTGTATAATACCAGGAAAAGTGGTCCATCACGTCTACCGTAGAAGGTCCTGTTGATTTAAATGTATAACAGCACATCTCCAGAATGTAACAGATGTGTCAGCAGTAATCTTATTCACACATTCTGCTTATGTCCACACTGAGTTGACTTTTAGACCAAAGTTTTTACTCTGATCTCTAATGTAATTGGCAGGAAAATTAATCTAAACCCCTCCAGTGCTCTATTTGGGGTTTTTGTCAGGACTCCTGCCCTTTCCACTTCCCAAAGTAACTCTCTTACATTTATGGTTTTTCTAGCAAGAAGGGTAATTGTCCTCAAATAGAGGTCCCCACAGCCCCCTGCCTTTATATAGTACATTGGTTCAGAGATGTCCTGTATTTCCTCAAATTGGAAAATAACACTTCATGCCTCTGTTGATAAATTCCCACAAATCTGAAATCCTCTGAATCAACAAGTCAAAAACATTAATTCTCCCTCTGTTCCAAATTGACCTCTGACCCGCTTGATGGTCTGTCCCACAATTGATAACACATCATTATTACTGCTTTTGTATTTGCTTTTAAAAATACCCATCTTACCCAAATACTCATCTTAACCCTTTGTTGGTCAACTCAACCGTTTGGTAGAGGTAACTTTGAACCCTGATGTCTAATCTAAATTTATGTACTTTGACACCAAACGTCTTGGGCAGTCAATGATATATTCAGATCATGCTAGTATATATACCACCAAGGAAGAAGACCATAAACGTGACAACACCTCTGCTATAATACATAACAACAACATAATAGCATTTCCGGAATTGAAACTGATTTTTTTAAAAATAAAAACAAATAATTAAATATACATAGTTTATTTCTATTGACATTTATAAATAAATAACTATATTAAGAATATTGATCAACATTTCAGTTTGATGAGGCAACAAAAATCTGTCTAGAATTCTGTTTCTGAGCTTGTGATTGGGTGGATACAGCTGTCAATGAGGGTGGGCCCCGCCCACCCAGGCCCACCCATAGATCTGCCCCTGGTTTTATTCCTGCTTAATTTTGTCATAATTTATGACTTGTTACTTCACAACATTTGAACATATAAGACAAATGCTGACAAACATTTACGCAGCAGTTGTAGCCCAAACTGAAAATATACTCAAACTTTGGGCCGATTACCTAAATTGATCATTTGGTGATTGAACTGGATGGAGCAGCACGTCCAATAACATGAAGGGGGTGTGGCCTGAAGTGGCTCATGTACATTTAAAAGGGCCAGCGCTCAAAACCACCTTCCTGGTGTCATTACTCAGAAACAGGGTTGAAAATGGACCTGTGGAGTTGAATTAATGAAGAATTCACACCCAAAAAAAACATTTACAGTTGATGTAGAGCACAGGAAAATATTTTAAAATACATAATTCCACTTAAAAAAGCAAACATATCACTACTTTAACACTAGGTCTGGTCTAGAACTTTTGAGAAGTGCAAATTTGTACATAAAATAACATTCCTAACTCCAGTATTTCTATTCTATTTCCCATATTACTATCAAATAAAGGATGAGCCCTAATCCATGTTTGTAGGCAGAGGTAACACACTCTTATTGTATTGACATAATCTAGACATATTTCTTGCCAAAGTAAAGAAACAAAGTGTTCGCTTGTCTTGCTTGATTTAGTTGTCAATAAAAATAAACATGACCTGTACACACTATATCTACTTTTAAACCAGATTTTGTTTTCCTGTGTGTGATGCATTACGATGCATAATTTATATTATGTCTTTTATCTCGTCTTTTCTATTTATGTGTGAATGTTTTATCTATGACCTGAAAATAAACAACTCTGGTACAATGCATAAAAAAAACAACGCTTATGTTTCATATTGTACCTTAAAAAAAAAAGTCAGATAAAACATAAAAGCATGGAATAATCTCAAAAGCATTGCTTCTTGTTGACAGTTATTTTGAAATGCTAATTAATTTGGTGACTCAACTCTCCGGCAACCCGCCTGTGTTTTTTCTGACCCATGTTGAAAATGAATACTTTAAAATATGGAAGGTAAAAATATGCAGCTCTAATAATACAACCAACAAACATGCAGGCAGTTCACTGTAGATGAATAACCCTAACCCATGTCAAGTCATTAAAGCTGATGATGATCCAGTAAACTTAACAAATGAAGAATGGTGGTGTTTTAAATGATCCATAACATGTGTCATTCCCTTTGTCTTTTATTTATTATCGATTAATATTTGACAATGATTGACGCACATGACCTTAGAAACTACCAGAGGTGGAAAATAACTCAGTAAAAGTACTTCATTACTGTACTTAAGTAGATTTTTTTATAGGTGTCTTTTACTTTTACTCCCTACATATTTGCATGAACATTTACTTTATGCTCTTTACATTCTCAGAATAAACTTGTCACATTTTCAAACTAAACAGACGTAACAGTACGAAAAATAAGTGTCTTCAGAGGGAAAATCAGTGGAGGAGAGAAACTGGGACTTGATATATTATAGTTATATGACTGTTATCTCACAATTTGGACTTTTATCTTAAAATTATGCATTTTTTGATTTCATATTTATAATTTCTTTTTTTTTTTTAAGTCTCATGGTGAATTTTTTTTATCTCAATTGTGACTTTTTTCCCCCCTAAATTTCCTGTCCATACCCATAAAACTGAATACTGTCACCTGATCAAATAAAACAAAAAATGCAACAATACTTATTTAATCAGGAAAAATCTTTCTAAAGTATCTAAAATAAATATTAATAACCAACCAACTGAGACAAAGTAGTCCCTGCCTTGTAAATAAGATTTACAGTTTAACACATATTTAGCAAATATGGTAAAATATATGATTTTTACTGAAAAAAATTAAATACACAGGATAATATTACAATAAAAGCTAATAAATCTCTTCAGAAAGTTTAAATATAGAGAAAAATTCATCTGAGAACTGTCATAAAAGTAACACCAGTTCCTTGTGGCTTGACCTATGACCTATAGATCATGTTTGCATAAGTTCAGCACTACTCTGAAAACTAACTGAGGCAGATGAAGGTTACGCTGCTGTGACTCTGCACACATTAACTACATCCTCCAATCCCGTGGTCCATTTAAACTGCAAGAATCATCCACCTGTGCCTCTGACACACTGATGCTGCTGCATTGCGTCACTCCTGGGAATGCTTTAAACCTCCTCCACCTCACTACCATCCACCTGTAGGCTCCAGGGGGGAGAATTATTTATTCATCACTCCTGGATACCTGTATGTAAAAAAAATATATATATGAGCAGGAATAGATGGTCCTGGTAAAGAGACAGACACGCTGTATGTATTCTGCTGCTGCAATAAAACATTCAAATGTGTGAATCTGACCGATTCTTGAATTAATGACTTTTTTTCAAACACGGTTGCGTCATTTGACTTACACTCCCAAAAGTGACATCATATTACTGATAAATATTAATATTTAAGTTTATCAAAAAAATATAAAAATGAAATAATTATGAATGTTTAAGATATGGACTTTCATTTATGATTCATGAAGGAGCAGTAGCATTTATTATCTATTTATTAAGAGTCTGGTCTATATCAACTAAAGTGTTGTGAGAAAATATTTGCTATGATTTGTTGCTATATAAATAAAATTTGATGGATTTATTGATGGACTAAAAGTCATTATTAACCAAAAAAAACATCTACTGTTCTAAAAAATGTAATACCAGTTGATCCATTAATAATACATTAATATAAACTGGTCATCACATATGACCTATTTGGACATTCAGAGGTTCTGTAGTTACCATGGCAACAGTCTCATCTTTTACAACATTGATTCACTACTTAAACCCATGGATTTGGATCAATGACAGTGGATGCTTTATGTTCAGTTAAAGATATATTTGACTGAAAAAGTCACCTTTCCTTCATGCTTCACTGTTTCTGATATAATAACCCTTAACTGTAATCTGGACTTTTATCAACATCTACATTATTAGTGAAATAAAAGTAGGAAAATAACAGATTTTCAGTGGAAAAATGGCAAAATAAAGGAGATGATATGTTAAAAAAATTATGTTAAATCACGTAAGAAATATTTTTTTCTGAATGATGCTGAAGTAACAGTGGATTTTTACAGGTTAAACAAGTCAAAGAAAAGACAAATAGAATAAACCATCACAGAATGAGTCATTTATTCTGTGATCACACGCTATTGAAGTGTAGCTAAAGACAAGTTAACATGCCCTAAGTACTGCGTTTAACCCATAAAGACATGCCCCACTGACCCAAACCACCTACTGATCTAAAATGTTTAATACTTACATGGCATATAATGCAGTTAATCATCTTTTCGTGGATGTTCAGAGGGTCTGTAGGTACCGTGGAAACACCGTCATCTTCTAAAACTTTGATTCACCAATAAAACTCATGGAGTTACATCAATGACAGAGGATGGACACACTGTAGGTTTCTATTCATTTAATGATATATTTACTAAAAACATCACTTTTTCTGTTCTTCATTTAATAACTTTCACCTTTAATCTGAGCTTTTATAACCTTCTGTATGGTCAATAGATTAAATAATGGAAAATACTGTTTAGCAGAATTTGTGATTCTTTGCACATTTTTCGCAGAATATGAATGACAACACAAAAGTGTGTCCTTCACTGACGTTTAGTAGTTTAGTGAATCTATTTATTATTGAATAAATATATGTGCTCTTTTTTTTAATTCGTACTGAAAACAGTAATTATCCAAATGACCCTGATCATAAGTTTACATACTCTAGTCCTTTAACATCAGTGACAGATGTCAGTCTTTTGTGGTAGTTGTGGATGAGACACTATTTTCTCAGATGCTAAAACTCAAAACACCTTCAGTTCCTCTTAAATGTGTTAGTTTTTTGGGGTTTTCTTGCATGATACTGAGGTCAGGAAATGAACACTTTTGCTGCTGTTACAATGGCAGGTCGACTGTTTTGGGTCATTGTGATGTTTGAACATGTAAAACCATCTCATGTGTATTTAATCAGCGTATGTAAACTTTTGAGCACAACTGTACTTGATTACCACTGGAAAAGTACAAAATATTGAGGATTATTTTATAGTAAATGTTAAATCCCATAGGAAATGTGAATTATATTTAATTAAAAAAAAAGGTAACTCCCACACAAATAGCACTGGGTGAATCAGGGTTTAATTTGTTTTCAAATATTTTTTTTTTTTTTTTTAATACATTGAAGTTTTACCTTTTTTGGCAAACACACAACAAAAAAAAAAAAATCAATTTAGCCAAAATATTATTCAGCACATTTTCTATCAATTTCTTTTTTCCATCATACTCTTTGCCTTGTTATTTTTCTGATAGCTGTGGACGGTTGCAAGGAGAGTTTGCTAAAGGGGTTGAAAAGATTAATGTAGGAGTGCCATTACTGTTCATTACCAGGCACCAGGGATGTGGATATTTAACCACTCCAGCACCCTTTACCTCCTCTCCAAACAAACACATCGTCCTACACCGCCACCTCCAATCTCTTATTGATTTCTTCTAAATGCAAGAATCAGCCGTGACTTGAGCCACAGCCACTAATGATGCATCCCCCTAAAGTTTTAATGGATACATTCATCACAGCGACAAACTATTTGATTCCCCGAGAGCCACCTTCCACCTTTTTTCAGCCTCCATCTTCTTCTCCATCTTACACATTCAGTTCGATTCATTATTGGATGTTTCAACTCTCCCGGCGTCTATTAGAGGATATGTAAAGTCGTTGTAGTAGTACATTCTGCCTCAACTAATCATAGATGTGCATTAGCACCTCAGCTGTGGAATGACACATTAGCCAGAGTTCAATTTATGCACTGATATTACCCACACTGGCTAGAGGAAATAAACGTGGATGTCATGTACTGCTGACCTTGTTGCTGAGGGAACTTTTTAAAGCTCGCACACGCAGGAAATACACACTATTCAGTATGGCGGGTAAATAGCTAAATTGATTTTATATGTTCTTAACTACCAAGAGAAATGCAAGACTTTATATAGAATAAACTTCTAGCTAAATAATTTAGATATAGTTTATTTTAATCCTTCATAACAAATTTTTATAATACAAATTTCAACCTCAGTGTATTATTGGAGGACATACAAAGACTGTGTGACTTTAGTTTTGTTATGTGTTTTATTTTTTTATGGAGAATATCCCAGTTAATGGAGTTACCGTATTTGATTATTATCTGTAAGTGGCAATAAATGACAAAATAAAATGCGTGAAGTAAATATAAAAATACCAGAAAAACACCTTTCTTTCAGTGAAAGAAATGTGTTTAGAATAGAGAGAGATTGAAGCATGTGAGAATTAATTATTTAAGCCATTACAGTTCACTCATAGAAATACTTAGTGTGTTATTGAAGAACAGGAAAAACTCCCATCATTTTTATGTAGAAAATCCAGTTCAGTCAAGTTATCATATTTAGTTCCCTATTCATGTGCCTCAGTGAATAAATAATAAAAGAAAAACACATGTAATCTCAAAGGAACATGTATTTTACAATATTACAACATCACTTTTAAAACATTAGACTGATCCAGACCCAGGTCCATGCAGACCCTGTAGACCACATTGGACCTGGGACTGTTGACTCACTGGAACTAGTTCTGTCACTATCTTTATAGTGTTTGTGGAAATGAACTAAAATAGTCACTTTCCCAGTAAAGGCTTAACCCTCAATGAGCAAAATCATCCACTACTGATCTAAAATGTTTAATAACTTAAAAAAATGCATGAGTCATTGCACAAGAGAACCAGGCAGAGGTTAGAAGTTGGGGGTCGGCCAAATCGGCTCATACTTTGTATGTATAATAGATATGTGCAACTATGAACAGTCATATGATTAAAACCCTCTGGCTGTTTTTCATTACAGAGTTCTGGGACCCCCCATTCTGAGACCCTCGAAAATCAAACAATTTATAACTAAAAATACTAAAATTGCAATAGCTACCCTGGTAATTATGTTAAATCTATGGACATACAATTTATATTTCTACATAGCATTGCACCAAACCACTGAAACAAATTCTCAGTAGCTTGAACCTTACATAGACACATGATTTAAATTCTGAAATAGAGGGAAAAAAAATCCTATGGGAACATGCCATAAAAGTAGCACTGGGTCTTTATGGGTGAAGCTGTTTTCTGCATGATGTGTTTGTGTATTAAAAGGCTCAAAATCACTGTTTAGAGGAAAGCATTTGGATATTCTGTTATATTGCAGAGATATGCACTGAATTTATTCACAGCTGTTGGCCAATGGCTCCAAGTGGAGTTATGTGTTTACGAAAGGGAGAAGTAAATCACTCCTGATGGTCTCATAGTGATGAAAATGCACAACATCTGGGGGGAAAATAAAATAAAATAGAAAGTCAACTTTTAGAGTCAAAGAAGGTGGGGGGAAAAAAGATTGGAATAGACAAACATTTTCATCACTGAACGTAGATAAAAACTTCAACCATAGTTTGATGCTGAAATTGCAGCATTTATTTTAAACTGATGAGGTAGAATAGGATAGAATACGATACGATATGATATGATACGATACACTACACTACACTAGAATACAATACAATACGATACGATAAGAAACGATACGATACGATACAATACACTACACTACACTAGAATACAATGCCATATGGTACGATACGATACGATACAATACAATACAATACGATACGATACGATACACTACACTACACTAGAATACAATACAATACAATACAATACGGTACGATAAGATACGATACGATACGATACACTACACTACACTAGAATACAATACAATACGGTACGATACGAAACGATACAATACGATACGATACGATACATTACACTACACTAGAATACAATACAATACGATACGATACGATACGATACGATATGATGCGATACGATACGATACGATACGATACGATACGATACACTACACTAGAATACAATACCATATGGTACGATACGATACGATACAATACAATACAATACGATACGATACGATACACTACACTACACTAGAATACAATACAATACGGTACGATAAGATACGATACAATACGATACGATACGATACACTACACTACACTAGAATACAATACAATACAGTACGATACGAAACGAAACGATACAATACAATATGATACGATAAGATACGATACGATACACTACACGACACTAGAATACAATACAATACGGTACGATACGAAATGATACAATACAATACGATACGATAAGATACGATACGATACGATACAATACACTACACTACACTAGAATACAATACAATACGGTACGATACGAAACGAAACGATACGATACGATACGATACACTACACTAGAATACAATACAATACAATACAGTACAACTGTTAGAGGGATAAAAAAAAAACAGTTTAACTTATTTAGCGTCAAGAAGCAACACGAAAGATGATGCCGATGCAGTTAGTTATCACCTCTGCCAAGGAGGTATTACATTTGGGTTTGTTTGTTTGTTTGTCTGTGTTTCAGCAGGATTATGCAAAATGTTCTGAATGGATTTTAATGAAACATTCAGGAATGATAGATAATGGGTCAAGGAAGAACCCATTACATTTTGAGCAATGAAGGTCAAAGGTCAAGGTCACACTAAAGATCAACAGCTAAAACACATAGTAAGTAAGTAAGTAATCTTTATTTGTATAGCGCTTTTCACAGACATGGGTCACAAAGTGCTTCATAGAAACCCATTCACACACCAGTAGACGGCTGCTGCCAAGACACCGGCGCTGCCTGACCCTAGTGGGGGAACCTAGGGTTCAGTGTCTTGCCCAAGGACACTTTGACATGTGAACAGCCAGAGCCGGGACGCGAACCGCCAACCCTTCCATCATCAGACGACCCGCTCTACCAACTGAGCCACAGCCGCCCCATCAGTGGTAATATCTCAGGATTCAGACAAGATAGAATCTGGAGGTTTTTTTTTTTTTCATTCACATCATCTCACCTTCAGACATCACATGGGTCAACATCTATGGCTCCATCCCGTCACGTGTGAATAAAAAAAATCAAGACTTGGCAGAGGTCTTGTTATGGGATGTTCTGATCTTTGTTTTCCAGTTTTCCATGAATGTATCCACAGTTCAGGATTAAATGACAACTGTTCAGATTCCAAACAGACATTTAATACAGATGCTGACATTTGTATTTTTACTGTCACTGTTTCTTTCTTAAAAAATCGAGCTGAGCTAACCTCGCTAAGCTAACAGCTATAATGTAAGCTATCATTATAGGACACAGTGTTAATTTGACTGGTGTCCTAAGTTTTTGAAATTTGACGATACCATTTTGCAGAGTTGTGTAAACAGTTAGCTTAATACTTTATTTAGTAAAGTTATGATGTATCCGTCTGTGGAGGCGTAGTGTTAATTTATTGGTAGTAGTTGTGAGTACATTCTGGTATGTGACTTTTTGCTGCTGCTGATAGTTTGGAATATCAATACGACATAGAATCCCTTTAAGTGTTTGCTTTCATCGTGTAATTTGTTTATTTATTTACATTTATTTTTTTAGCATGTAAGAATTTTGTCAATAATGTAAAGTGCTTTGAGAGTCCAAAAAACACTATAGAATTTTTTTTTTTTTCCCGTACAGACTCCGCAGGGGCTTGGTGATTATGTAGGCTATTCATTATTAAAAAAAAAAAAAAAAAAAAAGAGGGATAGATTACACAGAGTTTTTATCTCTGAGGGCTGTAACTTCACTTCAGAGGGACAGTGGAATTAAACGGTGGAATGTTCTGCTTGGTTTGAGATGCATGACAGTGTGTCCCTGCTTTTCTAAATGCTTAAACTGCTGTACCTGTCACTAGTACCCACATCTTTTACTTACTCTACAATATCTCACATTACAAACTTTGCTGCATAACAAAAAGTGCTGCTGAGGCTTTTTTTTTTCTTTGGTTTTCTATACTTTTTTTTACTTCCATTGTCAATATTTAAAGCCAAAAACAAGGAAACACATGAAATCAACATATTTGAAAAGTTCGATTTATATAATCTCACTATCTTACACCATCTTTTTCTACTGACCATACATGTCACCTTAACCCATAAAGACCCAGTGCTACTTTTGTGTCTATATTTAACCTCTACCTACGAGTTTATTCTAATATTATCAACTGTATTTTGCATTTTTCAGTGTAAATCATGTATTTATCTATATTTAATTCACTGATCATAGATGTTTATCGGACCCTGGTTCTATTCCCACACCAGACCTTTCTGTGTGGAGTTTTTGCATGTTCTCCTCGTGTCTGTGTGGGTTTTCTCCAGGTACCCCAGTTTCCTCCCACCATCCAAACACATGCACTGATAGGTTAATAGGTTAATCTAAATTGTCCATAGGTGTGAATGTGAGAGTGATTGTTTGTCTATATATGTTCAGCCCTGAGATGAACTGGAGACTCATACAGGGTGTACCCCGCCTTCACCCATTGTAGCTGGATTAGACCCCCACAGACCCCCATGACCCCAGTGAGCATAAAGCAGGTTCAGATGACAAGACAATAATATGTAAAAAATTGACAATATGAATAGATTCAAACTTACAATAGTAACAGTGACAGTATGTTTATCTATGAAATACACTCAACAAAAATATAAACGCAACACTTTTGTTTTTGCTCCCATTTTTCACGAGATGGACTTAAAGATCTCAAATTCGTTCCATATACACAATATTACCATTTCTCTCAAACATTGTTCACAAATCTGTCTAAATGTGTGATAGTGAGCACTTGTGCTTTGCTGAGATAATCCATCCCACCTCACAGGTGTGCCACATCAAGATGCTGATCTGACATCATGATTAGTGCACAGGTGTGCCTTATACTGCCCACAATAAATAATATTGTGTATCTGGACTGAATTTTAGATCTTTGAGTCCATCTCATGAAAAATGGGAGCAAAAACAAAAGTGTTGCGTTTATATTTTTGTTGAGTGTATATTATTAATAATAACAGTATATGACAGTATGTGTTTATACTGTATATGAGTGATGTTACTAATATGAATAGTATGTATTAATGAGAACAGTATGTATAGAAATATGTAGAAAACCAAGTCTAAATAAAAGTAATGCAATGATATACAGTGGTACCTCTACTTACAAAATTAATTAGTTCCAGAAGTGTTTTATGAATTTTTCATAAATAGTCGCATTTTACATCTAAAAGGCCTGATTCCTTCCAAGGCTCCAATACTACCACTCAAACCCTTTAAAAATTATAACAATTTAACAATTTTATATGAAATATGTGTTAAAAGAAAATTAGATTTAAGATGTAATGTATTGGTGTCAGTGGGTAAATGTGTGTTCACTGACTGAACATTCAACATTAAACCATTAAAATGAACAACACATGCAAATCATTTCCATACTATTGTGTTTGTTTTAATTGTCACTTTCACCTTCGACAATGTTTGCTGACGGTCGTTTGGTGAAACATTGATCCAAAGACTATTGTCCTAAATTTCACTAGGCATACATCGTCAAAGTGGGCGATGGCACGACTCGTCTCCTGTTTCACTTTTATTGATAACACCGCTCGCTTCTTCTTTTCATTTGCACCAGAATCACTTACTTTGGGCTCATGATGAATAACGAACACATACTGTAATAAAGTTTCAATGAACACACTCGAAAAAACTCTGGAAACAACAGTAACTCTGTGATGAATGAGGGTCAAAGGGTAACGAAATGCATCATGGGTAGCTCCCTCATCGCGAATGGGATGCTTCATACAGTACGTACATATAGTAATGTACATCCAGTACTGTATTTATGTCTTAGGGTTTTCAGTTTCCTTTCAAATATAGAATTTTCTTTCGTATTCAGAGACGAAAAATTGAGGCAAAGTTTTTTCGTTACTTGGATCATTCGTTAGCTGAGTCTTTCGTAAGTAGAGGTACCATTATACTGATAAACAGTCCATAAGTATTACATTGTTGTTGGAGAACAAATGATTATTGCACATAATTTCACATTTGTATCATCATTGTACATTAAAGGAGGTGAGTTGAGGACACATTAAGGGAAATGTAAAAGAGAATGAAAACAAAAAAAGACATTTCACCAGAAAAAAAAACAAAAAAAATACTTTAACAAAGACATAATTATCAAACATTTTCCCAGTT